>CM053622.1:92176457-92195705 GCA_028646595.1 Phalanger gymnotis
TGTAATTCAAACGCATGTGAAGATTAATGCTGAAAACTAAAGATGTTAATAAAAAAAATGTTTTATTATGGAAAAAAAAACATAAATAAATAATAATTAAAAAAAAAAAAAAAGTCCTGGATAAAAATACTAGAAAGACAGAATTGGAGACAAATCTCTGGGGCACTCCTCCAAGCTCTTCACTCCAAAATGACATGGAGCCATTGTGACTCTTGGGTCCAGTATTCTTGTTTGTTTTTGTTTTTGCTACCAGAAAAAAAAATATGCTTAGTTGAATTTTTCCTACCTGTGGATACATGACTTAAGATTACTTCCTTGCCCAAGAAAGAAATCATTTAGTATAGTGCCTTCCACAGTGGAAGATACTTTTAAATATAATTTTTTTTACATAGCCTGGATAGGTCAAATTTATGCCTATTTTTCCATCCTAAGATTTATCATTCTATTAGTAACACTAAGGATGAAGGAATTGGCATGAGAATGGGGGTGTAAGGATCTTGCTTTCAATTACAAAAAAAGAGAAGTTGCAGAAAAGCTCTGCCTAAAAGACAAAAAAAAACCTATTGTAGGGTTTATCCTAGCAGTCTGATGTAAAAGAAAAACAGGTTTCCAGAATGCTTGCCAATAGGGTCAAGATTGACTGATAGACTCCAAGATTAGGAAACTTTTAAGTATTCACTTTTTTTCATAGCTATTCATCAAGATACATATACGTATACATATCTTTTCCAATAGATAGTCATATAGATTGATGTGGGGATGAATGGATAAATCAACCTATCTACTTATTCTATTATTTCTTTGTCCATCTTTCCTTGTTTCCATCTCCGAAATCACCAATAAGAATGGTAGACCTCCACCCTGGGCTTGATGATCCAGACCCCCAAACATTGCTATCTGAACTGCCAATATATTCTAAGGATCCCAGGCCTTGCTATCCTCCCTGATTCTGCACTCTTTATAACATCCTCCCTGCAACTAAATATTCCAGTGTTGTCTCTCTCAAATAGAATTTGAGCACTTTGAATACCAGGAATCTTTAAATTTAAATATTTAAATTTTTAAAAGTTTAAATTTAATTTAAATATTTTCTTTATTTAAATATTTTAAAGAATATTTTAAATATACACATATCCCCAGTGCTCAGCACAGTGATTTCAATAAATTAAATGCCTAATAGATGCTTTTTCATTCATTCATTATAAGTCTCCCCTTTACCATTAGACAGAGAGGTTCCTTGGGAGAAATGGCTATCTTTTGACTTTCCTTATAGCCCCAGCACTTAGCACAGCACCTGGCACTTATTAGGTACTTAATACTTATAGACTGAAAGGCTGACTCTATGGGGGATTTAAGAATGGTCCAAAAGAAAGTGCATGGGTTGTGATTTGCTTCAATGAGGGAAGTATACTTACCTATGAAAATATGATGTCTTCACAAGATTATACAATCTAAGATTTAAAGAGAACTTTAGAGGTCTTTTAATTAAATGTGTACCTGACCAAGAATTCCCTCCACAATATCATTTATCACTGAATCATTGAGCCTCTAGTAGTCACTTGAACATCTCTAAGGTAGGAAAGAAGATGAAGAAGAAGAAGAAGAAGAAGAAGAAGAAGAAGAAGAAGAAGAAGAAGAAGAAGGGAAGGAGCAGGAGAAGGAGGTAGGAGAAAAAGAAGGAGAAGGAGGAGGAGAAGAAGTAGAAGAACAATAACAAGATGATGATGATGATGATGATGATGAAGATGATGACATATAGCATTTTCAGGTTTCCAAAGCACTTTAAAAATATTGTTATTTGGCATTCACAATAACCCTGGCAAAGAGGTACTTATTATACCCATTTTATAAATGAGGAAACTGAGGTTAACTGATTTGTCCGGGTTCATACAGCTAGTAAATGCCTAAGGCCAGGTTTGAACTTGGTTCTCTCTGACTTCAGATCCAGTCCTCTCTCCACAGTCTCACCTAACTTTCCAACACCTAAAGCCACCCATTAAAGGATAAAATCAGTCAATAGGCATTTACTGAGTACCAATACATAGTACTGCTAGACTAGGAACTGGAGATACAAAGACAAGAATGAAGTGATTCTTGCTCTCGAAGAGCTAACATTCTATTGGGGGAGAAAATATGTGTATTTATTAGTAAGATCAAAACAAATACAAAATAATAAAAGGCACTTTAAGGAGAAGAGGCACTGGTGTTTCAGGGAAGAAAAAGGAATGGGAAGGGAACAAACATTTATTTCGTGCTTATTGTATGCCAGATATCATGCTAAGCACTTTACAACTATTGCCTCAATTTGTCCTTTCAAGAAACCTGGGAAATGAGTGCTATTATTATCTCCATTTTACAGAAGAGGAAACCAAGGCAGATAAAGGTTAAAAGACTTGCCCACGGTCACACAGCTAGTAAAGTATATGAGGCTAGATTTGAATTTGGATCTTCCTGTCTTTAGGACCAGCACTCTAACTACTGCTTAGGGAAAGGCTTCAAGGAGAAGTTGACAGGAGTTTTAAAAGATATCTTAAAAGAAATGAGGGATTCTGTTACCAAAGTAAGTGAAATAATGGTTGTTGTTCAATCATGTCTGACTCTGATCCTATTTGGGGTTTTCTTAGCAAAAAAAAACTGCCATGGTTCTCCCTTTCCTTCTCCAGCTCATTTTAAATATGAAGACACTGAGGCAAACAGGGTTAAGTGACTTGCCCAGGGTCAGATAGTAAGTGTCTGAGTCCAGATTTGAACTCAGGAAGAGGCATCTTCCTGACTCTAGGCTCAGCACACTATCCACTGCACCACCTACCTGCCTGAAAGAATGATAACCATTAACAAAAACTAAAGAGATTGGTGTGTAGCAGGAACAGGTAAAAATTCCTGAGTTATTTGCCCCAACAAGAGAACTGTATGTTGAAGAAACCAGTCAAAGGAGAGGAAGTTTGGGCAACTAGAAACCTGAAGATACTCTTGTGAGCCAAGACATGGGCTAATACATGGGAAAAGTTTGACTTTGTAGAATACAAGGAATTGAAGGCACCACACTCCTCAAAACAAACTGGTATTTCTGTCTTAGGATACTGCCATAATAATAATAACAATAATGGAAGCCCCACCATCAGCAATGTCATATGTCAATGCAAAGGACATTCATGACATATCAAGATGGACAGGAGCCTCCCCAGCCTGATTTATGAACAAGGATTCCTGTTCCCCCTGAGGAGCATTCTGAAAGCAATTAGTAATTCCAAGCAGCCATTCTGCCTGGCAGTTAATTAGGATATGTTCAAAGGCCATGGTTCAAAATGAATAAAACAAAGAGTTTGCACTAGACAAATCATTGTTGACACAGAAGATGTTGTCAATTCTAGTCAAATAAACCTTCAATTAACCAGAATGTTTTAGAAAGGTCTGGAAAAAAACTTTTTTAATTAATTGAATTTTTATTTTATTTAAGCACTCCTTGATGGAAATCTTGATAAAAATCAGATGTATTGGTTTATTTCTGCCTCATCCAGAAGACTATGGTGACTGCTAGTTCAGGGAGAAAAGTTTGGAGAAGGAATCAAGAGATTTGGGTTTTAGTCAGTCAGCCAATCAATTAATAAACATTTATTAATCATCTACTATGTGCCAGGTACTGTGCTAAGTGCTGGGATACAAAAAAAGACAAAAGACAGCCCCTTCTCTCAAGGAGTTCACAGTCCAATGGGGAACACGATAAATAAGCATATATGTGCAAACAAGCTACATACAAGATAAACACAAAATAATTAAAAGAAAGAAGGCACTGGAATTAAGAAGAGTCAGGAAAGGATTCCAGTAAAAGATGGATTTTTAAATGGGACTTAAAGAAGTGAGGGATTCAGGAGGTGAAGATAAGGAGGGAGAATATTCCAAGTAGGGCAATAGCCAGAGAAAATGCCTGGAGCCAAGAGGTGAAGTACCTTGTACATAGAACAGCAATGAGGCCAGTGTTACTGGATCAAAGAATATGAATCAGGGAGTAAAGTCTAAGAACACTGAAAGGTAAGAGTGGTCTAGGTTACACAGGGTTTAGAACACCAAACACAGGATTTTGTATTTTATCTTCAAGGCAATAAGGAACCAATGGAGTTTCTTGAGGACGTAAGGGAATATAGTCAGATGCTTGCTTTAAGAAAATAATGTTTGTGGCTGCTCAAATGATGGATTGGAGTGGAAAGAAACTTGAGGCAGTCAGAATTACCAACAGATTGTTGCAATAGTCCAGGAGTGAGGTGGGAGGGCCTGAATCAGAGTGATAGCAGTTTCTGAAGAGAGAAGAGGGCTGAGAGATGTTGCAAAGGTGAAATAAACAGGCCTTGGCAATGGCTTGAATATAAGGAAGTGAGAAATAATGAAGCGTATAGGATGACACCAAGGTTGTAAGTCTGAGGGACTGGGATGAAGGCACTGCTATCTACAATATAATGAAACATGGGGTGCCCTTTTCAGGGCTGCTTATCCACTTCTGGTGTCCACCTGATTCATCCAGTTCTTCACTGTGGCTCCAAGATGCTGTAGTATGCATTGTTGCTCCATGCTGTCTAATTATTTGGGCAGATGGGCTAAACCAAGTTGAGGGCAACCAACAAGCCTCAAACCCATGAATGAGTTAGGGGGATGTCTACCCCAAGCATTTGAAGACTTGCCTCTCCTCCAATAGAATGGGTTGATGAGAACAATTTGTTCCAATGGCCATGAAGGCTGCTGAAGCAGTCTTTGTGCAGTCCTTAGAGCTTGGTGAGGCATTGAAGACAATAAGGTCATGCATTGCATTGCAGGTCATTGTCAGTAGTCTTGATTTCAATGACTCAAGAAGAGAGAGTGAAGCAGACAGCTTGGTGCAACTCTGTCTCACTTAAATCCAATTCATCGAGTCAAGACTTCATCCATTATGTCATTGGTCCTCTTTAAAAACCAAGAACAAACAACAACAATAGGGAAAGCAAAAGGGAAAGAAGGTTTAGAGAGAAAATGAGCAGTTTTAGACGTATTGAGTTTAAGCTATTTATTGGAATCCAGTTAAAGATGTCTGAAAAGCAGTTGGAGATGCAAAATTAGAGGTCAATAGACAATTTAAGGGAGGATAGTTATATTTGAGAATCATCAGCATAGAGATCATCAGCATAAATCCATGGGAGCTAATGAGATCACTAAATGAAGTAGTATAAAGGAAGAAAAGAAGAGGGGACAGGAACAAAAATTGTGGAATATTTAAGGTTAAAGGGCATAATTTAGCTGTTTATTCAGCAAAAGAAACTGAAGAGTAAGTGATCTGATAGGTAGGAGGAGAACCAGGAGGAAGTACTGTCCGAAAAACCTAGTGAGAAGAAATTATCATGGAGAAGAAGGTGATCAACAGCATCAAAGGCTTCAGGGAGGTTCAGAAGAATGAGGACTGAGAAAAGTCTATTGGATCTGGCAAAGAAGGGAAGATTGGTAACTTTGGAGAGAGTAGTTTCAGCATAAACAGCTTTGCCACTATTGCAGCATCTTAGACAATCATTTGCACCTTTCTGGGCTTCAGATTTCTCAATTTAGCAGTCGGTTAATCTTTTCAAATGAAGAAGGTGGATGAGCAAATTACTAAGATTTTTCTTATTGCCGAAAAACCATGATTCATTTTTTCTTGACACATAGAAAACGTTATCAGGTGTTTGATCATTGAAGATCATAGAAGATTGAGATATTGAAGATAGAAGTCCTCCATTCTGAATTCCAGCGATCATAGGCCTAGCCTACAGATGGAATTGGAGAAGGCACAAGGGATTGAATTGAATCCTTGCTAACTCCATGGTATGCCCTCTAAAGTACATCTTTTGACATAAACAAATGTTAATTCTTTGTGTGTGATATCTATCTTTCTCTATAAGTTGTGTGCACTCAGAGAATCACATACAAGGAGAAAGAATAATATGTGGAAAGAGTCCTGTCTCTGGAATTAGAGGACCTGAATTCAAGTCCTGCCTCTGATGCTTACCTTGGACTTGGATGACCATGGACTATTCACTTAGCCCTCTGACCCCATCAGTTTACTCATTTATAAAACAATCAGTTGGGGTCATTGGTTTCTGAGATTCTTTCTAGCTCTATAGCTATGGACCTTCCTCCTTGCGTCATGGCATTGAGAATTGAAAGGAATCTCATGAGAAGTTATATATTTCAATCAATATTTGAACAGGAATCTCCTCTGTTGCAACATTGGCAAATACATTTTAGAAAAAAAAATATTCAGTGGGTTCCAAGTGACTGGGATTCTGGCTAAGATGTTTAATATGACAATTCAATTCAAACTAAGAAGTTAGTATTCAACAAATATTGTGGTGTCTACAGTGTTCATGGAACCATGCTAGGTGTCAGGGAGAATGCAAAGATTAATAGGATGTAGTCCTTCCTCTTAAAGTATTTACTTTCTAATAAGGTAAGCTACTTAGTGAAAAGATAATACAAGTTAGAATAATATGGTAGGTCATAAAAAAGGCATAGAGTGCTACTGGAGTACAGAAGAAGATTGAGATTCATGGAGAAAATGACATTTGAAGTGGAAATGAAAGAGAATGGTATTAATTCTTAATTGTCCCCTCATTTGGACAGGTACACTGTCTTACTTAGCATTACAAATTCACCTTACACAGTACATTGTACAAAGAAGGTATTTACTAAATGTTTGCTAAATTGATGAATGAATTCTAGTCATAGGGGAAATTAATTCCCTAAATTAGAGAAGTGGAGAAGATCAGATGTTTTCAGGCAGTGGTAGATAGCTCAATTTGGCCACAATGTAGATTTTTTTTTTCAGAGAAATAATAGGAAATAATTCTGGAAAGGGATATTAGGGTCAAATCATAGATGACCTTGAAAACCAGGTTAATGAATCTGGAATTTATTTTGTTGGTATTTTGGAAGATTGCATTTTTTAGCATGATAAATTCAGTGTTTGGAAAACAAAAATCTAAAAATAGTGTTAAAGATGAATTGAAGAGAGAAGCTGGAAACAGCAATGAAGTTTGGTTGTTTGGTCATTCAAGCTAGCTGTATGACCTCTCTGTGTCTTAGCTTCCTCATCTCTAAAATGGGAATAACAATACTGTCACCATCTACTTCAGAGAATAATTAGTAAATCGTTAAGACTAGATAACATTTGAAATATTTTATTAATTGTAACAGCAAGCAAAGTGGGACTTGGTGTTTTTTTTTTTTCTTTTGGATTTCTCAGCACTAAGGCAATCAAGTGCCTTTGAGTCTTGCCTTTGATTATCAAGAGTCTTTGATTGTTGTTACATTAATATAAAGCATTATAGAAATGTTAGCTATTGCTTTTGTTATGCAGTCTTATTCTGATATCTCATGACCAAAAGGAAGGTTGCCATTTAGGCTCTCAGAGGTTATGCCAATAGAAGTACTAGCTGGCATGGCTTCCCAAAGTGAAATCAGCCTCAGCTATCTCTCTAGCTCTGATTGTCTGAGAAATAGGCTTCCTAAATACAAATGGATTATCATCAATTGATTTTGCAACACATCATTTTATGCTGTGGACCAAGAAAAATTATGATCTGTTGCCAAATCAATTGATAAAAAGCTGACCCTGAACAAAGACAAGTTCAAGCCTGCACATACACACTGTGTGGTGTTGTTGGCCAAATTCTTTAACCTCTGAGTGTCCCAGGCAAGCTCTATATGCCAAACTCCTTTTACTGAAAAAGTTTCCTCACCTGGGAGTTCCTTATGCCAGTGAAATCGCCAGCTTACTCCCTATCCCTAATATTGTCATACGCAAACTGAAAACTCTTAAGCTTGTCACTTTCCAAGGCACTCGGCTCTGGAGAGGGGAGGAGGAGTGTGGAAGAGGGACATAAAAGGTGAAGTGTGATTGCACTCCCCAAAGCAAGAAACCTATTTTTGTCTCTGCCACACGGGAAAGAGGTCTTATATTGTCATTTGCAAAAAGGTTCTGTCCTGACCAAAGGAGGATTCAATGTGACAGAATTTACATCAGAAAATCTCATTCCTGTGCTAAGTGTCCAAGCATAGGACCTCCATTCCTCCAGGGACCTAAAAGTATAGAATCTTTCAGATTCTTCCAGATTCTACTTGTTAGAAGAATTATTGATAGGAAGCATGAACAAAGGTGAAATTGGAGACATCTAAGTTATGCTAAAGATATCACTGTGCCCAGGGTGGCACATGGCCTACCCAGGATGTAACTGTTCTCATCTACAAATGAGATGGGTTACTAGGTATCACAGTGGGTGGCATATCAGTCCTGAAGCCAAGAAGATCTGAGTCCAAATTTGACCTCAAATATTTACTAGCTGCATAAGTCTGAGGAAGTCATTTAACCTCTGTTTGTCTTTGTTTCCTCCTCTGTAAAATGAGGATAATAATAATAGCACCTACTTCACTTGTTGTGAAGATCAAATGAAATAATAATTGTAAAGTGCTTAGCACAGTGCCTGGCATATAGCAAGTATTATATAAATGTTAACTAGTATAATGTAATGAGGCTTAAAAAACAATCACATTAGAACTTCCATGATCTAAATAAGATAACGTGGCATACTGAGGACAGATACTAGATCCTCAGGGGTCAGAAGACAGTTATTTCTAGTCTCATTTTGCCAATGGCATTGACCAAGTGTAATGGTAATCAGGGCAGGACTTTTTTGCTGTTCTCTTTTAGAATGCTAAGGCCATCAAGTGCCTTTAATGAGTCTTGCCTTTGTTTGAATGGGGCAGGTATAGTGGGATCTTTTTGTTTTGGAGTGTTTCCAGCCCTAAGGCAATCAAGAGTCATTGATTTGAAACCATGTATATGATGTAGTACTAGTGATTGAAGAACTTTCCCACACCCTGATGCTTGTGATTGAAGAATTAACTTTCCCTTACCCTAAATGCTAAGTTGGTCCCAGCCCTGAGGGTCCTATATGTACTGGAAGGTTAGTGTTTGACTTTTGGGGGTACACTCACTGAAAGAGGGTTGGTGACAAGACTCTGGGCAGCCCCTCCCCCACCCCCAGCTTTGAGAAAACCAGATGTTGGTTCTTCTTTGGTAACTATGCACTGCTATGCATAGACTGGTTTGTGTTATTTGCTCTGTTTATATAATGTATGCTTGTAATTTCTGTTTGTATTTGCCCTGAAATTCAGGGGGTTGATCTTTTCCCCCAGAACTAAGTGAATGATACTTGTATGTTTAATTAAACTAAGATTGTTAACCCCTTAAAGTTGCTTTCCTTAGAAAAGCAGATCAAAGAAGCTGTGTTGGCAGCCCTTCTGTGTGCTCTTGTTGTTGGTCTTACAAAGCCACATTGCAACACATAGAGACATTATTGTTACACTGAGGAACACAAATTCTTTGTCCCAGTTTTCTTATGTGTAAAGAGAGAGGATTTAAATAAAATAGCATTAACTCCAAAACACCAGGTATTTTGCTAATGCTGTTCCCATCATGGGAAGCTACATTGTAGTTCGGCAATTAAGTTGAGCTCTGAAGGATGCTGGGGTTTCTAAGCGACAGAAGAGAAAGGAAGTAATATTCCAGCCATGGTTTTAGCCAGTGAAAACATATAAAAATAAGAGGCAAAATGTCCTACCCAGAAGGCAAAAAGTAGGACAGCTTGGATGAAACATAGAGCTTATGATGGGAAATAATGTATAATCAACTTGGAAAGATAGGTTGGAGACAGAATGTGCCAAACAGTGAAGTTGGGTTTTGTTTGTTTTGTTTTGTTTGTTTTTAATCCTAGAGATAATAGGAAAGTACCAGAGTCTCTGGAGAAAGGGAACTAGGCAGCTACACCTGTAGATCTGGAATATCAATGGCAGTTGTATGGACAATAGGCTAGAGAGGAAAAAGGTGGCACAAGGAAGCCAATTAGTAGACGATTACTGTACTAGAGATGTGAGATTGTAAGTGCCTGAACTTGGGTGGTTGTGGTATGAGTGGAGACAAAGAAATGAATTAAAGAAATGTTATTAAGATAGAGGTGGCAAGACTTGGCAACTGATTTGAAGTGGAGGAAGAGTAAGGGTCAATGTGACTCCTAGATTGGAAACTAGAGTTTCCAAAAGGACCGTAAATCTCGCTACAAATGTAGGGACACTATAGGGGGACATGTAGCAAATTCTGCTTTGAACATGTTGAGGTTCCTGAGGGCCTGTCTAGGTAAAGACATTCAACATGCATTTAAAGATGTAGTACTGGAACTCAGGACTGAATACCAAAATGTGGGAGGTATTTGCAAAAAGAAAATAGTTGAACAGAAGGAAACTGATGAAATCATAGAAAGAGTATGTTTAAAGAGATAAAAAAGAGAGAAGGGAAAGAAAGGAGAAGAAAGGGAAAGGGAAAAGAGGAGAAGACAAGGAAGCAAGGAAAGAGGAGTTGAGGAGAAGGGTGTAAGAGAAAAAAGAGAGAAAGGGAGGGGAGAGGTAAAGAGGTGAGGACAGGGAAGAGAAAGAGGGAGAAAAGGGGGAGAAGAGTAGAAAAGAAGAAATAGAGGAGTGGAGGGGAGGGGAGGAGAAGAAAATGGGAAAGGAGGAAAGAAAAAGAACAGGAAGAGAGAAAAAAGAAGAGGAGAAGAAGGGAGAAAAGAGATGTGAGAGGAGGGGTCAAGAACAGAATGGAAGGTGAGAAACAGTAGGCAAAAAAATGAAGACAATTTTTTTCTATGATTTTGATGAGAATGAAAGAGCTCTAGGATAATACTTCAGAGAAGGGCAACATAAACTTTTTTCATGCTCGTAACAACCCTATAATATAGCTACATATTGTTCCCATTTTATACATCAAGAAATCAACGTTTTGAACAGTTCAGTGAGTTGACTATAGAAATGCTGCTGGTAAATGCAAGAGGCAAATTCAAACCTTGACCTTCCTGCCTCCACATCTATCCCAGAATCCACCATGCCATACCACATAGAAAACCACTGCCTCAGTAGAATCACAGTTTTTCAAAAACTTAATTTTCTGACTGGGGAAGAAGTGAGTTCTGCTCCCTATACTCCAGGTCCCTACAGCTAGAAGATAAGTTGGTGTTAGCTGTACTCAGAATGTTGCCAAGGATACACAGGCAGGCTTCTATCAGCAGGCTCACAGTTTCCAAATAACACAGTTGAGACTAGAACCCAGATCTTTGACTCTGGGTCCAGTATTCCTTCCACTACATGATGTGATCTGTGCTATGTTCAATAAAAAGAATGAACAGGATGTGACAATGTTTTCTGGATATGGAAAATGAAGGAGGGGAAGGGGTCAACAATGATTCAATCCCTGGCTGTTAGGGTTTATTTTTATGGAAGCAGTGGGTGATCCAAACCTAGAGACCATCAGTAAAAACTTGATATATTCTGACAGGCGTAGTTCCCTTGGTAATTCTCTGCGCTGGCCAGAGTTGTTACTGAAAGATAAAATGTGAAAGAATGTTTTCTGTGTGTTATCCAATTGCTGATAGAGTTAAAGTCCACATGTGTGGTCTTAATGAGGCCAGAGTTTGTCAAAATACTTGGGATCAGAATGTGAAAGGCCTCCTCAATGAAAATTCATTCCTTCCAGGAAGTCTTTCTTGGATGATTCTATCCCGTTTTCCTTCTTTTTCTGTCCTCAACTAAATCACCAATTCCTTTGCTGGAGTTTATGTTCAGTCTGTGGAATTAATCACCAATTTATTCCCTAGAGATATTTAAAGAAGAAAGGCATCTTTTCTCTGTTTCTAGCTCAGAAAATTATTCATTCATTCTCTCACTTCAAGTACCACCTTTATGTGACTGACTCTCACATCACAGGATGTGCTAGCTATATCCAGGCCTTCCCAATCTTTCAGAGCTCCAGTCTATTGCTTTGTGAAGACTGAATGTGGAACCATTATATTGTTAGACCACAGAATAGGCATCAAGTGAGGGTCATTACAGCAGCAGTCACATTCTGAGTAGTAAATATGATGAGCCAAGAGTGAAAATGCACCAAACACTTTACCTTTGGAAGAAAAAAATATTCGATGGGTAATCCCTTACCGATATGTTCTCTAGGCAGACTTGGAGAAAACCAAGCACAGAATACTATGTTAAAGGAGCTGTGATTTCAATTTATTCAAGGAATTCTAACCCTTGACTTTGTTAATTTGTTGCTTTAGTAAATAAAATTTAATCTTTGTGTGACCAAGTAATCTTTTTTCTGGTCACATGAAATTGGGATATAAATTAGAATCTCAATAGGATGGTGCCTAAGTCATGGCAGATTTATGAGTTATTATTTATTATTCATGTCCCTAGATAGACAACTCAGGTCAGGACTAGAAAAAATAGAAGCAGTAAATAGTCTGAAACTGCTGTTTCAGACATATATCAGAAGTGAAGTGGTGTAGCTTCAACTTGGAAGGTTATTTTAGTGTTGAGTACTATCTGGTAATTGATTAGATACAATAACTCATGAGAATTGCTTTTTTTATTTATCTATGCCCAATAAGTGAGCTTGTCAGCAAGACAAATGCACAACTTTGTGGTTTACACAAATGTAGGACTGACTCTGAGTAGACTAGAATCAGTCACTGGTGCCATTAGTGGATGAAAACTTTATCCTTCCTATGTCAAAGTGACACCTTTGCTCAAAAGCTCTCCATGTATGTCCACTGGCCAAAGGACCATATCCAGACTTCTTACCCTTCCATTTTATACTCTTTACAATCTTCCCTGAGTCCACCTTTCTGTACTGATCTACCATCTTCTACCACATGAAGCCAGAATTCTCTGTAGAGTTCTCTACTTACTCTTTCCTATACAAACTTTTGTCATCTCCAATTCCATCTTTTGTCTTCTGCTTAGAATACCAAATTCATCATTTCTGTCCATCATGTTAAGGCTTTCTTCTTCCAGGAGTAAACTCTACCCCACATGATCAAGTTTTTCCTTAAATAGACAGAGCAATAGTAGCAATGGAGAGAGAGGGGCGGGGCCCCCACATGTGTAGTGAGGCTATATATATATATATATATATATATATATATATATATATGTTGCTAGTACTTGTCCTTGTGTGTCTCAAAGAGAAGCAAAATAGATACCTCTAGCCTTTTCTCTCCCCTCCCCTCTTCTCTAAAGCTTCCATTCCAACCTGTAGACAAAGCAAGAGGTTGAGTGAGACCAAAGGCCATACTACTCTACTTTCCTTAGAGAGAGAGGCTATCGGTCTAGTATATTTACCTGCTCCCTTAAATATTCTTTCTTTAGGGGCTATAATTGAGTTCCATCTAGCTGTGATCACTTTGTCATTTTGAGGAGTAAAGGGAGACCCTAAGCTATATATGTGAGGTTTGATGCCTTTCCCCCTTAATCCCAGCTTCACAATGAACACATATAGAGAATAACAAAGAAATTCATTTATCCAAACCCTAGCAAAACAGAAATCAGATAATATGTACATAGAAGAGTATGTATCAGACAACATAGAAAGAAGGAGTTCTCTCATTGGGAATGAGTGACTCAGTGCAGCCAAGAGAGAAGTTGCTGAATCTCATCCAAAGACATATTCCCTGAAGTCTATAAAGTAGCAATCTGATAATAGAGACATGATGGAGACTGACTCCTTTCAAATCTTCCCAGAGTCTTTTCCTTTATCAGCTAGAAGCAGATTTGTCCTCTTCTGTCTTCTCTCTCAAAGCTGGAAGCTGACTAGATGCTATATGAAGAAGAGACTATGCTGGTGAGTCCCAAAGAGGAACTCTTTGAAAAGTCTCCAAAGTTGGACTGGCTGAACACCCCACCCCTCACACAGGGCAGGCCATTCATTTTCACCAAGGAGAGAGTCCAATATCAATGGGTTTGGGGACAGGGGTTATATTTAAGTAAAAAAAAGCTATCTTTGAGACTTAATTGGTCTGGGAACTAAGGCTTGAAACATTGACTTAGCACAATGTCCCAGGACATAACACAATGTCTGATATATAGTCAGTCAATAAGCATTTATTAAGCACTTACCATGTGCCAGGCACTATACCAAGCAAACAATAAATTTTGTGCTGACTTAACTTAGCTTCCTTTTTGCTTAAGTATAAAATATTCAACATAGGAAGAGACTGAATCTAGTAGTTTATTTTTTTAAATAGTGCTTTTAAGATCTTTCTATGTGGTATTATTTTAGAATCTATATATTCCCTTTTCCCTTACGTACAAACCATAGAACAACTACTCTTGGAATTTGTGATAGAGGGGAAGATGGGGTAAAAGGAAATGAAGGAGTGGGTGTTAGATGTGGGTATACATTTATCTATTCTCCTAAGACAAAAGGTAATGAGAAATCAGGTTCAACAAATCTCTTAATTCCAAGGAATAAAGCAGAAGAAAGACCTTCCTAGTCTAGAGATATAAAATTAAGCGTGGGAAGGGAACAAGCATTTATCTTTCAATATTGTTAAAGTAGTTTAAAAATATTTCATTTGATCATAAGTGATCTGTGAAGGTTTATATTAAAGAAAGGTAAGTACTTGGGGCCAAATGGTTGCCTGACAAAGGCAAAATGCCAAGGAGGAGCCAGTGTTTGGTTGGAAGGCAACCAAGATCAGCAAGGCCTAGGCTCAAGCAAGGATCTTTTGCAAAGCCATTATAAAAGGAACTCTGTGTTTACTATCCTCAGGAAGGAGTCAGCATCTGGAGAAATCCTGAAATAGGTATGCGTAGAGGCCTTAGTGTGATCTAAATGATCTTTATATTTACTTCCTCTGAGGCACATTGCCAGAAACACATGAAATGTTGCCAGAGTCCAGTTTCAGATGCCAAATGAAATTATCTGTGCTTAGGTTGGCTGAACTATTTGATTCACTATTTTCTGACCTCTTCACATTACTTCCTGTATATTGGCTATTGGGCTAAAGCAGGCTTGTATAAGCTTGACTAGGTCAGGACTGGGGGAACCTGAAGCCTCGAGGCCATGCATGGCCCTCTAGGTCCTTTGACAAAGGGCCACATTTGAGTCCTTAGAGGGCTGCATGTGGCCTCAAGGCCACAGGTTCCCCACCCCTGGACTAAGTGAACGTGGAACGGACTAAACTAATGAATGTCCACTCTCTGCTATTGAAAAGTAAAAAAAAAAAAAACCTGATTTAAACATCAAGCATTCTACTGTCATCTTTCATATTCAAAAATTGAGTTGCTTTTTGTTGTCTGTTATCTTATCTAAATAATAAATTCCTGTTTACAGAACAGAGTCCAGACTCCTTAGTCTGTTTTTCAGGGCCTTCTACTATATGTCTTATATGCTAGTGAAATAGAAAGTTTGTGAGTTTTAGAGTTCATATATTGGCTTAGCCATTTACTACCTGTGCGACCTTGAGCAAGTCATTTAGTTACAATGTGCTTCAGTCTCATCCATGAAAAGCAAGATTTGGGGGAGCGGGGTGGAGCCAAGATGGCAGAGTAAAAGCAGAGATTTGCTTGAGCTCCTCCCAAACCCCTCCAAATACCTGTAAAAAATGACTAAACAAATTCTAGAGCTACAGAACCCATGAAATGACACAGTGAAACAAATCTCCAGCCCAAGACAACCTGGAAGGCCAACAGAAAGGGTCTATCACACCAGGCAGGGACCCAAATTCTGTACAACATGGGCCTCTCTGGGACAGACTGAGTGGGAGCAGGCCTCAGGGGACTGAATCACTGGCAGCTATGGCAGTTGCCAGATTTCTCAACCCCAAAATGCAAAAGACAAAGTAGAAGGTCAGTGGAGAAACTGTCAGACCTGGGGGAGAGAAGAGCAGCCCTGGGACAGTGGAGGTGGGGCGTGGAGATGAGGAGATAGCTGTGGCAACAACAGCAGCTGCTGCTGCTTCTGGAGCTCCAGGCACACAGACGGTAGGAGGATCAAGTGGCTGATCAAAGAGGCACTGAGGTGATCTCCTTGCTGGTGCTGAGGTGGGATTCTCTTGCTTTGCCCTACTTGGATCTGGGTCGTATTCCTGGGTGGTAGTCCTGGGGTGAGGAGGAGCACTGGTGTGGCAGCTGTGGAGATGGAATCTTCCTCACAGTTCCAAGGCAAAAAAGAGTGCTTGAGGCCACTCATAGACCAGAGCATAGGCCAGGAGAGGAGTAAACACCTCCCCTTTAATCATACCACCTTAGAAGATTGTAGTAGGAAGGCCGAATTTATGATCTCAAATATAATCATGTATATGTTTCAATGGTCCGAAATCGCAAGGTATGAGAGATTCTCTAAGGAGAAAACAACAAGAAATTTATTTAGGCCCCACTGCAGCAAAAACTTGAACCAGCCTCCCCATTCCAACATCTTGACAAAAAGACTCCAGGCCCAGAAAGCCCATTTCACAAGGGCAACTAGGAGGCCACACAAAAACAAGATAGTATTTAGCCAAATCATGTTCACTGGCCTCACGTTCCTGCTCGCACTCGGGTAAGCCCTGCTTCCACAGCTTCCTGCCTCCGCAGCTTCTGGCTTCCGCAGCTTCTGGCTTCCACTCCTTCCGCCACTGCCACCGCCGCTGAAGTTGTCTTCCGGCTCACCACTCCTCGCAGCCGAGCTTCCGGCGTTCTCAAACCCCGCCTCAACGACCAGAGACCGTTGGTTCCCGAGCTGGCCCCTCCTAAGTCACCAATCCACACCCACACAGGTTTCACACCTGACAGGGCCCTGGGCCTGGGGCTTAGCACTTAACACCTGAAAGTACTTCCACTCAAAAGAAACAAAAGCCATGCTAATGAGACAATTTTGCTTAACAACACAAAGATCTGAAAATTTACAGGTTCTAAGAAGTATTTCTGACAACAGCTGTGCAAACTTCCTGAAACTTGGGACAGAGCACTCTCCACTCTGGAAGCAGAGTCCTACCTTGACAAAGAGCTCAAAAGTAAAGTAGTTGGCTGGGAAAATGAGCAAACAGATTTTTGAAAAGCAAACTATAGAATCTTACTTTGATGACAAAGAAGAGCAAAGCATACAAGCAGAAGAAGACAACAAAGTCAAAGCTCCTACATCCAAAACCTCCAAGAGAAATGTGAATTGGTCTCAGGCCATGGAAGAGCTCAAAAAGGAGTTTGAAAATCAAATAAGAGAAGTGGAGGAAAAATTGGGAAGAAAAGTGAGAGTGATGCAAGAAAATCATGAACAAATCAACAGCTTGCTAAAGGAGACCCCCAAAATACTAAAGAAAATAACACCTTAAAGAATAGACTAACCCAAATGACAAAAGAGATCAAAAAAGACAATGAGGAGAAGAATGTCTTAAAATACAGAAGCGGCTAAATGGAAAAAGAGATCCAAAGCTTCACTGAAAAAAATAATTCCTTAAAAATTGGAATAGAGCAACTGGAAACTAATGACTTTATGAGAAATCAAGAAATTATAAAACAGAACCAAAAGAATAAAAAAAAAAGAAGAAAATGTGAAATATCTCATTAGAAAAACCACTAACCTGGAAAATAGATCCAGGAGAGATAATTTTAAAAGTATTGGACTATCTGGAAACCATGATTAAAAAAAAAAGAACCTAGATATCATCTTTCAAGAAATTTTCAAGGAAAACTGCCGTGATATTCTAGAACCAGAGGGTAAAATAAGAATTGAAAGAATCCACTGATCACCTCTTGAAAAAGATCCCAAAAAGAAAACTCAGGAATATTGTAGCCAAATTTGAGAGTTCCCAGGTCAAGGGCAAGCAGCTAGAAAGAAACAATTCAAATATTGTGGAAACACAGTCAGGATAACACAAGATCAAGCGACTTCTACATGAATGGATCAGAAAGCTTGGAATTTGATATTCTGGAGGTCAAAGAAGCTAAGATTAAAACCAAAAATCACCTACCCAGCAAAACTGAGCATAATACTTCAAGGGAAAAATGGATATTCAATGAAAGAGAGGACTTTCAAGCATTCTTGATGAGAAGACCAAAGCTGAAAAGAAAATTTGACTTTCAAATACGAGAATCAAGAGAAGCATGAAGAGGTAAACAGGGAAGAGAAATCATAAGGGACTTAGTAAAGTTGGATTGCTTACGTTCCTACATGGAAAGATGATATTTGTAACTCATGAGACCTTTCTCAGTATTAGGGTAGTTGAATGGAACATACATATGTGTGTGTGTATGTGTGTGTGTGTGTGTGTGTGTGCGTGTGTGTGTGTGTGTATCTATAGACAGAGAGCACAGGGCAAGTGAAATATGAAGGGATGATATCTAAAAACATAAAATTAAAGGGTGACATAGGATTACATTGGGAGAAAGAGAAAAGGAGTGATAGAATGGGGCAAATTATCTCACATAAAAGAGGCAAGAAAAAGCAGTTAGAATGGAGAGAATGAGGGGGGAGGTGAAAGGGAATGAGTGAACCTTACTCTCATCAGATTTGACTTCAGGAGGCAATAACATATACACTCAGTTGGGTATCTTACCCTATAGGAAAGTAGGGGGGAAAGGGATAAAGGGGCAATGATAGAAGGGAGGGCAGATTTTGGGAGCGTTAATCAGAAGCAAACACTTTTGAAAAGGGATACGGTCAAAGGAGAAAACAGAATAAATGGGAAGTGGGATAAATATAGTTAATCTTTCACAATATGACGATCATGGAAATGTTTGCATAACTACACATGTACAAATTATATTGAATTGTTTGCCCTCTCAATGGGGCAGAGGGAGGGAAGAGGGGTCAAAGTTTTAAAAAGTCAAAGTTTTAAAAACAAATGTTAAGGCACGGACCGACCACACCAGGAGCCAGGTGGAGCATGCTCTAGCACCCTGAATCAGTGAGCTGCAGCAGTTACCAGACCTCTCAACCCACAAACATCAAAGACAACAGAGAAGGTTAGTGGGAAAAGCTGTGGGGACAGGGAGTTTGCGGTTTGGCCACTGCCCCTAGGGCAGCGGAGGTGGGGCAGCTACAGAACTACAGCTGCAGTTGTTTCTGGCCCCAGGCCCACCTGGTGGGAGGGATTAAGTGAAAGATCAGAGCAGGAGTGAAGAGCCTGCTGAAGATCTAAGCCCAGTCTGGGTAGGGGGTTCTTGGGGAAGGAGGAGTGCTGGTGTGGCAGCACATCCACCCAAGCGTGGAACATAGAACTCTTTACTGTACAAGCAATCATATCCCGCTGAAAAACTCAAGGGTCAAGTAAGTTGGCTGGGAACATGGCCAGGCAGTGAAAACACACCCAGATTCCGTCTCAGACTCTGGAATCCTTCTTTGGTGATAAAGAAGACCAAAACATACAGCCAGAAAAAGTCAACAAAGTC
>CM053622.1:92203868-92223750 GCA_028646595.1 Phalanger gymnotis
TCATTGGACTACCTGAAAGCCATGATCAAAACAAGAGTTTAGATATCATCTTTCAAGAAATTATCAAGGAAAACTGCCCTGATATTCTAGAGCCAGGGGACAAAATAGAAGTTCAAAGAATCCACAGATAGCCTCCTGAAAAAGATCCCCAAAAGAAAACTCCTAGGAATATTATTGCCAAATTCCAGAGCTCCCAGATCAAGGAGAAAATACTGCAAGCAGCCAAAAAAAACCAATTTGAGTGTTGTGGAAAAACAGTCAGGATAACACAGGATCTAGCAGCTTCAACATTAAGGGATTGAAGGACTTGGAATACGATATTCCAGAGGTCAATGGAACTAGGATCTTTTTTAGCTTTAATTTAATTTATTTAATATATTTAGTTTTCAGCATTGATTTTCACAAAAGTTTGAATTACAAATTTTCTCCCCATTTCTACCCTCCCCCCACTCCAAGATGGCATATATTCTGGTTGCCCTGTTCCCCAGTCAGCCTTCCCTTCTGTCACCCCACTCCCCTCCCATCCCCTTTTCCCTTTCTTTCTTCTAGGGCAAGATAAATTTCTACGCCCCATTACCTGTGTATCTTATTTTCTAGTTGCATGCAAAAACTTTTTTTTTTTGTTTTTGAACTGGAGCTAGGATTAAAACCAAGAAATGTCCTACCCAGCAAAACTGAGTATCATGCTCCAAGGCAAAATATGGATTTTCAACAAAATAGAGGACTTTCAAGCTTTCTCAGTGAAAAGACTGGAGCTGAATAGAAAATTTGACTTTCAAACACAAGAATCAAGAGAAGCATGAAAAGGTAAACAAGAAAGAGAAATCATAAGGGACTTACTAAAGTTGAACTGTTTTGTTTACATTCCTACATGGAAAGATGATGTGTATGATTCATGAGACCTCAGTATCATAGTAGCTGAAAGGAATATGCATATATATATATGTTTATGTATATGTATACATACGTGTGTGTCTATGTATGTGTATATATATATATATATGTATGTATGTATATATATAGACAGAGGGCACAAGATGAGTTGAATATGAAGGGATGATACCTAAAAAAAATAAAATCAAACTAAGGGATAAGAGAGAAATATATTGAGAGAGAGAGAAAGGGAGAGATAGAATGGGGTAAATTATCTCGCATAAAAGTAGCAAGAAAAAGTAGGAAGGTAAGAGGGGGCAGGTGAGGAAGAATAAGTAAATCTTGCTTTCATCAGATTTGACCTGAGGAGGGAATACCATAAAATTAAAAATATTCACAGACACCGCAATAAGAATTCCTGTAACAGAGTAAAAACTCTTTGATGGCAGGGAACATTTGATTTTTGTCTTTGTATCCCCAATGTCTAGCACAGTGACTTGCATATAGTACTTACTCAATAAATGCTTGTTGATTGCTCGATTTGTTTTATATATAATGAGTCTTTGTCTCAGAAAGCTTTACTAATTTTCCCCTCCATATAATCCAGATGTGAACCAAGGTCCTCTATGCCAAATACAGTGCACACCAGTGCATATACCAGGCCATGATACTAGCTTCGCTATAATTACGGAATTGGTTGATTCATCACTATCTTTTCTATTTTTTTTGGAGGGGAGAAGTCAAGGCAATTGGGGTTAAGTGACTTGCCCAAGGTCACACAGCTAGTGTCTGAAGCTGGATTTGAATTCAGGTCCTCCTGACTCCAGGGCTGGTGCTCTACTCACTATACCACCTAGATGCACCCATCACCATTGTTTAAATTCTTTCTTTTGCAATCAGTGAGACAGAGATGAGGGCACAATCTGTGATCATGGAACTAAATTAATCTAATTGGTCAGCACAGATAATCAAACCTATGACTATTCTATCCTTCTCACCTGACCCTGACAATGAGTTAAACAGCTACATATAGGGAACATGCTTTAATGGAAAAAGCAGAGAAGAAAATGTCTCGCTGTTGCTCCTCTACACTGTCATTTCCACTGACCTTGTCTTTGGAAAGAGGCTAGAGGAGAGGAAGGAACATGGAGAGCAAAGACAAACACAGAAAAAGACACAAGTTGAAGGATAGCCAGCTAAAGGCAAAGCAATGTGTAGGTATATGACTCTTTGAATCTGAAAAAATTCTGGCTATGGATTCAAGAAAGGCCTTCCAAAAAGCAGTTTAACTTTTGATCACATATGTACTTAATACACGTGCCTCACTAAATCATACTGTATGTTGAAATCCTTCTCACTTGGAGAATATGTGTGCTTTCTATGTGCACTTAGCATAGTGCCTGGCATATAGTAGGTGCTTAATAAATGTTAATTGAATTGAAATTTTAAATTCTGGGAGTATACCCCAGATTTTGGAAGGAAATAATGCATTCCAACCATTTGTGCTTTCATACCTTAAAATTCTATATTCCAAAAGCTAATTGAGGCTACTGGCCGACAATGAGCAGAAGGGCATAATTGTTCAGAGGGCCCTTGGGAAGAAAGTGTCTTGTAAACTTTAAAGTACCATAAAAATGTAAGGTGTTGTTATCAACACTAATAATATCACCAGTGAAAAGAAAATGGCTTAAAAGCTCTGGTTTTGCCATTTACTGTCTTTGTAAACTTAGGCAAACACCTCAACTTCTCTGAAGTATAGTTCTGTCACCTAAAAATTAAAAGGGGTGACCCCCAAATTCTTCAATCCAGTGACACTGGCCTTTTGGCTGTTCCCATAAACAAGACACTCCATCTCTCAGCTCTGGGCATTCTCTCTGGCTGTTTCCTATGTCTGGAACACTATCCCTTTTCCTCTCTGACTACTCACATCCCTGGCTTCCTTTAGGTGTCAACTAAAATGCAACCTTCTACAGCAAGGCTGTCCAAAACGCGGCGGGCTGCATGCCGGCCCACAGTGCGATTTATGCAGTCCGCCTACAAGCATAGAAATTTATATAAATTCTTTAGTAAATAAAGCTGAGCTACCACAGAGCTCTCACTAAAATGGCAAATCAAAATATATTGTCTATTGTTTCAATAAAAACCTAAGGTTGGACAGCCCTGTTCTACAGGAAGCTTTTCTTAACCTGTCTTAATTCCAGTTCTTTCCCTCTTAATTAGTTTCTATTTATCCCATATACAACTTGCTTTTTATATATTTGTTTGCATTTTGTCTTCCCCATTAGATTACAAGCCCCTAAAGGTTGGGAGCTATTTCCCCCTTTTTTGTATCCTCAGCACCTTGCATATAGTAGGCATTGAATAAATGTTTATTAATGGATGGATTGATTTAATGGCCTATCTATAAGATGACAGCTGTGAAAGTTCTTTGCAGAATTAAAAGAGCAATTTTCATACTAAAGTGACTTTGCTTCATGGCGCTCACCCTGGGATTGCTAAGGAAGCCATGCCATTCTGGTGGAACAGAAGCTCTGACAGGTACTAACCAACAGAAAAGTCTCCAAGAATGAGCTGGTGACTGAATCTTTATCAGTTCTCTGGGAACCAGTGCAGTTCTAACTTCAGAGATGCTCATTACCAGACTGGCTACTGGGTGGTAAATTTTATTTTATCATATTTTTAATTGATATCTTTTGTTTTCATAACATTTTCACTTCTAAATATTTCTCCCCTCCCTATCTTCCCCAGAACGTCAGCCTTTATCACAAAGAATGAAAAAGAAAGAAAATATAGCAGTTCAGCAAAATTAAGCAGCCCATCAAATGAGCGTACTAACATGTATAATGTTTCATATCCCAACCCCCTCAACTCCCCCCAAACACAGACAGAAGAGTATCCATTCATCTCTTCTTTGGGTACAATCCTGGGCATTCTAAGTTTCCCACATTTCATTTTCTGTTGTTGTATTGCTGTTCTCCCTGTTTACATTGTGTTAATCATTGTTACAGTGTTTTCCTAGTTCACTTGCATTGGTTTCTATAAGTCTTCCCAAGCTTCTTTCAATTATGCATATTAATCCTTTCATGTAGTCTTTGGAATATGCCATGATATTTATTCATTATAGTTTGTTTAGCCATTCCTCAGCTGCTTGACATCTACTTTATTTAACCACATCAACAACTGAAGGCAATCCAGGAAGTCATCCCAGGCCTATGGTCTGCCTAATGGAAGGAGTGTCCACAAGAAAGAAATCATGGATCAATGTAAATATGAAAATATATTTATACAATATATATTGTGAAAAATAAAGCAATTAAAAAACTGAAAAGGTATTGGGCTGAGATAATATTTCCTGCTCGAGTATAACAGTAGTGGGAGTCAATTTCCAAAGTATCCTATGTCTAAAGACACAGTGAATATAATCATTGATTTAGAGCAAGAAGGGATTTAAAGGTCAACGAGTTCATTTCAATCATAGAGCACTGGGCTTAGAGTCAGGAAGAACTGAGTTCAAATCCAGATTCATACACTTGTACTGGGTGATCCATGGCAAGTCATTTAACCTCAGTTTCCAAGACTTCAGAATGGTATAATAATAGCACCTGCTTCACAAAATTGTCATGAGGATTAAATGAGACAATCTTTGTAAAGCACTGAGCACAGTGACTGGCATATAGTAAGAGATAAATAAATGCTTCCTTTATTTCCCCTCCCCATACTCTACTGCATCTCTGTAACATAGCCATGAGCTTTTATTGAGCTGCCTCAACAGATAGATTACTAAGCTAGAAGACTAGGAGTCATGAGTTCACACCATAAGATTTATTTAACATCTGTGATAATGGGTAAATCATTCTACTTCTTCATTCTTCATGTAAAATATTGATAACAATACCTATAAGTACCTATATCATAGCACTTCTGTAAAGTTCAAATTATATAATATGTGTAAAATGCTTCAAAAATTTTATTTATCACCTATTTATCTCCTGAAGGAGGTAGCTAAGTGACACAGTAGATGGAGAACTGGGCCTAGAATCAGAAAGACTTGAATTCTGATCCAACCTCAGACACTTTCTAGCCATGTGGACTTGGGAAAATCTTTTAATTCTATCTGCCTCAGTTTCTTTAACTGTAGAACGGAGATAATAACAACCCCCACCATCCAGAGTTGTTATGGGGCTCAAATAGGATAATAGTTGCAAAGAGCTTAGTATAATACATGGCACACAATAGGTGGTAATAAATATTTGTTACTTTCACTTTGGGGCTCGCACAAATCAGGTACAATTCTGGGAACCTCCATTATCTCCTTTACTTTTTGTCCCTACTCCAGAGGAAAACTGCAGGGAAATCTGAATAAAGTTTAAGAATAACTTACATCAAGGTTCCCCACATTTAAGTTCTAGGGTTCTCAACTCTGAATGGCTAACCATTCAGTGTCCAATATGTTTATTAGGTGTGGAGCAGTCTTTATTTAACTCACCACAAAAAAATGCATAAGACACAGAAAACTCACAGAAATCAATAAACAAATATATAAATACAGGCACTTAAATATGCCATTAGAGTTCTTAGACTCTTTCCAAAAAGGCAAAGACACTTTGTGGAGCTGCTAAACAACTACTTCCTCTTCTCATATCTTAGGAGCAATTAAATATATATATACATACACATACATATATAGATATATATATACATACATACATATCATGGAAGATTGGTAGGGTCTGATTCTTCTGGCTCTTTATGGCATTGCTTTCGTTCTTCTGTTGCAGGGAGAAATCACTTCTGCCTTTTCTGTCCTTTGGTCTAGATGTCTAAAGAAAATAATGTAGGAGGAAAAGAAAAGACTATTTTAGACCACATAGTAGGCAGCTACTCTGACAATCGATCAATGAGAATTCTAAGTATCTTTTATTTTCCAGGCATTGTGCTAGGTACTGGGAATATACAAAGATATTCTATTGGAAATTTTACGTGTGTGTATTTGTATGTGCATATATGTTTATATACACATACATATAATAAATGTGTATGTGTTTATATGAACACAGGTATATATTTCTGTATTATGTAAATATGTATGTGTTTGCATAAATATTGCAAACTGATTACAAAGCAACTGGGAGAGTACTGACAGCTATGGAAAGAAGGGGAAATACCCTATAGAAGGTGGTACATCTGTTGAAATTTGAAGGAGGTTGGAGATGCTAAGAAACAGAAGTGAGGAGGGAGTACATTTCAGGTGTGGAGGACAGACAATGTGAAGACCAAGAAGGGGAAGATACAAGAGTTCATCTACCGCCTCAGTTAATCAGTCCAAACCAGAAAGTCCTATCCTCTGAAGCAAATCAGTAAAGGGGAGGACCATAAGCCTATCTACCTGCGGAAAGCCCCTTCAATAATAGAGCATGTCCCATAATCTCATCAGGATGATGGGAGGATTTGTCAAATTGGTCAGTGGCTCTCCCAATGACCCTCCCTTACACAATTTAAAGTGTCACTATTATTAGGCCCAGTCTCTTGTGACTCTATGAAGCATTTGGAAGAAATTCTGCTGTCAGAAACTAAATGGCTTAATGGAGAGGAGGCTATTTCCAGAGAGCACTTAGCACATTAACTTAAGAAGAATAATCAGAATGTGCTAGCAAACAGCTACAGCTGAACATGCCTGGGCATGAAGGCAAGATTCATAGGATCGTAGATTTTGAACTGGGATTCTAAAGTGGGGATCTTCCTCCTACCCCTTTTCTTCTCTTTCTTATAAAACCTGTTCTCATTAAATTAATTCACCTGTAGGTCTGCCTAACTGTCAAGAGCATACATGTACCATGCCTGATATGTGCCTCAGAATAGCCTTAGACAGAATAAAAGGTCTCAGGAAGGGAGCACTTCTGGTTGTATGATAGCACTGGAAAGATAGCTTCCATGACTCACTGAGCAAGGTCTCTTTTAGTCACTGGTGACTTTGTGCAGTGTAGACCCAAAAGAAAATATGATACATCAGAACTTGGCATAGATTGTGGACTGAAAGTGTCATTTCACTCCCTCACCTTGAAGGGATATTTAGTGGGCACAGTCATAGAGGACTGATGAAAAGAATGATTTTTGATATGTGACATTGAATGTGCTGGCACCTAAGCCATGCAGATACACAAATGAGAGCTTCTACCACATTAAGTAGATTCTGTTTGAAAGATCTGTGAAAGAACATGGACATCTTTGAAGAACATAGAATAAGTAGGCATGGAGAGGTTATAATATCCCTGATAAGAGAAATATCCACAACAATGAAATCAGACATCCAATCAGATTTAAGTATGTGAAAGTTACCAAGAAACCTACAAAGATGAACTAAAATACAATTCCTTCCTTCAACAAGATTATAATCCAATTAGGAGGATCAAATAGATGATGATGATAATATAATAATAATGATGATAATGGTAATGATTACAACAATTCCGATGATAATGATTAATAATAATAATAATAATGATTATAATTCTCATAATAATATATCTCAAAATATAATTCTCATAATAATTCTCATAATATTGGTAATAATAATAATAATAGCCCTTATATAGCTGTTCAAGGTTTGAAGGATGTTTTGCATACATCACTTTCCTTTATCCTCACAACAACCCTCTACAGTAGGTGCTATTATTACCTCCATTTTAAAGATGAGAAAATTGAGGCAGACAGTGATTTGCAAACAGTTAGTGTGATTGAGGCAGGATTCAAGCTCCCACACCACTAGCTAACATACCCGGGTGAAAATCTTGCCAAAGATGGGTTAAAATCTCATCTAAATATTCGCACGCTGGGTAACTTTGGGAAGTCACTTAACCACAATCAGCCTTTGTTTTCCTATCTGTAAAAGAAGAACACTTGAAACACAGACTTCATGTGATTTTTGAGTCTCGAGAGAAACAATGGATGTTAAAAAAAAAGACAAGAAAAAATCAATCTCTCCATCCTTCCCCTCTCTTCTAAATATGGTTTTAGACAGCCTTTAGGAAAAAAAATTTAAAAATCAGTGCTGAAAGGATCCTTAGAGATCATGTAGGCTAGTCCCTTCATTGTCCAAAAGAGACCCAAAGAGGTGTTGTGATTTGCCCAATGTTCCGTAATTGGTAAGTAGAGCTCAAACTCAGTTCTTTTGATTTTAAATCCAGAGCCCTTTCCACTATACCACAGGCAATTTTTGTGATCTGTACACATCCTAGAAACATATAAACTGTTCACAGCCTAGTTCTGACCCTGGATTTTTGTCATGGTACAGCTCCACTAAGCTCAGCAGGGATGGAAGATGCCCACAGAAGGACCAAAAGGCCACATCTTTGTTCTGCTGGCTTCTCTCAGTTGTAAGCACACATAAATAGGAATTACACTTAGGGCCATTTCATAGCTAGCAATGAACCGGCTGGGAAATTGTCCAATAGCTTAACTACCTTTTAGAAAAAAAGCATTCCCTACATGAGCTAAGCCGGACAGGTCATCTGCAAAACAGAGCTAATATTATAAACACCATACAGCTGCTCGTATCAGCAACTCCACAATCCTCTGTGTCCTTATCCCAGCCAATTAAACATGGCAACCAATGTGTTTAGAGGATGAGATTGCTTCTTATCCTCTCAATAACTACTGTTCCTGTCTTTATCCAAACCATCACTGGTCACAACAGGAAAAAAAATCGTCTTTGGAACAAATCCCCTTCAATTATAAAATACTATTCTTTGCACCCCAAAGGAACTCAGTGTGTTACCACCCCTTTCTGTTCTGTTCTTTTCTGGAAAGGATCATGTTTTGAAAGGAAAGTTTGCAATTCCTACTGAGACCATAATTGTTTATAAAGCTATCAGACTTTGCTTGCAGGGATGTGGGCTTGAAGCAACTCTACTGCCTCATCTAGACATCTGCTTTCCTCTGGCCCTCCCTGCCATGAGATAAAAAATAGAGAGGTAAGTTTTCTCCCTTAAATTAACTCTAAGAAGCACACAGTAGCCAGCAAATTTCTATGAAATGAAACAAGAATTTTCAGGCTTAAATCAGGGAGAACTTTCTAATCCTTCACTATGGATCTCAAAATCAACATATCTAAAACTGAAGTCATTGTGTTTCATCCTGAAGCCACTCCTATTTCTGCTGAGGTTGAAACCATTTTTATAGTCCTGTGCTCCTGGCGGTTAGACATCTTTGTAACTAACCCAATCTGAACCCACTATGCTGCTATTCTCTGGCCTCCTTCATGCCATCCTTTAAGGCACATGCCCATTATTTGGTATATATCCTATTTCACTCGCCTGTAATATGAAGTATCATCCCAAGAGGATAAATGTATACTACTTCAGAATAATACTTGTTCCATTTTTGAGTTGGTAGCACCAATGCCTAGCACAGTGTTTGCTACACAGTAGGCACCTAATAAATGTTTGAGGCAGTTAGCTATGTGGCACAATAGATAGAACACGAAATTTGGAGGTAGAAAGGCCTGGATTCAAGTCCCACCTCAGATATTACTAGCAATGTGACCTTGGGCAAGTCACTTAACTTTTCTATGCTTCAGTTTCCTCATCTGCAAAATGGGGACAAAAATAGAAACTACCTCTCATGGATTTTGTGAGAACCAAATGAGATATTTGGAAATTGTTTTGTAAAACTTAGAGCACTATAAAAATGCCATTATTACAATTGTTGTTAGTGAATAATTGAGTAATTTATCCAGGAACCTCTTTAGATTGGCAACATGACATAGGACTAATAAAGGCAGAACTTTAAAACAAGGCTGACAATCAAACCACAGAGATACTTCTAACCATGAGAAGTCACAACCTCTGTCCTCGAGTGAACAAGTCAATACCACAAGCATTGATTAAGCATACACTATCCATCAGGCACTGCGCTAAGTACTGTGTTCATCTCCAAAATGGAGATAATAATATCTTTAAAATCTACTTCATGGGGCAGGGCTCCAAGTCTTCCCAAAACATACCTCTTGTTGCTCATGCCTGCTGTGGGGATGGCTTCCTGAAGCCATAAAATAACACATGAACTGCCTTGAACCTTCCAATCACCTGCCTTCCTTTGTGGATCACTTTTCATGTACTGATACTTTGCAAGTTCCCCAATGGTTAACATAATCCAAAAACTGTGTGGATAGAGAACTTTGACTGGAGTCGAGAAGATAAGCTCAAGTCTTGCCTCGGATATTTACTAGCTGTGTGACCCTGGACAAGTCACTTAGTCTCTCACTACCTTAGTTTCCCTAAATATAAAATAAGGGAAATAATAGCATCTACTTTGTAGGGCCTTTATGAGCACTTAGCATAGGGTCTGGCACATAGCAGGCATTAATAAATGTTTATTACCTCTCATTCTCCCCATCCTGGTGATACACTAAATGCCATTTGCCAAAAGCAAACTTCCCTCCCACCAACACTCATTCTATACCTCGTTCACATCCAGTTGGCCCTCCCTCCTCCCCTGTCCCATTCCAGATAGTAATATCTCTAACATTTATATAATGATTCAAGATTCAAAAGTTTTTACATATATTATCTCATTTTATTCTCACAAGCACTATCTGAGGTAGATGTTATTATTAACTACATTTTACAGATGAAGAAATGGAGGCCAAGAAGTTAAAACTTGCTTAGTTTCAAACTGCTAAGAAGCATCTAAGGCAAGATTCAAACTCAGGTCTTCCTGCCTCCAAGTCTGATACATTATCCATACTGGAGTAGTCATACTTTTAATCATGTCATACCCTACAAGCATTCCCATTTCATATTCGTGAACATGAACATTTCTTTGTCTGGTCACATAGCTTCCCATATAACACCCTTTCCACTGTGTTTTCTGGAATGCTTGTGCCATAATTCACAAGCTTCCTTTCATTCTAAATCTCTTCCTGTTTTGCTCCTTCTATTTTCTGGCATTTACTGAGATCTGGTTCCCTCTTGAACACACAACATCCCTGGCTACCCTTTCCAGTATGGGTGGTGCTTTTTTCATCCCCATTGACTCATTGATTTTTGTGTCAGAGTCAGAATACTCCTTGATGCCCACTCTCACATCCAGACTTTCCTCTACCAACATCACTAAATAACTTCTCCTTTAAGATGTATGCTGTCCTGTTTTATCACACAATCTAAGCCCTGGTGGCTATTATCTACCTTCCCACAAAGACTGCTGATTCTTTGTTCCACCATGAGCTACCCGTCTGGATCACTTCTTCCTCTCTATCCCAAATCTTGCTTTTGTACTAGAAGTCTTCAACATATATACCAATGTTCCCTCGAATGCCCTAAATTCCTAGTTCCTTATTCTACTCAAATCTCATTACATCTTGCTCTATCTCAGCTACATAAAAGAAAAGTCTTAGCATTAATTATATTATGTCCCATGAGTGTTTCACTTTCATATTCATGAACCCTGACGTTTCTTTCTTTGGTCATAACAATTTATAATTTCATCTTTCCCTGTGCTTTATGCCCCCTAATGCAGTTCTTTTTCCTCACCATAACCTCTAAATTCTCTACTCTACAGTGCTTTCCTAGGCATTCACCACTGCTTAGACTACACTGTCCTCCTTTCAATCTTGACTCTTTGGTGAACCACTTTGACTCTATAGTATGCTCAGTTCCAAATCTCTTGTCCCCTTGTCCTATCCCTGGCTTCACTGACAAATCCATACCATGGAGTGCTCCTACCATCTGCCTCTTTTTTTTCCATGACTCATGTGCTGCTGAAGGGAGGAAATCACAAAAATCATGCCATCTAGGTTCAATACAGATTTGTTAATCTCAACTGAGACCTTCCCTACAGCAAGGCAATCCTTGTGCTCCATGTCCTGAGTCCATGAATTTCCGTTGGCTGTTCCCCAAGCCTGGAATGTTCTCCTTCCTCATTTCTACCTGTTGGTTTCCCTGGCTTCCTTCAAGTTTCAACTAAAATTCTACCTTCTACAAAAAGCTTTTCCCAATCCCTCTTTAATCCAGTGCCTTCCCTCTATAGATTATTTCCTATTTACTGTCTCCATAAATTACTTGTGCATAGATGTTTCCTTGATATTGAAAACAACTTCCCCACTGCATTGTGAGCTCCTTGAGGGAAGGGACTGTATTTTGTCTTTCTCTGTATCCCTAGTGCTGAGCACAATATCTAGCATATAGTAGGAGCTTAGCACATGCTTATTGACTGTCTGACTATTTTCCATAATTAATTCTCTATTACACCCACCATAACATCTGTTTTAAACCTTTTCTCCCTTCCAGTCTCCTATGTAACTTCAATTAACCCTTACATTTGATGACCAACTGTGCCCCATTCTTCAATTTGAAAAATGAGGCCATTCGCCAAGAACTCCCTTTTCCCCTCTTCTCCCCATATATAGCAAGGGCTAGGGGAATTGACCTGACACATACATATACTGCCCTAGGAGTTAAGTAAGCATCTTGCATCTTGTGATACCATTAGTCCTCTTCAAGAATGAAGGACAAACAACAAATGCCTTGAGAGCAGAGATTGTTTCATTTTTGTCTTTCTATCCCCAGTGTCTAAGATGATGCCTGACTTATAAAAAGCCCTTAATAAATGTCTGATGACTGATTGTTGACTAATTCACTGCACAGCATTCTGCCCTCTAGCTACATCCCAAGATCACTTCTCCTAGACTTACGTTATATCCACTCCCTAACAGACCCACTGGAAATACTCTTCATATTCTCTCTGTCTTTCTAAGTCATTCCTAGACCTTCACAGAATGATTCTTCCAGATCGATGAATTTCAAATGCAGGTCATGCCCCACATTAGGACCAGAAGTGTCTATCGGTGATCTGGAATGCTTTCCCAGAAGATATTCCTCAAACTCCCAGATAAACAGAGTGAGGATGAGGAGAGAGGAGGTAGTATTTAATGAGCAGGGGTCAGCTGACAGAGATGCTCTTAATTAGCCTGCCATTTCTTGTCCTTTTGAGTCTCACAATAAGTAATAAGGTCACTCAGTCTGCCACTCAACCAAACAGGCATGAGGAGAAGAGTTAAATACCTTTATGTCTCCTTTATGAAGTCTCCAGTGACCTTGGTTACAAAGCAGAAAGCAGATTTTCATGGGCAGAATTTTTTTGGTATGCAATCAACACTGAGGTCCTGGAATGCAGCCTCTCTATGAATCAACTCTGTTTTAAACAAATACAATAGAATCTTGTTATAACAATAGTGCTGGGGATTTTACTATATTTGGAATTAAGCTACACTCTCTATTTAAACTTAAGCTACACCTCCCAACCAAATCACGCCTTCCATTTATCCTCCAAACCCTTTTTGTCCACTGCTTTCTCCACCTCTGGCCAGATCAAGTACCTTCTACTCTCTTTTAAATCTATACAAATTCAATGAATGAGATTTCATCTCCTCCACTATGCTTCACAATGATCTTCTCCTTTCCTGACCTCCTGTGTCATATCTAATCCGGACCACCCAATTGTCCTTCTCTGACTACATATGGTCCTCTTCCTTTTCTGGGACTTTATGGTGCCCTTCGTGATGTTAAAGACACTTCTAATTGGCCACCAGCTAATAATTTTAGTCTTCATTTGTAACATAATACAGACAGATAGAGAAACTACCTAGACATAACTAGGCAAGTGGGTGGCACAGTAGAAAGACTATGGGCCTGGAGTAAGGAAGACTTAAGTTCAAATCTGGCCTCAGAAACTTACCAGATGTGTGACCCTGGCCAAATGACTTAACCTGGTTTGCCTCAGTTTCCTCATCTGTAAAATGAGCTGGAAAAGGAAATGGAAAACCACCCCAGTATCTTTGCCACGAAAAGCCTGAAAGGTGACACAGAGAGTCAGACACGACTGAACAACCACAGACAACTAACACTGTTCAGGATATGCCTTACTGTATCTTGACTGACCTGAAGCTGCAAGTCATCTAATATCATAGTGTTCTATAATGCACTGCTATAGGCTGCTAGGTGGCATGATAGAGTGCTGAGCCTGGAGTCAGGAAGACTTGAGTTTGAGTATTGCCTTAGGCATTTACTTCCTCTGTGACTGCAGGTAAGTCCCTGAGCCTTGTAGAGCATTTGATTCCTCATTTATAAAGTGAGGACTTCAATACCTATACAATTTACCTAAAAGTGTTGTTATTAGGTCCAATAAAAGGATGCACATGAGATGTAATCTTTACAGCACTAAAATGTTAGTTATTATTATTAAATAGGAGCCTTCTACTTTTCTGGCAGATGATATCCTCTAGTCTGTGCCTCTGGAATGTGCTAAGGGAAAATATGAATGATAAACTGTTTCTCATGTTAATTGAGTAGTCCTGATCTGTTTTCTCATCTTTTTATGCAGTTGAATGAAAAAGAGAGAGATGGGAATAGACAAGAGGACAGACAAATAAAGGAGCAGAGCTGATCTTGGATGACAGATGGCTGGTGATGGGTAGAGGGTTGAAAAGTATCATCCAAGAAAGGCCAGGATCTAATCGATTGCAATTAAATCAGAGGTAAGGGTGGTAAGGGAGAAGAGCAATTAAAAGGGAATTTTTGCCTGCATGAATTTGAGCCAGAGAAAAAGAGAAGTGTTTTTAAAATAGTCCTTCATTAAAAATTCAAAAGAGAAGCAATGTTTAGTTAAGATTAAAGCAATTTATTGTCTGTGAACAGGACTAGAAGCTGCTTATTTATAGATGATAATATACATACCCAACAAGAACAATTACAGCCTGCTAAGAAGATGTGTTCCTAAACAGTCTTGGTGGACCAGTTATATCTAGCCAGTGCCTCCCTCTCAGAGACAGTGCTGCTCATCCCCCAAGTTAACCTAGCCAGCCTTGGTCCAAGGACACACCAGTTCCTTGAGGTTCCTTTACGAGATTTCCTGAGATGCCCTCCTCTCTAGGGCGCTCTGACTACTGACTGACCCTTCCAGTTCTATTGCACGTTTTCTGTTCTCAATGATTTTTCAAAGTTCTGGACAACAGTTACCTAGGAAAGTCACTTCATGGAAGCCTCTCTTCTCACCCACACTGACCCAGAGCTCAGATGCTTGGATCAATCAAATAAGGAGCAAAAGACACCTGGGAAAGAAGACTGCAGAAGAAACCTCACATCAAAATTAGAACACCAATGGCCCAACTTCTATGGGGAATTCTTAGAGAAGATTGATTTTTTCTGTCTTCCATCAACAGAAGACATTAAATCAATCTATCTTTTGTTCTGGCTCTCTAATCTTATCCTAATGTAATTGGCCTTAGGTCCAAAAAGCAAGTGATACTACTCTTGACCTTTTTAAATCATGTTTGCTTTTATCCAGCCTGTTCCAGTCCAATACATCCATCACCTAGTTCATTCTACTGTGCCCATAGAAGCTTCTGCTCTCCAATAACCCACTGTTGATTCCCTTATATCCTTAAATTTGCCAATCCACATTCCTTCTACTTCTTTATGAAAAGGAAATATGTGTCTCCCATTAGGGAATCACACCTCTTGCAACACTCTCTCCTGGTGGCCATTTCTTTCATTGCCCTCAGATATTAGGGCCAAAAGGAGATGCGGTATATCCCTTGCTCTTCATTGCCTTTTACAGATGATTATTTTTACCACTACTGATTGAAAAACCTTCTGTTTTTCTTTTGTTATCGATATCTTTTTATCTAACCCTCTCCATCCAGCTGCATTGTCTTCTGCCACCAAGTTATTCTTCTTCTAACATTCTCAATTATTTTAGTACCAGGCTCATTGTTATTCTCTGTACCACCTAACCTGCTATCATACTCTAATACTTCAATAATCATATAACAACTTGATTTCATGATTACTAAAACTCAGTTCCAATAACTTCTTTCTCCGCTCATCCGCCCCCCACTTACTGACATGGTTACTTCATAGATCTCCATATTTCTTATACTTATACCACCTCCAACATTTGAAACTTTGAAATTCTACTTTCTCATCACTATCTCCTATACTTTGATCTCTTTGACTCTTGCTCACACTAGCCATACTCATTGTCCTTATTGTGACCTTTGATAGCTTGGTCCACTTATATTCTCTCTCAGTCTGTCCCATCCACTACAGCCTCGCTTATTTCCATACTCAGTTTTTACCCCATTGTTGAAATGTTATAGCTGCAAACCCGGAATGGCTACATACCTGGGTTATTTTCATATCCAATTTCTCCATTCTTGCTCCAGGAATGTTTAGCATCACTAGAAAAAGTCACAAAATCAAACCGATTGTAACCACTACACTTCATAGGGGCTTTACAATCATAGATACTTTCATTGTTCACTTTGATATTCCCCAGAGTGACTGTTCCAAATTTTTTCTTCTCTACTCTTTAGTCCAAACAGACCCCTCACCCCAAACCCTACATTAAAAGTAAATTATCTATGATCGAGTAGCCAAGAGGAAGGAGTTGTTAACAGTGTCAAATTCTGCAGAAAGGCCAAGAAAGAGAGGGGACTGAAAAGGGGGTATCGATTGTAGCAATTAAAAGATTATTGCTGACATTTTAAAGAGCTATTTCACCTTAGTGGTGAGCTAGGGAAAAACAGTTATTGAAATTAATGGGATGGGAAGAAAGTAAAGGTTTCAAGTCTATACTATTTTTTTTCTTTGAGTTTAGCATTGAATCAGAAGTGAGATATAGGATGTAGCTTAAAGTAATAGAAAGGTCAAATGAGATTGTATTCATCTTTATTGTTTTTGTATTACTTTCTTAAATCTAGACAATCAACAAAACAGTAAATTAGCCCCTAATTTGTAGAATTTGCCTATTTCTAAGGTGTAAATACTCATACTGAAGACTTAACAGTCATTCAGTAGCCAGTCCCAGCGGGCTCCAGTACACGCCTGGATGGCAAAGAGCTAAGCCTATTTGTAGGCACTATGGAAGAGAAAAGGATAGATTAAAACATTGGTTTAGGTTCTTCTCTGCTTCCTCAGAAACTTTTTTTTCTTCAGGTATTACTTCCATTTTTTTTCAAGAAACACTCCATTCTCATTGAAAAGCCAGATAGTAATGAAGAAGTCTTCTAGCCATTTTGCCGTCTCTTCTAGCAGAAAAACCAAATCACATTTTAAAAAAGTTGTGTTGATCTTTTTTGTATTTATATTACAATATTTGCTTGATGTAATAATTCCTCATTTAATTTCCATGATAAGCATTCTTAGACAACAAAAAATATCAGTTAAAAAAACCAATTCATACATGTACTGCATCAGACAAAGTATGCCATATCCCACATCTTTAGATCTCTACCTCTCATGTGAAAGGTGAATATATGTTCTTATCTCTTCTCCAGGGATAACAGCATTCATCATAATGCAATAACATTCAGCTTCAGATTACTGTTTTTTTTTTTTCATTTACAGTTTAATAGTCATCATGTATACTGACTTCCTGGTTCTGCTTACCTTCAACTGTATCCATGTGTCTTTCTTTTTCTTTTCCTGCATATCCTTATGCTGGTAGTTTTTATAGTACAATAATAATCCATTATATTCCTATACCATGATTTTTAGTTATTTTATGAAGAATACTTCCCTTGGATAGTTTAATTAACGTAGCATTTAATCTATTATTAATTAATTTAATGTTATCATTTTTATTTTATTGACTTGACCAGATATGAGCATTGAGTATTCTACTTATTTGCCCTCTTTTATTTCTGCTGTAAGTGAGGGGGTTCCCTCCCCACCTCATTGGATATGGTCACAACAGACCCAGAATGTAATCATAAGGTGATAATAAAGTGTTAAACTAATCTGATCCCTTGTGAGATACAAACACCTCTCTGATCTAATACAAAATGTAACAATGTGATTGGCTCAGTAAATAAATTAGTCATGCCTCTAGGACTTTAAATAACCTTGGATGAATAATTTCAGTTTGCATTCAAGATTTTGAGAGATATGAGGCAGAAGCATGGAGAACATTGGGGTTGGAAGAAGGGAAGGAAATTTGTCTATATTGGTCATGTAACTTTGAATAAGAGCTATTCAACCAGCAGAAGACACAACGTGCAGCAGAAATCAGAGACATAGTACAGACAGGCATGGAGACAGAGACACAGAAGAAAACAGCTCCACAGCCAAAGAGAAGAGAGTCAGACCTTGAAGAAAAGCTGACCATGGGCAGTCCAGCAATCTGCCCAGCAGAGATTTTGTACCCAAACATAGGATTGGGACTTTTCGAATACAAAAAGTGCTTTAGGGATCTGAAGTACCTGGGATTGTAAGTTGCCAAAAATGTATTTACATGTGTACATCACCCATTCTATACTCTAAATTTGAGCACGTTCTTCCAAGATGCACCATATATATTTGGATAAGAGCATACTCCAACTTTATGCATAGGGGTCTAGAAAGACAAGGTTGGTTGGTTGTTGTCCTTCATTCTTGAAGAGGACCAAAATGATATCACTATGTTAGAGTCTAGTTTCAGTGTTCTTGTCTGTGGTAGATCAGACCAATACAAACTCAGAATGTTCTACCACAGGTCAGGAACAAATAGTGTGTGTGAATATCTGGGGTGAATACTCCAAATTTGCTCTTCCGGCTTTCCTTTGAGCTGTCTCAATTCTGCTTTGTTCAGAGAGCACAGCACCTTCTCTAATGTGGGCACACCATGCTGAGTGGTCCTGTGCCAGTGTCTCCCATGTGACAATCAATTCCAAAGTTCTTAAGAGAGACCTTGAGAGTGTCCTCATGTCACTTCTTCTGACCACCATGTGAATGCTTGCCCTGTTTGAGTTTTCCATAAAATAGTCTTTTTGGCAAGTGTACTTTTTTGTGCAAGAGCATATTTCAACTTTATATATAAGGGGCTAGAAAGATAAAGTGCTAGTATGGAATTAGGAAGTTAGCAAATGATTTTTTCATCCTGGTATTCTCTTTTGCTTTATTAGATCATTTAATCCATTACTATTTAAGATTATAAATGTTTAGTTTTCCACTTCCCTCCATTTATGTTTTGTGTATTGGATTTATGTTCTTCCTCTTTTAAGTCAGTACATTGTCCTACAATTCCTTTTCCTACTAATGTGATATTCATCTTATACAGCAGTTTACTAGGACATTTTAAGTGATATTCTTACTTACTCCACTATTTTCTCAGATAAGCCCTGAGAACCAGGATCAGAGACCCTGAGATTCAAAGATGAAATAGCAAGCAACCATTCCAGTGATACAGAGCTAAAAATCCAAGAAGCACAGAGTTAATAGCTTCAAGGTCCAAAATGGTTAAGTAAACTAAGAATGTTTAACTTAGAACAAAGAAGATTTAGGAACATTAGAAAATTAATCCGCAAGATGGCAGCTGGGAAGCAGTGACTGGCGTGAGCTCCCCACCAAGCCCCTCCAAAAACCTATAAAAAATGGCTCTGAACCAATTCTAGAGCTGCAGAACCCACAAAGTGGCAGAAAGAAGCAGGGCTCCAGCCCAGGACAGCCTGGATGGTCTCCGGGTAAGGTCTGTCTCGCACGGAGCTCCCAGCCCCGAGCTGAGGGGAGCCGGAGCTGAGCCCAGCGCGCATGGTGCGAACAGACCAGACGTGGACCCACCAGACCAGGAGACGAGCGGAGAGTGCCCTGGCATCCTCAATTACTGAGCTATGGCATCCACCAGACCTCTCAACCCACAAAGAGCAAAGACAACAGAGGAGGTTAGTGGGAAAAGCTGCGGGACTGAGTTTGTGGTTCAGCCACCGCCCCTGGGGCAGCAGAGGTGGGGCAGCTTTAGAACTACAGCTGCAGTTGCTTCTGGCCCCAGGCCTACCTGGTGGGAGGAATTAAGTGGCTGATCAGAGCAGGAGTGAACAGCCTGCTGAAGATTTAAGCCCAGTCCTGGTAGGGGGTTCTTGGGGAAGGAGGAGTGCTGGTGAGGCAGCGCATCCGCCCAAGTGTGGAACATAGAACTCTTTAGTCTACAAGCAGTCATACCCCATTGAAAAACTCAAGGGTTAATTAAGTTGTCTGGG
>CM053622.1:92224250-92314463 GCA_028646595.1 Phalanger gymnotis
GAGGGGAATGGGGTGACGGAGGGGAGGACAGACTGGGGAACAGGGCAACCAGAGTGTACACCATCTTGGAGTGGGGGGGAGGAAATGGGGAGAAAATTTGTAATTCAAAAACCAAACATGTTAAAAATAAATTAAAATTAAAATGTTAAAAAAAGAAAAGAAAAGATATGACTCTAGCTCCTCTCAGACTAGTTACAGATCATGGTTGGTTGCCATGGGTCACGTGACAAACAAGAGAGTGCTCAGTGGCAACCTACCTACCAAGTTACACGCTGGACACAATAGTGACTAGTGGAAGGTGGGTTAAGCAGGGCATGGACAAAGCACTTGTTACATCTTTACATCAGCTACATTTTTCTCAGGTTGCCCAAAATCCTTTGGTGGGCCGCAAGTAGCCCAAGGGTGATATGTTGTGCAGGCCAGACATAGCCTGTATGTGTCAGAGGCTGGACCTGTACCCAAGTCTTATTGGTTCTGAGGCTAGCTCTCTGTTCACTATGTCATATTGCCTCTCAGAACATAATGGAATTTGTAGTATATTTGTCTGTGAACATGTGTACAACCCTCTCAAATTGTAAGGCCTGAGGGAAGACAACATGTCTTATTTATATCTATATTTTCTTCACAATCTACCATTTGCTGTAGAGATGTTTTGATTCTAACATTACTGTTTGGGGGATGACTTTGTAAAACGGGTGAGAAAAAGAATCAGAATATTGAACCAGAATATAGAATGTTTCATCCATAGTGGACAAATAGATACTTGTTTAATTACTCCCAAAAAAAATATTGCGCCTTCCTTGCTGAGAATTAATAGGGGTTCTTAAGGAATACAATCTTCATCGCCATTTCAATTCCAAATATCCAGACTTAAGCAAATTGGACACCAATAAAAGACAAATTAAAGCATCCAAATTGTTGAAAAATCTCAGTGGGGAACAATGGTTTTTCAGGAAAGTAAACTCAAAAATGAGGCTGCTACTAAGGTTAGTTTTCAGATTTCCAAAGAAATCTATTGCAACATAATTCCAGAGTATGATAAACTGATTGCTGAGAAGTGTAATATGTCCCATTAACTAAATGTAACAAGTAAGAAAACCCAAAAAATATAATAAAACTTACACTTCTTAGTAAAGTGATTTTTCTAACATTAACGTGATTTCATGAGAAAAATATGAAGTAACAAAGTATAATTAATTGATTTTAATTGAAATTTACCTTCTTAAAATATGGTTTATTTGCAAAATAGTTTAATCATTAATTATACCTTTACTTGGAAAATGAGCCATTAAAAAGCTATCTGCGGCCCAAAGAAGTTTATCCTATTTTAATTTTGGTCCCTACCCACTGCCAAATTTTGTAGCTTTGGGCTATGAGATTAATCTCTCAATGCTCTAGATTAGAGATATCAAACTCAAATGGAAATGGATCTTTGCCAGCAACATGTTGACTTACAAAAACCACAAATTAATATTATCTATACTGTTTTGTGTTTTTATTTATTTTGTCAAACATTTCACAATTATATTTTAATTTACTTCTAGCTGTGCTGGGAATTACATCTCTAAGTAACTCCAAAGACTATAACATAAAGAGGAGGTGCTGGCTTGAATTGATAAAGGGAATTTCCTCATCTGGGAATTCCCTATACCAGGGATGGGGAACCTGCAGCCTCGAGGCCACATATGGCCTTCTAGGTCCTCAAGTACAGGCCTTTGACTGAATCCAAACTTCACAGAAAGGAACAGTTTGTTCTGTGAAATTTGGATTAAGTCAAAGGCTGCACTTGAGGACCTAGAGGGCCACATGTGGCTGCAGCTTTCTCCTCCTCCCTGTGCTCCCATCAAGAGAGTCATAGGATTAATCCATATGTCTATTCTACAATATGTGAGACAATGTGTTAAGACAATAGTGTGTTAATTAAGAAAATGGTGTGGTTCTCTGGGGACTGGTCTTGCAGTCATGTAGACTAAGATGAGTGGCCTAACTTCTTTTTTGTTTTAGAACTGCTTTATATTCTTAAAAATTATTGAGGACCTCTTTATATTATTAAAAATTATTGATGATACCAAAAACCTTTTGTCTATGTGGCCTACATTTATGGAAATTTACTGTATCACAAAGTAAAATTGATATTTTTATATATTCATTTTAATTCATTTAAAACTAACAAAAATAGTAAATTCATTCCATGTTAACAACATTTTATGAAAAATAACTGTTTTCCAGAACGAAAAAAAATCAGTGAGAAGTATGATGCTATCTCACATATTTCTGCAAATCTCTTTAACTTCCAATTTTAATTTTAAAAAAAACAGCTGGATTCTCATAACAGATTCTGGAATCAGTCTGTTGTGATATGTTATTTTGTTTGAAGTATACAAAGAAAATATGACTTCATGTAGATATGTAGTTGGAAAAGGGAATTGTTATTCTGACCTTGTAGATCCCCTGAAAGTGTCTTGGGAACCCCCAGGTTTTGCAGGCCAAACTTTGAGAACCATTGATCTAGACTCAAGTTCTGTCTGGAGAAGAATTGTCTGCATGATACTGGGCAAAGCCCTTAACTTCTCAGTGCCCCCAGACAACTCTCTAAGATTAGAACTTGCACAACCTCTGCTGATGTTCAGTTTAGTAGACTGAAGGATTTTCCACCCTGAGAGTTCCTTATACTGATGAAATCACAAACTTACAGGAACTTCCCCCCAAAAACAAACAAACAATTTGAACCCTAGTTTAGAGCACTTACTGTATCACTCTTCGGGAATTGACACACGACTATTTAAGCATGCCATACTACAGTACAGATGCCCAGAGTGAGTGGGCAGCAGTACAGTATCGACAAATGAAGATCCAGATGTTCCAAAGAGATGCTTCTTAAATTTCAGCTTCGTGAGTAAAAGCAGAAGGTCCAAAACAATGGAGCCACTGGTACTGCCATGCTCTGTCTTGAACTGGCCAAATCTGGAGTCTTGTGTTCAATTCTAGGTAGTAAATTTGGTGAAGGACCTTGTCAAGCTAAAGTGAACTGGCCAAAGCCACCCAGATAGTGAGAGGAATATACTGAGATAATTTCCTGATTTCCCAATTAGTGTTTTCCCTTCTCAAATCACCATGTATTCTGTGTACGAGTTACACTTGTACTCATGAATCAGTGCTATAGAACTGGGAAAGACCTCAAAATCTTTCCCTCATTTGACAGATGAAATTAAGTCCCAGAGAAATGTAAGTGACTTCCAAGATCACACAGATAGTAAGTACTGGGAAATGGGATTTGAACCCGGATCCTCTGACCTCAAATCAGTGCTGATGTGTTGATGTAATTCTTGTATATTGTTTGTAATTCTTTGCTCCTGATGAAAAACAGGATGATTTTGTCTTTATATCCCAAAAGCCCAGGATACTGCCTCATACACAGTAGGTGTTTTAAAATTCTTGAATCAAATTGAATAATGTATGTAAAAGCATTTTGCAAACCTTTAAAGCACTCTAAAAATTTCAGGCTATGGGAACCTACACTTCTAGCCACCATAGTTGAGAGAAGCTATGTCATGCACAGCCACATTCCCCAGGGTCCCTCTTTTTTATATCTATTTTATTACCCTGTTTCCTAAGGGATTTAATAAGAGGGGTGGGGAGGCATTTCCACAGCCTCTACTATAAAGAAGCTAAGATAATAGTGGTCATTCTTCTCACCCTCAATGTCTGTCTTATGCATTTGTTCTATTTCCTGCTCCCAAGGAGGCTATTTGGCCTCTTGGTGGAAGCAGCTACACTCTGTATCACCTCAGGGCATTCTTTCCTCATCCAAATATGCAAACTTCCCCTCCTGGCTAGGTTTCCAAGCAGGAGCAAACCAACATTTCCCCATCTACATTAAAAACAGTAATTTGACTTCACACAGTTCCAGTCATTTAAAGTGTAGTGGACTTGAGATAGGAGAGCAATTTCCATTCACAGCATAATGCAATGGAAATGATTAGAGGCAAATGAGATTTCAATTGTTTTCAATTGTTTTTCTAGAGCTCTTTCTCTGACGTTCTCATGTTATTGGCTGCTGCTAAACACTGTGAGATGCAGATAGCCCGGCGTCCCCTTAAACAAAGATAGCTTCAGTTTCACTCAGCGGAAGTAGGAACAAGGATGCCAGGTGCCTTCGCTGCATCCCAGATAGGCACATTTAGGACTTTGCATTGTAAAGTCTGACTCCCCCTGCAAAGGTGAGAAGATCCCTCAGGGAGAGTTCCATGTATCGAAGTTAAAAATAACCTCGATAGCCTCATTAATGGGAAATTCTTAGCAGGCAACAAAATAAATTTAATTCCATGTCAGGCAAGTTCATTTTTGACTTCAGGGTTAACCCTTGGCAAGAGTAAATCAGGGGGATCAGAGTTGGAAAGGACGTAAAAATCATTGAGGCTAAATTGCTTATTTCAAAGGGCTCTAAAGGTTAAATAAAATAACCAGGCTCACACAGATACTTAATGGTAGAGTCTGAGCTGTACAAAAAGCATGAGTTTAACTGGTTGCAGTTAAAGGCTTTTAGGGGCACGTGAGGTAAGTTTGAAGCCCTAGCTCCATGCAGGTGGCCCAATTCTTCTAAGCTCATCATTTTTATGCTTCCTATATCTACTGTTGTCCTCATTATATTCCATATAATCTACAAGACAATGGGCTCACTCATGCCCACTAGCTGGAAAAATCACTATTCTGTTCCTTCATTCTGTTTCCTTTCATAAGCTTCTTCAGAATTTACAGGGTGATTACAAAATAAAAGCAGTCTAAAAACTGTAATATTAAGAATAAAAAGACCTATTGATTGTCTTAGTGACAGGGATAGGTTCAGAAATTATTCTGTAATGGAAAGAATATTGAAAGAATTTGGGATCAGATGATCTGAGTTCAAGTGACATTGAAATCTCTTACCCTGTGTGCCTCAGTTTCCTCCTTTAAATGTCGTGCTATTTTTCTGCTGTCAAAGAGACCAGGATGTTTAAGAGAATTCTAGTTAATTTCAACCAGAAATTTTTTATTGTTGCTTTTTTCAACACCCAGCAAGGTTTCCCTGACTGAGTGACTAGAAGGGCCAGACTTTGACTGGCAGACTTTTTCCTTCTCACTTTAGATTTGTATTGAAGACAAAATGAGAAGATGAGAAGGGAATGAAGGAGGGGAGGTGTAACGAGAATAATAGCTGCAGAATAGGTGGATCAGTAATAAAAAACTGGTCCTGGAGTCAGGAAGATAAGTTTAAATCCATACTCAAACATCTAGTAGCTATGTGACTTTGGGGAAGTCATTTAACCTCTGCCTGTTTAATGGGGATAATAATGGCATCTACCTCCCAGGGTTGTTGGGAGTATCACATGAGATGACAATTGAAAAAAAAACTGTTGTTCTTGTTATCAATCTATATGTGTCACTGCTAAGATCAATAGGAAAGGGCAATAGGAAAGCACTCCAAAAATGGCAAGAAATAGATTTAAAACTGATTTATTTTTCCAGAGTTTAATCTCCAGCTGGGGGCTCAGAGCTATAGAAGAAAAAGAGTTTTTGTTTCATTTTTTTATATTCCAGAACAGAAAAATATTATTTATATTGGGATTGTCTAGCACGTACTTAGCTAGGCAGGGCCCAATCCTCTTCAAATGCTTAATGTAAGAGAGAAATTCACTTCCAAAAAGGTCCCAAAGAAGCAGGTGAAGATAATCATGCGCAAGGAGAGGTCTACCCCAGCCTTCTCAAACCCAAAAGTAGAGTTAGAAAGTGTGATTGATAGTGCTGCCAGCCTGTTCATTAACACAGCATAGATACTATCACCCCACCACTGCTAAGATATAAAATGAAGTGATTAGATTAAATGAGATCTAAGGTCACTTCTAGCTCTAAATACTATGATAGTCTGAATATTTATTTATTTCTACATATGCTACATATAGTTTTGAATTTACAAATTAATTTTATTATCTAAATAATCCAAGCCAAAAACTCATAGTCCCATAGAATATACAAAGTAAGTGAAGTATGAGACTAGCATTTATTTCCTATAAACAAAAGAAATGTTATACACCAAAGGCTCTCACCAGCTCACATTGACAGACACTTAAAACTGGATTCAGTCATTTATTTGTGTCATTCTTTGGTCAATGAATCATGTCCAACTCTTCATGACCCTATTTGGGGCTTTCTTGGCAAAGATCCTGGACTGGCTTGCCATTCCCTTCTCCAGCTCATTTTAAAGATGAAAAAAAATGAGGCAAACAAAGTTAAGTGACTTGACCAAGGTCAAACAGCTAAGGTCAGATTTTAACTCAGGTCCTCCTGATCAGTAACTTATACCTCCTGTTATCTTTAACATAGATTAACAAAAACTTAAACAAGTTAAACAAACAGATATAGTAATGACTATTACATTCTGCCTGGAAATTGAAAGTTAAACATCAGAACATAAAATATTCTGTGGAACTGCAGAATATTGTTACATTCCCCCAATCTGTGAACTGTCCAAACTGCCTATTCCCTGTGTCTTTGTCTAATGGTCCCCTTACAGAAGTCAAGTCCACATGATGGTACTGAAGGAACCAATATCTTTAAACTTCCAAAATCATTCATGTGTCCAGTCTAATGCTGGACACATCCATCTTAGGACTGCTATTTACTTACCTGTGAGTAGGCAAGATACACAAAGCAGAGGAGGTGAACAGAGACCCAGTCTCAATCTCATCTAGCTGAGTATCTCTGTTTTAGTTGCCACACAGAAGTGGTTATCGAAGAGCTGGAATGAGGAAAAGATCACCAGCCATTCTCCCCAACTAACCAACAAGAAGCTTGAAGTATATTAACATGTTCTACAAATGGGAAAAAAAGTGTGATCATTATTGTTTTGTTTTTTGGGTTTTGTTTTTTTGTCAGGGCACCTGGGGTTAAGTGACTTGCCCGAGATCACACAGCTAGTACATATGTCAAGTAACTGAGGCCGGATTTGAACTCAGGTCCTCCTGACTCCAGGGCTGGTGCTCTATTCGCTGCACCACCTAACTGCCCCTGTGATCATTACTGTTATGAGATTTTTTTTTTATTCTTCATTTCCTCTTGTTAATTTTTATTTGGGACAAAGTCGGGACTATTTCTCCTGCTTAAGAGGTTATTGAACTGGCTGAGAGCTATCCCATGGGATGTGAAAAATTCCTTAATGCCTCAAATATTCCTCAGATAAGAAGCCAAAAAGGAGTCAAGGTTTCCCAAGTATTTTATTTGAGGGTGGTTAATGGTTGGTTGTTTTCTCTTGTGATTGACGAGGACCCAAAATGATATCACTATGTCAGGATCAATGCACGGTGAGTCCAACAGTGCCTAATCAGACCGATATGAGCTCAGAAGGCTCTACTACCAATCAGGCACAAAGAATCAATATGAACATTTGGAATGGAGGTGTCCTAAATTTGTGCATTTTATGTTTCTTTTGAGCTACTGTAATTCTGCTTTGCTCATAGAGCACAGCACCTTCTCTGATGTGGGCATCATGCTGAATGGTCCTGTGCCAATGTCTCCCATGTTTCCCTGTTCTTCAGAGAGTCCTTGAGAGTGTGTTTGCAATTTGACTTGAGGAAGGATTCATCTGACACCAACAATGTAGGCATTAAATCTCTCTTCTCAGTCAACCCATTACGAAGTCTCTAAATGTAATTTAATCTGTAATCTGGTTTAGTTTACATTACAGTCTGTTGAACTAGGTTTGTTCTCTTATGGGATGAATGAGATTATGATTCTGCCTAACTAAATTTGTTCACCTTTTGTGGTATTAAAGGAAGTATGAGATTATGAATCTGTCTTTTTAAACTTTCATAGCCCAAAAGAATGTATGAGGTTGCAATAAGTAAAACAATTATTTCTCCGTCACTTTGATGCAACTTTGCCAGCCTCTTTAGAATCCTAATTTTTTTCAGGACTTTTTTACCTCCTGAACTTGTGCTTAAACATAATAAAACTTAGGTTTTTGCCTCTATAATTTCCATATCATATTAAACACTTTTTTCAGCAGCAGTCACCTACTACATGACCTCAAAGAGGAGATTTTTGTCCCGTAACGCTAAAAGTCTGTAGGCATTAATTCTCCCTTCTCATTCACTAATAAGGGGATTGTTTCATCAATTTTCCCAAAAGGTTATTGTCCCAAAGTGCCCCTTATCTCTGCATACATGGCTGACCAGAAGCATCTAAGGGTTTTGCCATCTTAAAAGCACATCTAAGGACTGAGCTATTACTTGTGCTTGGCCAATATGAGACAGGGAAGGTCTACAAACACTCTGAGCAACCCCTGGTTATTTGTGGCTTTCACCAAGCTGGGCACGTCAAGAGAATCAAAAAACAAATATATGCCTGCCAAGGATACAAATTGAAAACTGCCTTTGAGATGTAGAATGTAGAAACATCTCACAATGCTTTTTGGACACTGAGCCTACTACCTTTCAGCAGTTTGAGAAAATTGTCAAGATCCTGTGACCTTTGGCTGAAACAATCCTCAGAGAATACAAAAGGGCTTGGAGATAGAGTCAAGAATTCCAGTGTCACTTTATAGCGCAGCTTCATCAGGGCCCATCCCTTTAGTATAAACTGTACCTAAGACCTCAGACATTCTTCAGGATAATCTAGTGAAGCAGACTTTCTCCGGGGACAAACACAAGTAAACACAAAGTCAGAATGAATGTGAAAGCAACCTGGATAATCAGACTCTCCAGAGCAAGCATTGCCTAGCCACAGAGGGCCTCACCTGGCTTTTCTCATCTCCAACAAAAGTGAACCCTGTTAGCATTCCAGCACATGGAGCAGTTTAGGATCCCCACATTAGAAACTTGAGCAAGTTCTGCTCTTATAAACTGGCTATAGGAAGCTTCTGGAATACTGGCAACAGTTGTTGGCTTCCTATGCCATATATCATTTGCCCTGCATTTCCCACTGTGGTAACAGATACTATTCTCCAAGGTGTGATATAGTGAAAAGTATTCTCACCCTTGAATGATATCCTAAGTCAGGGCTGTCCAAAATGCAGCCTGCAGTGCAATTTATGTGGCCTGCCTACAAACATAGAAATTTATATAAATGCTTTAGTAAAGGAAGCTGAGCTACCACAGAGCTCTCATTAAAATGGCAAATCAAAATAAATTGTCTATTGTTTCAATAAAAACCTAAGGTTGGACAACCCTACCCTAAGCTATTTCAAAGACCATGTGCAACTCATGAAATCGATAGGAACCTTGCTAGACTAACTCTGCCAGCACTACTTATATGGGGAGTTGGAAAAACAAGATTTAGGGAGGAAGAGTTGGTACTTTTTTTCTCAGGCAATCAGGGTTAAGTGACTTACTCACTCAGGGTCACACAGCTAGTAAGTGAGATCTTCCCAACTCCAGGGCTGGTGCTCTGTCCACTATGCCACCTAGCTGCCCTTGTACTTTTAAGCCACATTGTGGACCACCCAAGGGTAAGTACATAACATCTGAAAAATGAGACCATCCTAATATCAACAAGCCTCATGATCACCAAATAATCTGTAGCATTTTCTGGGATTTTCCTGGTATTATCACCATTTCACTGCACATCTATTGGAAACATAGCTTGAGAGTTGACAGGATACTCAGAAGCCAACTAGTCTAGGCCACTTATTTTTACAGATGAGGATTCTAAAGTTCAGAGAAGTTAAGTGATTTTACTAAATTTCTCACAACTAGTAAGTGCCAGAGCCAGGATTTGAACCCAGATCTTTTTATTTGAGAGTCAATATCCATTTTTGTATTACTATCATTATCATTAGTTATCACTGTACGCAAACTCTCTCACCTTGAAATTTATTTTACCACTGCGATTTCTTTTTTAAGAAACCACCTTCAGCAGAGTGGAGTTATACAACCTCAGGGAAAGAGATGCTGACCCTTAAAGCTATCTTTGGGGTACATCAGCAAGATGTTGAAGGAACCTTATACCCAGTCATGGACCGAACTGACCACCATAATCATAAAGAGCTAAAGTCAACCCAGAAACTCAATGGAAGACAGATCCAGTGAGCCTTTGACACATACTGGCTATTCAACTCTAAGCAAGTTTCTAAATCTCTACGTGCTCTTGGCAATTCTCGAAGACTGTAAAGTTATGGAAAAAGTGTCGCCTGCATTTGAAAAAGGAGCTTCTTCTTCCAGAAGTTTCTTATATCAATGAAATTATGGCTCCAGCCTTTATCTTCATGGAATGAAGAATCATATAAAATTACAGAATTATAGAATCTAAAAAGTCGAATGGGACTGTAGAAGCCACCTAATGCAGAGGCTAGTTAAATAGTTAGCCCATTGACAATATCACTGACAAGTGACTGTCCAATGTCTACACATATTTAACAATCTTCATATTAGCCAGACTGGTCTCCTCCTTACATTGTACTTTTCAAATTATGCTTTTGCTCGCACCAATCCCTCTATCCCCGATGCCTCTCCCCACATCACCCAAATTCTTACCATCCTTCAAGGCATAGCTTGATCCAACTTCTCTCCCCTAAACCACTTCTGCCAGACCACAGTGATCTCTTGCCTCCTCTGATCTTCTCCAGCCCTGATTGTCTATTCTACTCACTGAGGTCTTGGCACATACAGACATATTTGCATGTGTCTCTGTTTTTATTATTATAATGCTGTGGTGGGCTCTCTGCCTCATGTTCATTTGTTTCCCTTGCAAATAGTAGGTATTTGGTCTATGGGAGCTTATTGAGGAACATCACCTTCCCAAATTTGTATGTAATTTTCTGTTTCTAGCACCAATACCAGCCTGACTTAAGGGATCTTCCTAAGAAGAGGGATAATGTCTGAATCCCACGGCCAGGCGAAAGAGGAGGCTGGATAAACCCTTATCAGGCATATGTTAAGATTCTATCTCAGGTATAAGTTGGTCTACATGGCCAGGGAGATTCCTTCAAAATGAGGTTTTGTCATTCTTTAATAAGTAGAGATGCTAGCAGATAGGAATGGAGGGTGGTGATTGTGAATGAACGATGGAATGCTGGACATAAATGCAGCTATGAGAAAACACATGACAGCATTCCTATCAGTGCTGATTTCTTTTGATTAATTTCTGGTTCCTACTTTCATTCCCAATGTAGCACCTCCTTTGAATACAGTACATTATGCCTGTATTGCCATATCTACTCTCTTGATTTGACTCTATTCCCAATCCTGCTCTAAAAGGATATTTGGATATAAAGTGGCCTTCAAGATGACAACACCTTTGTCAGTGCACCACAGCATGCTCTCTGATCTGCCTTGATGTATGTCCCTAAGAGCCCCATTTCTTCCAGTCCATGACAGTGCAACAGAGTAAAAATTTGACTGAATTTGGGTTCAGAAAGGCCTAGATTCAAATCTTGTCCATACCACTTAGCACATGTGAGTCCTTGGCAGTTACTTGGTTTCTCTGGCTTCCACTTCATCATTTAAAAAATGAAATATATAGGGCTCAAACAGTTTTTAAGGTCATTTCTAGCTCTAAATCCTACTATTCAAAGAGTTTTCAAACATCTCTCAGATACTAAGACAATAAGGGAAAATTGTCCAGAATCATGGGTAAATCCTCTATGGAAAATTCATAGGAAAATACGAAAAATTGCAAAGGATGGAAAGACGGGAAGAGATTTCAGCAATCATTGACAGAGGGAAGACCCATACCGATAAAATGAACCTAAATAACTTTCCAAATATCAATAATAAGATACTACTAATAATGACGTTATGGATTTGCATAATTAATTTATTTTTTGCTAACTGCATTCTCATCTGTTATGTCATTTTCTCATTAAAAACAGCCTGTAGAGTAGTGCTAGGTGGGACATATGTTATTGTGTCCATTTGATGGATGAAAAGCACAGAGAGGTTAAGTAGACTGCCTGAAGTCACACGGTGAGTCATGACTGAGTTGGGAATAACATATGTGCTGTTTCATTTCTTGCCTTTGGTTTTCCTTCAGTTTACAATAAATTTTGTGTGGAGGAGACCAACACATTACAAACAGGATTAGCAAGCAATATAAGATAGTACATTGTGGTGGGTTTATTTTTGTGGATGGGGCAAGATGTTTATTGTTTAATAGAACAGATTAATTAGTACACTCACAATTTAGAACTGGAAGGGATTTGAGAGATCCCATGCCTTCCTTTAAGAAAATTAGGCCCAGGAAAGTGAAGTAATTTGTACAAGATCCCACTGCTGGTTTGTAGGAGCGCCAGGACTAGAGCCTAGGTTGTCTGATTCTCAGTCCAGTGCCAAGAACAGAAAGGGCTGAACTTCTAACTTCCAATACAATCAATGTGGCATGTGTGGACCTATTGGGCACCAGGCATGCTAAGTGCAGGGGATATAAAGACAAAAGCAGAAACAGCCCTCACCTCAAAGAATGTACAGTCTAGCAGTGGGAGTTAACACATTCATATGCAGGACTGTACAAATATACAAATACACAAAAACAGATAAAAGGTGATGGGGGTGAGTGATAAAGGTGGGAGGCACAGTAGCTGGGGAGGAGGGCAAGTCAAATAAAAGCTACCTTTCTGAACAGTGCATAGGATATTTCTTGACACTTGCTAAATGCTCGTTGACTTGATTTAAACTCCCCAAGCTTCCCTAGGCTGCCGGACCTTAGCAAAGTCTTTCCTGACTGACTGCTGTCCATAGTTCATTATATAGATAGCCTTGCAATAGGGATAGAAACTGGATTTGTGATTCCACTGGTATAGAGAATTGTCTGGGGAGAAAAATCCCCCTCCTAATGCAGTTCAGCACCTTGGCTAAAACATAAAATCTTAGGGTGCTTTCTTGGGCACCGAGAAGGGATGTGACATACCAGGGGCACATAGCCAGTCCATGTTCCAGGTCATCTTGGCTCTGATGTCAGCTGTCCAGTCACTATTTCCCAATGCCACATCAGCTTCATCATGCCTATATTAATTGTGCCCTATGCAGCCCCTCTACATTTGACCTTCCTACCTTTGCTATCACTATTGATGGTACTGCCATCCTCCCTACCCAGGCTCTCAGCCTACGTGTAATCTATGACTCCTCATTCTCTTTCGTCCTCTTTATCCAATCTGTTCTCAGTTCTTTAGAATTGATTTAGAACCTCCATTTTCAACATCTCTCTTCTAAGCCCTATTCTGTCCTCTAACACTGTAATTGCCCTGATTCAGCAAAAAAAAAAAAAAAGGCCAAGATCTCCCATTGCATCCATGGTCATCTCCAGTTGTTCTGATCTATATCTTGCTGCTGGACCCACATGGCCCTGGAGGAGAAAATGAGGCTGGTGCCTTTGCACAGTCCTCCCTCACTGAAATCCAGTTCACTTTCACGTGATGGCATCACCTCCCTGAGGTCATGGTCTTCTTCAAGAACAAAACAACGACAACTTAATAGATCACCTCATACCTGAGTGAATAGCCCATTGCTTGGTCTCATTGCCTCAATTGTCTCCCCAGTCTATCCACTATACAGCTGTCAAATTGATCTTCCTAAAGCACAGATCTTATTGTGTCACCTTCCCCTGTTCAATAAACTATCTCCCTATTGCTTTCAGGACCAAAAATACAATCTTCTGTCTGCCTTTTAAAGTCCTTCATGAGCTAGCCTTTTTTTAACCTTTCCAGTATTCTTAGACTTTAGTCCCCTTCACATATGCAATGATCCAGTGACTGATCTCCTTGCTTTTCTTCACACAGAACACTCCTTCTCCCACTTCATGCATTTTCATTGAACATCCCCCATCCCTATGATACTCTCCCTTTGTGTCTCAGCCTCCTGGATTCCCAAGCTTCCTTCAAGTTTCAAATAAAATTGAACCTTCTGGAAAAGCCCTTTCTTGACTCTCCTTAATACCAGTCCCTTCCTTCTGTTTATTATTTCCAATTTATCTCATACATGTCTTGTTTGTACATAGTCACTTACATTTTATTGCCCTTGTTAGATTGTAAGCTTCTTGAGAACAGGGAGTATTTTGTTTTGCCTTTCTTTGTATCTCCAGCACTTAGCACAGTGTCTGGCACAAAGCAGGGACTTAATGCTTGTTGACTGACAACCATATTTATAATTATTCCATCTGGTTTACACTTGGCATACTCTGTATGTTCCAGTGTGCATTTATCCCTATCGATGCTACCACTATCTTTTATCTTCTCCAACAGAGGGAGTAGGCACAGAGTAGAACACAGAAAGAATCATACTTAACAGAATCATAAAATCAGAGAGTATTGGAGCCAGAAGATCCTTAGTGATCATGGTCCCATAGGAGCATGAGATTCAGAGCTGAAAGGGACATAAGACCTCATTTAACAACATTATTGTCATTTAACATTTATTGGACAAATAAGATAAAGAGCACCCAGGGAAGTGAAATGATACCCAAAAGTCAAAAAGCTTTGCAGGACTCAGATTCAAATAGGATAATAAAAAAAGTTGAAAGGACCTCAAAGGTCATCTAATTCAACTCCCACCTAAGTTAGCAAAACTGTCCATAATATCCCTGACAAGTGTTTATGTTGCTTCTAATTGAAGCAACCTCTTAATGCATCACATTCTATTTTTTCAGAGCTCTATTTATTAAAAAGCTTCTATTACATTGACCCCAATTCTGTCTCTCCACAACTTCCACCCAGTGGTCTTGGATCTTCTTCCCATTGGGGCCAAGCAAAGTAAGTCCAATCGCTCTTCCATATACCACTCCAAATCTTTGAAAGCAATTAATATATGCCCTTGAAATTTCCCCTCTACAAGCAAAATATTTCCCGAAATATTTGTTTTTCCAACCTGTTTTAAATGAAATGCTTATGAGTTCCTTTGCTTCCTTGGGAAACCTCTCTGCCCATCAACATTTTTTCGAAGTGTGTTGCCCAGAACTTTGACAGGTTGGTAGAAAGAGAGACTGTGAGACTTGTCTTCTGGAGTGACCTGGGTTCAAAGCCAGACTTTGCCACTTAGGAGCTAGGTAACCTATGGTAACCTGCTCCTTAAGCCTGAGTTTCTTCGACTGTAAAACGGATATAATAATACTGTAACACCCATCCCCTGGGGTTGTTGTAAGGATCAGATTAGGCAGTGTCCATAAAGCATGTGAGAACCTTAAAATGCCATCTAAATGTCATCCATTTATTATTAACCTCAGTTCCTAACACAATAGAAATCCATCACAACATTGGTTTCAGAAATGATGATGGTGTTAAAGGGTTTTTGTGATAGCATGAGAAATATACTGAGTCACTCACCAGTCCCTAAGACCAGAACTGACTGGAGGTAGTTCAATTTAAATCACAGCTGCCTCCTCATAGGTTTTTTTTTTCTCCCCCTCTATTCAGAACTCTTTGCTTTACCTTGGCTGGGATTAGATGGGAAAAATCTCTTGCTAGCATAGCACTTTTCTGCTAGCAAATGCTGTGTCTATTTGTCCCAGTTACACAGGCTCTATTGTGTGCCTGCCAAGTTTTAAGGCAGATAAAAATCATTTTGATTTGGTTCTTCGAGCCGCATATGTACTCTGTGTGGTCTCCCATTTTCTGCCTTTGCAAGCGTAACAATATAAACTCAGAGATATTAACCAAAAACTGGGGAGGCCTGTTTTTCCTCTAGAAAGTCAAGTCTTTGAATAATACAAGGAAATGGGTGTTTGCAGACTGCCAAGTTTCCCTCCCTGCCCCCTCCCACTCTGGATCAGGAGAGAAACAGGTCTAAGAAAGCAATTCTTTAAGAATAAAATTCCTCAATCTATTTCTTACCTACAGCAAGCCTTATTTCTCGGGCAGACAATAGCTTTGTTCACCCACCATCTTTGAAGAATGAAGTCTAAATGGATCTCGTGTTTTGGTTCATATTCTTATCAGTGAGCCAATACAGCTGAAAGGATAAGATCTCACAAAGAAGACAGTAACACGATTAAATGAATCAGCTGGTCATTCTGCCACATGCATCCCTTCTTCCTTCCCCTCCTCTTTCCCATCCCCAGTTTTAAAGGTCATACAAGGGCTGAAATGTCTATTTTGTCCTTTGGCAGGATGTTTTCCACACATTAACTATTCTTTATTCCCTAGGAAGTCTCCCTCCAGGAGTAACTTGCAGCTGTAAGAATAATGACAAAAATAGTTCACATTTATGTAGCACTCTGGGGCAGCTAGGTGGCACAGTGGATAGAGTACCGGGCCTGGAGTCAGGGATACCTGAGTTCACTTTTGGCCTGGGACACTTGCTAGCTGTGTGACCCTGGGCAAGTCACTTAAACCTGTTTGCCTCAGTTTCTTCATCTATAAAATGGGTTGGAGAAGGAAACGGCCAACCACTCCAGTATATATCTTTGCCAAGAAAATCCCTCAAGGGGTGACACAGAGTTGGACATGACCGAAAAATAACTAAGCTACAACAACAAAGTACAGCATTCTATCTCATTTGAACTTCACAACATAGAAGGTAGGTGCTATTAATATCTCTATTTTACAGATAAGGAAACTGAGACTCATTAAGGTTAACTGACTTGTCCAGGGTCACACAGTTAGTAGGTATCCAAAGCCTGATTTGAACTCAGATCTTCCTGGTTCCAGGTATCCATTGTGTCAACTAGCTGTCTCAAAAATTTGGGGGCACTAATATTTTTTGTAGAATCTCGGAGCTGGAAGAGGCCTTAGAGGCTATTTATTCCTATTTGAATTTAATTAAGACTCCCTTCTATAATATACTTGACCAATGGGAGGTTTTAGGGGTCACCACTAACAAATATATATATTTATTTATATATATATATATATAATGTATATACATATATATGTATATATACATACATACATATACATGTGTATGTATATGCATAGATATTTATCATTGTTAGTACACACATATACACTTATGTGTATATATGTATACATATATATACATATATATATATATGAAATTTGTTTCTCACAATAATCCTGTGAAATAGGTGTTATTATTATCCTCATTTAATAGATGGGGAAATTAAGGCTGGGAGCAGTTAAGTGACTCACCCATAGTTACATAGCTAGTGTCTAAAGCAGGATGTAAACTCAGATCTTGCTGTCTCAGTGTCTAATTTGCTAACCACTATACCTCCTAGATGCCACACTACCTCCACATGCTGTCCATTCAACGTTGTTAGGAAGTTTTTCTTTTCCTTTTTATGGAGCCTCAATTTGCTTCTCTTCAGCTTCCACCCATTATACTAGCCTTGTGTATGGCTCTTCCCCAAAATGATCAACAGTCAGAAGTGAGGAAAGTAGTGAGCTTAGACAAGTCATTCAACCTTATGAGACTCAGTTTCCACCCCTACAAACTCATGAGATCATAGGATGGACCTTAGAGACCATTGGATCTCACCTAATTTTACAGTTGAGGAAAAAGAGAAATCCAGAGAAATTAAGTTACTTGTAACAGGCCCCACAGGAGGTACTAATGATTAGAAGAAGAATTTGAACCCGGTTTCTCTGCCTTCTTTCCATTGTACCACAGTGAAACAGTTGGGTAAGTTGATTTCTAAGGTCTCTTCTGGCTCTAGTAACATTCCATATTATAATTCTAATTTTGGTCAATATCTTTACCTTTCTACATCCTGGTAGCTCATGATTGCTCCAAAGCAAGAAATCCTCCACATGACACATATTGCCCTAAACTGGAAATTGTCAGTCAACAAAATCAATGGATAAAGATGGATCTCAGAAACATGCAAACTAACTGGATTTGCGATTTCATCAGAATAGGAAAGTTCCAGATGAGAAAACTCCTCCAGTCAAGCATCTGATGATCTTAGTTGCCTAGAACACTTAACTAGCTAGGATCACAGAAACAATATTGTCAGAGACAAGACTTGAAGTCCGGTTTATGTCTTTAAGGCCAATGTTGCCTCTCACACAACCTAACAATAAAGGAGGAAGATGTAAATACTCCATGGGAGCATGTAAGAGACCTTAGTCAGGATAATAACAGACTAACAGATATGAGGTGACAATGTAAGAAAGCAGGCAAAGGTCAATACCATACCAATTAGCAAGAAAAAAAAATAATTTCTCGTTATGGAAAGATATGAGAAGGGAATAAGCATTAATATAATATGGGGAAAAGAATATCTAGCATCTACTATGTGCCAGGAATTATTCTAAGCACTTTACAAATATTATCTCATTTGATTTCCACAACAATCATGGAAAGTATGTGCTGTTATTGTACCCATTTGACAATTGAGGAAACTGAGGCAACATGACTTGCCCAGGATCATATAGTTAAAAATTGTCTGAGGTCATATTTGAACTCAGATCTTTCCTGAGTCCAGACCTAATGCTTTATCTACTGCACCACCTAGCTCACCCTCCTAATAAAGTTAAATCTCTCATGTAAATCATCCAAAAAGTATCTATTAAGCAGCTGCTAAATGCAGGACATTATGCCCAATGCTAGAGACATAAAAATAAAATGAAAAACTGTGCCTACCTTCAAGGAATTTACATTCTGTTCTTGGAGGAGATGTAAAAGATGTAAACAGAGAAGTACATGTGATAATTTAAGAACACACAGAGAGATCTAATAACTAAGAACCATGGAAAGCTTCCTATACAAAGCAGCACATGAACTGCACCTTGAAGGAAGTTAGTTTGAAATGATCTCCAGAACGATTGGACTAGTTCACAACTGTACCAAGTCATTACTGTCTCAATTTTTCCACATCCCTTCCAGCGTTTATCATTTTCTTTTTCTGCTACTGTTTCTTTTATTGATGTATACATTTAGAAATAGAAATTTCCCCTTAAGTACCACTTTGGCTACATCCCACAAATTTTGGTATGTTGTCTCAATGTCATTCTCTTTAATGAGATGATTGATTTTTTTATGATTTGTTTTTTTGACCCACTCATACTTTAGGATTAGATTGGCTAGTTTCCAATTAATTTTTTAACTATGCTTCCATGGCCTTTATTGAATGTATTATTATATATATTTTTGCATTATGGCCTGAAAAGGGTGCATTTAATATTTCTGTGTATCTATTTGGTCATGAGGTTTTTATGCCTTAATATATGATCAGTTTTTGTGACAGTTCCACATACAGCTGAAAAAAAATATACTCCTTTCTATTCCCGTTCAGTTTTCTCCAGAGTTCTATCATATCTATTTTTTTTCTAAAACTCTATTAATCTTCTGTGTTGTTAAGCAAAATTGTCTCCTTAGCATGGCTTTTGTTTCTTTTGAGTGGAAATACTTTCAGCTGTTAAGTGCTAAGCCCCAGGCCCAAAGCCCTATCAGGCGTGAAACCTGTGTGGGTGTAGATTAATGACTTAAGAGGGGCCAACTCGGGAACCAATGGTCTCTGGTCGTTGAGGTGGGGCTTGAGAACCCCAGAGGCTCGGATGTGAGGAAAGGCAAGCCAAGGGACAACTACAGTGGAGGCAGGAAGCTGCAGAAGCAGAGCTGACCCGTGTGTAGACCCAGGAGTGCAAGCAAGAACTTGAGGCCAGTAAAAATGATTTGGCTAAATACTATCTTGTTTTTCTGTGGCCTCCTGGTTACTCTTGTGAGGTGGGCTTTCTGGGTCTGGAGTCTTTTTGTCAAGATGTCAGAATGGGGAGGCTGGTTCACGGATAAGCTGCGGTGGGGCCTAAATAAATTTTTTGTTGTTTTCTACTTAGAGAACCTCTCATACCTTGCGATTTCGAACCATTCAAACATATACATGATTATATTTGAGATTATAAATTCGGCCTTCCTACTACATCTTCTTAACTTCCTTCTTATTTATTTTATGGTTTCATTCATCTAGCTCTGAGAGGGGAAAGTTGAAGTCCCCCACTAATGTAGTTTTACTCTCTATTTCCTCCTGTAATTCATTTAACGTTTTTATTTAAGAATTTGGTTGCTATGTCATTTGGTACATAAATGTTTAGTACTGATATTACTTAATCATATTTAGCAAGACATAGTTTTGCTTTACAATTTCTTGAAATGTGATGTCTACTCTTTTTCTTTGATTATGGCTTTTATATAATCACATAATTCTTAAATTATTTTTTCCTTGATCTAGTTTCTAGGTCAATTGTTTTTCCAATGAGATATTTTATATTTTCTTCTATTTTTTCAATATTTTGACTTCGTTTTATTGTTTCTTCACGTCTCATGGAGTCATTAGCTCCTATGTACAAATTTTAATTTTTCATAAGTTATTTTCTTCAGTGAGCTTTTGTACCTCATTTTCCATTGGTTTATACTGCTTTTTAAGGAGTTATTTTCTTTAGTATTTTTATACCTCTTTTACCAAGTTGTTAATTATCTTTTCATAATTTTCTTCCTTTGCTTTAATTTCTTTTCCTATTTTTTTCTGCCACTCATATTTGATTTTGAAAATCATTTTTAACTCTTCCAAGAATTCTTATGAGTTTGTGTCCAGTTCACATTTTTCTTTGAGGTTTGCTTTTAGCTGTTTGACCTCATCGTCTTCTTTTGAGTTTGTGACTTGATCTTCCTTGTCATCATGGTAGTTTTTTAACAGTCGGGTTCTTTTGTTGTTTGCTTATTTTTCTATGATTTATTTCTTGATTTGTTAAAGTTGGACTCTGTCCCCAGAGAAGTGGAGGATAGCAGAGGGATGCTTTCTCAATCCTTGGGCTTTTTCACACTGCAGTTTTCAGAGCTAGTTCTGGGGGGCTTTCCAAGGGATTGCAATTGATACTGCTGCTCAGGGCCCCTTCTCCCTTGGAACCAGAAATGCTACCGTTCTTCAAAGTCTCTGATGCCTTGGACCCAGGAGAAATACTATCCCTCAGGGCTTCTACTCCCCCTTAACCAAGGTGCTCCTTTCTGCCCTTGAACTACTTATGTAGAGGTGGGTATAGACAATGAAGTTACCAAACAGTATCTTATCTTGCTTCCAGGGCTAGCACAGGATTACTCTGTAATCTCTTTCCAACCAGTTGCTAGGTCCCCTTATCATCTCTGGCTTGAGAGTTCCTGAAGCTGCTATTGCTTCTGTCACCACTGCCTAGTCTCACCAGTAGTGTTTCATCCACATGGGCTCCAGGCTAGTCTCTTCCACCATGTCACAGAGCTCTCTTTCCAAAGTCCTATGTTGTCTTAGGCTGGAAGAATGTCTCACTCTGACTTTTTGTTGGCTCTGCCAAATTTGATTTGAGGCATTATTTTAAAGCTGTTTAGAGGAGAATGTTGGGAGAGTTCAGCTGAGTGCTTTCTCTACTCAGCCACCTTGGTTCTACCCCCAAATCATATAATCTCTTTGTAAAACAAAGAAGTTGAACCAAATGAGATCTGAGATTTTTTTTCTAGCTCTAAAGCTAGGATCCTATGAACATCTGTGGTTATAGGGAACTCTATCTCCTGAGGCAACCCCATTCCATATTCAGACATATTGTTGAGGGAGAAATGTACCCCAGGGATCTAGGAAGCCCAAACCAAAGTTCCCAGGTCACCTGGAATGAATTTGCAGACCCAGGCATTCTTTAAGTCAAGGAGGAAAAGATTTATTATGCTTTACGTAAATGAAGCAGACAAGAGTTATGCATCCATATAGGGCTACAGGAAACGTTTAAGTACAAGATTTAGGGGTGAAACCTGTCAATTAGGTGTTTTGGGGTGGGATTAGAGAGTGGCTAAGTTGTGATTGAGGGGTGGTCAGTTCTTAAAGGAACATACACTTTTTATATCTACTGCACAGGTATCTTACCCATAGTTCACTAGGAAATAGCCCACAGGAGGACTAGGAGAAGGTGTGATTTTTGCTGTGAAACATCACTAAGTCACCAAAAGTTCACAGTTGACTGGGAAAATCCAGGTGGACTCCATCATGTATCTTGTTAAACAAGATTAATGTATACATTTGACTATGTCTAGGATGTGTGTTAGACTCAGTGCATCATCCGGAATCAATCTATGATTACTGAGGAAGAAGCAGAGATAATTTGGGGGCACACTGCCCTTTAGCTAGAGAGAAAGACTGCCTTGGCCAATGCTTTGAAACTATGGAGAGATGTGATTTTAGAACTGGAGTTCAGGCACAGGCACTCAAGCAGAGGCTAAGGGGAAATGTGATGTTAGAATTAGGGTCCAAGCACAAGCACCCCATCAATATCAGAGTTAGGAAATTCTGAATATTGAGCCCAAATGAGACTTCTCTCAAGAAGCAGCATGGTATAATGTCAAGAAGATCAAATCAGAAGACAGAGATTAAAATCCCAAGTCTCCGACACTGTACTACCTGTGTAACCAGGATAAATCATTTCACCACTTTGTGGCAACTAGGTGATGAAGTGGGTGGAACACGGGACCTGGAGTCATGAAGACCTAAGTTCAAATTTAGCCTCACACACTTACTAGTTGTGTGACCCTGGATAAATCACTCAATCTCTATCTTCCTCAGTTTCCTCAACTGTAAAATGGGAATATTAATATCACCTGCTTCCCTATATTGTTGTAAAATAAAATATTTGTAAAATGTTTAACACAGTATCTGGTACAGACCAGGCCTTTAATAAACTTTTGTTTTCTTTCCTTATTCTAAATTTCAATTTCCTCATCCATGAAATAAGAGGGTTGGACTAATATGATCTCAGAGCTCTTTTCCAGTTCTAAATCAATGATTCTACAAACTTCTATCCTCTGGTCCCTAATTCTACTTTTAGGGAACAATAGGAGAAAGTCTAATCCCTCTTCCCCATGACAGCCAACCCTTCAGCTATTGAAAGACAGTGGCAATATCTCCTCTAAGTCTCCTTTAATAGTAGGCATTCAATAAATGTTTGCTGCAGCTGCTGATAACATATTGGAGGAATTGCTTAGCTGTGTTTTTAATTTCCTCAATTCAAATCAATTGAATTCAACATGTATTTACTGACTCCCTATTGCATGCATAATCATCCCTATTGCTTCCTAAGAGCACCTTTAGCTTTTATTAGCATGCTGTTGGTGCTACTAGGCTCCCTACTGAATACAGGTTTTCCAGGCATAATCTGTTAGAAATCCTACAGGAAAAGGCTTTCACTTTAGCTTTCCATAATGAGCTGCAAGTTTTTCTGCAGGCTATAATAGCTCTGACCTTTGACTGCTCTGCTGCATTGTCTACTCAAGTCTGTTTGACTGTCTGTTATTGGCATAACGTAGGTTTCTAGGTGACTTCCATGGAGAACTTAGATTATCCTTGCTGGATTATTAATTTGCATGTTTTCAAACTATTTCATTCCACTGGTTTCATTGGAATTTTAAGAGATAGATAGATAGATACATAGATAAATAGATAGATGCATAGATACATAGATATAGATGTATAGTTTATATATACATATACACATATATGCACACAGACACACACACATATGTGTGTTATAGAGAGAAGCTGTACTTCAATATAATTAGTTTTCTGTGTAATTTTACGTATTTGATATATTTAAAAACATTATTCTTAGAAGGATCCATAGATTTTACCAGACTGCCAGAGGAGTCCGAGACATTAAAAAAATTATTAAGAACCTTTGATACAGATTGTCTACTATAAATTAGTACAAAAACTGTGTAAAGTTTGTTACCTTTAGTGCTCCACACAGGCAGTCTCCGAATCACATTTTCAATGTGTCTATCAGACTAAAGTGCATTGGCTTCTCATCACTTACCATTGAAACCCAGGAACTTGGCCAGTCAAGACCCAGCTCCAAGTTTCTCTAGTCTCATGCTGACAAGCACATGTCCACAAGAGAATTCCATTTTCCAGAGAATCCTGTAGATGAAGACCAGTGGTTAAGATACTACCTTGGAAGAAAACATACATTTACAAACCAGGGGGAACAGATGGGAGACACTGCTAGTGGCCAAAGTTGCCAAAGGGCAAGAATTCCTTGGCAAAAGAGATGCAAGCACAAGTGTCCTAGAATTTTATAAAACTCAGATTCACAACCCTGTTAATAACCCCAGAGAAGAATTAAGGACTAACCATTTTCAATAACCAACACAGAAAAAAAGTGTCCATGCTGGACAATCTAGGTCAGGGCTTCTTAGTCTTTTGTGTGTATCATAGACCCCTTTTGTGCTCTGGTGAATTCTATGACCCTGTCTTAGAATAATGCTTTTAAATGTATAAATATAATACATAGGATTATTAAGAAAACCAATTATATTAAAATACAATGATCAAAATATTTTTAAAACAATTTCATGGGTCCCAAATTAAGAATTCCTTTCCTGGGAGATTTGGCAGTCTGTATCCAGATTAGATGAATGAATCTTTAGCAGTGGCACTCCAGATATAATTTTTTGATAAGCATTTATTAAGTGCTTACTATATGCCAGTCCCATAGTGAGGGGTAAAAAGGAAATAAAAGACCAGAAAGATAGGAAGTGACCAGATCGTGAAAGCTTTTAGACACCAAAGAGAGAACTTTGTATTTTATCCTGTAGGTAATAGGGAGCTTTATTGAGTTTATTGAATCAAGGGGAGGGGACTGATGTGCTTTAGAAAGCATAAGGGGGATAAACTGCACTTTAGAAAAATCACTTTGGCAAGTGTGAATATAGATCACTGTTTCCAACCTTTATAGTTGGCACATGAGTTTCCTGTGGCTATAGAGAGAACAGCAGCAGAAATGACAGCTCCACACTAATGGAAGACTATGTGAGAAAAAATTTCAATTAATCATAGAATCTTTGATTTGAAAGGGATCTCAAAAGTCATCTAGAGTGAGAACAACCTGTGCTTGAACAAAATCCTCTCCACGACATGCTCAACAAGTGGTCATCCAGGTTTAGCATGAAAACCTCTACTGAATGGGAGCCCACTACCTCCCTAAACAGACCATCCCATTCTGGGAGACTTTAATTATTAATCAATTATTCTTTGTATCATACCAGAGTTTGCTTCTCTGTACCTTCCACCCATCAGTCCTAATTCTGCCTTCTGAGGCCAAGCAGAACAATTCTATTCCCTCTCCTCGTGAGAGGCCTTCACATATTAGAAGATAATTATTCCCTACCACCCTCCAAGTCTCTTCCAGTCTAAATGTCATTTAACCAAGCCTCCCATGGACTAAGCATAGAGATTCCTCTTAATCATTCTACTTCATTTACTCTAAAATTACAGGTCTTGTTGGGTCCCAAAAGAGATACAATATCACAAATTTGTGATATATTCAATTAATATGCAAAGTTATGAATGATTTCTCAAAAGAATATAAGACTCAGTATGAGGCTCCAATAATTGTAATGCAGAAACTGTCATCCAAACTATTTTATTATCACATAGTGACTGAACCTGTGATTTCATTGGGTCCTAGATGAGCAAAACTCTCTCTACCAATGTAGATCAGTACCTTCTCTATAACTTAATATCTTAGACAGGTGCTTGGGGGCAAAAGGAGGTTAAGTGACTTGCTCAGAGACACATGGTCAATATGTATTTGAGATCAGTCTACAACCCAGATTTTTGAGGTTTACCACTACCTCAACTCTCTTCTTTCCTACCATTAACTAATTATTTCATCAATTAGTTAATTAATTTCCCTACCATTAATTAAATATTTAATGAAGGCATCAGACTACAAAAGATACACAAGAGAATAAGACCTTGAATTTTTGGTGCAATGAACTCCTGGAAACTGCAGAAAGGGATTTTTTTTCCCAATCAGAAGCAGCTTCAGGAATGACTTCGATAAAACTTGCTGTAGCTAAAGGAACAAGTATATAAATCTTGCCCCTGAATTCTCCTTTGGGCCAGATCTTTGTATCCCTTTCTAGTGAATTAAGGTGAGAGGGAACTGATGCCCCAGGTTTTACCTTCAGTGCTGTTCACATCAGGCTATAGAGACACACAACTATAGGCCATCCTTTGTGCTGTAACCCAAAAGGATGAATTTGTCAGAAAAATAGAAACTCTCATCCACTCTCCATTTTTCCCCATTATTCTGAAAAGCTTTTACTGTGAGAGATCAGATTTGCTCTACATCACCACCTTATCATCATCCTTCACTCTTTATTGCCCATCATTTTATTTCATTCTGAACATTTCAGTAATGTTAATACTTTAGTGTCTACCATAGTAGTGTCAAACACATTTGCAAATCAAAGGACAGTGTTAACTTTAGGAAACATCGTATCAGCCTCAGGTTGTTCTTTTTCTCTCTCTTTAATCTCATTTGTCATTCAAATAGAAGCTATGATAGATAGGTGATAGATAGATAGATAGATAGATGTCAGAAACAGGACTTTTTAGATCACTCCACTCTGCATTTGTAGCTCTGCCTGGTTTTAGTTACTGGAACAAGATGCCTCACCTCATAAATCCATCACTGTTAATCTCACCACCATACTGGTAACTCAAGCCTGGATGGATACCACCTCCTTTAGCCTCTTCTCCCCTCTGACTGGAAAGTTGGGAAGTGGAGTACCAAAATCCTCTCAATGCCTACCTTTATAGAGAATGGATATTAGACTTTTTAGATCACTCCACTTTATATCTGTTACCCTGCCTGGTTCCAACTCCATGGAAGAAGATGCCCCCATACTGGATACCTCCTTGTCTCGTCATCCCATTTGCTTACCTGATTCCTTTTGTGTATTGTCTCCCCCGTTAGATTGTAAGGTCCTTGAAAGTGGGAACTGTCTTTCTTTTTATGAATTGTATCCCAACACTTAGCACAGTGCTTAACACATAGCAGATGCTTAATAAATGTTTATTGAATTGAATGGATGGATAAATACGTATACATATAAACATAGATACACTCACAATCATTTATCCATATTGAACTAATTGAAAGGATCCAACAGTACTGGGATGCTTTTTGTATTATCTCCTCGTGGTCCTGTTTTTAGATGCCATGAAAATAAGGAACTATAATTATTCACGATTTTAGACAATAGGGTCTCACAATCTCAAGGTGGAAGGGACCTCTTCAACTACCTAGTTCGCTCTGAATAGAAAGTCACCCTGCCATATGTTCAATGAGTAATAAACCACGTGCTTCAAGAATTCCAGCAAGAAAGAATCTACTGCTTCCCAAGGTAGCCCATCCTATCTTATTCTTCCTTTGCTATTTGTCAGGAAGCCTAAATTTTCCTCTCTGCTACTTCTGCCCATTGCTCTTAGCTCTATTCTCTGGAGCAAAGAGCTTTTACCTTCTAGATATTTGAATTTATGACATTTTTTTAATTCCTGTGGGAAATAATTCATAAATGTAAATGTGCTACAATTTTTTATGAATTTTTAATTACACCTCTGGGGCCCAATAAAAGCCAGGACATCTAGCATCAATCTGATTCTAGAGCAGATGAAAGAGAATTAAGTTGGAAATTCTACTATGTTGCCAAAGTTTAGAGTCCAAGTTTTATTTTATTTAAAAATATAAAAACCATTCTTAGCTTATGGATCATACAAAACTAGTCAGCTGGATAGACTTGACCTTCAGGCCATACTTTGCTAACCTCTGGTTTGGAGGATGGGTGCAGAGATTGACTATGTCTGCTGTCAGTGAACCAGCCCAGCTTGTCCTTCAGGGAGCCTTGTGTCAGGACACAGGAACAAATGTATGAAATTTTTGGCCATAGCAATTCATAAAGACACTTAAGGCACAAAGAGAATATGATTTTTAGCAGAAGAAAGAATATTCACAGCAAAACACAAAAGCAAAAAATCTCAAATATGGAAGGAACCTCAGATGTCACCTAGTCCAGCATATAATTGAACAGTAATTTTATAACATATCCAGCAAGTGGTCAGCTTGCTTCTACTTGAAGAAAGACCTTTGATGGTGGAGATCCCTAAGAGGTAAATGATTCCCTGGGGACAGTTCAAACTTTAAAAGGTATTTTTTTCTCTTACATGGAACCTAAATTGGCATCTCGACGACAGCTCCTATATAGGACCAAATAGATCAAGGCTAACAGGTATCTTCTAGGTAGAAGCCAACAAATACTTAAAGGAAATTATTGTCTCTTCTGAGTCTTCTCTTCTCCAGGTTAAATATACCCAATTTCTTCCACCTATCATCACATAGAATGATTCAAAGTCCTGTTCTCATTCTTAGTAGCCTTCAAGAATCATTCTCTACCTTTTTTCAATATCTCTCCTTAAGTGTAAAACATAAAACAACCCAACACTTCACATGTGGTCTGACCAAAAAATAAGACAGTGTGACTATACTCTCCCATCTTCTAGAACAGTGATTCTTAACCACATTGAAAATCATAGACCCTTTTGATAGTTTGATGAAGAGCCTTATGAACCCATTCTCATGATAATGTTAAATCATAATCAAAGGAAATGCTAAATTTCAATTAGAAGTTAGTGAAAATAAAGATGCATCTTCTTTGCCATTCCAAGTTCAGCGGTTCCCTGGAGTCTCTCCGCAGACACTACCCACTAATGGGTCTATGGACCCCATGATCTAAGCACTATACTAATGCAAATAAGCATGTATTACCATTTTTGGTTTCCAATGAAGAGGATAGGATCCATTACAGTTATGATGAGCACAAATTGTTATCATGGATGAATGGGAAAATAAACAAAGTCTTACATAGTAAAGATTATTTATCTTACAATCTACTGTAAATCTAAGTAATTCTGTGTTAACTAGAATATTTGATTAATCAGACCAGAATATTTTATTAACTAAAGCACATTCTCACGAATCATCATGGATAATGGTTTGCAATATGAACTTCAGCTGTTGCTGTGGAGTGCTGTTTTAAATTCTTGGCAAGAATCACGGATTAAGAGCCATATTCTGATTTAAAACACCCAGTGAAGTGTCATTGCAAGTGACTAATGGTTCTATTATCAGGGACTTAAAGCTCAGACAGTGTCTGTCTCCTCCATGTACTAGCTAGGACCAAGTACGGTTTGTACTTCACAAATAAGACATAAATTGGGTCTGCCCTTGAGTCTAACAGAGTAGCAAATGTAAGGGGCTAATTACTTTGTCCAAAGTCACTCTGCCCACCCACTATGCAGAGCTAACCCTTTGAGACAAGATCATCAGAAAGGGGTTGATACTAATTCAAAAGTAATCTAGTGTAGTAAGGGTGATGGCCTCAGAGTCAAGAGCCTTGGGGTATTTGTCCCAGTTACAGACCTACTTGGTATGATGCTGGGCAAGTCATGTCAGCTCTTGGGCCCTGAGTTTCTTCATCTGGGAATTGAAGTGCTAAAGGCATATTGTCTGTTCCAGCTCTAAGGCGCTTTGATTTGATGGGCAGGTAATCACATGAAGTCTGACCAAAGTAGAAGTCTCCCTTGAACAGTAGGGAAGGAAGGAAGGAAGGAAGGAAGGAAGGAAGGAAGGAAGGAAGGAAGGAAGGAAGGAAGGAAGGAAGGAAGGAAGGAAGGAAGGAAGGGAGGGAGGGAAGGAAGAAAGGGAAAAGGAGAGAGAAGGAAGAAAGAAGGAAGAAAATAAGAAGGAAGGAGAAAGAAACAAAGAGAAAATAAAAGAGAAAGGAAAAAAGAAAAAAAGGAAGGAAAGAAAGAAAAAGAAAGAAGGAGGTAGGAAGAAAGGAAAGAAGGAGGCAGGGAAGGAAGGAAGGGAGGGAAGGAGAGGGAGGGAGGGAAGGACTTGGGAGTTAGAAAGTTAGAAATTAGAAGACTAATAAGTTTTTAAAATGTTAAAATCATTTAATTTACAATATATTATTAGATGGAAAAAAGCTAGGGAATGGGCCTGTAACTTCATTGATAGTAGGACCTTCCACATTAGGAAGCTCCCTGTCCTATGACAGTCAGTACCTTCTATGCAATTGATTGTCTAAGGAAACTACCTAGAATACTGAAAGCAAAAGTGATTTGCATAGAGCTATATAGCCTCTTTTGTCCTAGAAAGTACTCAAACCACATTCTTCCTGAATTTGAGACCATCTCTCTATACATTGTCCTACATTGCTTCTCAGTATGATATGAGAAAGGGGAGTAAAATATTCTACCTAACACTGGCTAAAAAAAAAAAAAACAACAAACTAAACTGAGTATCAAATGTAATAAATATAACTCGTCACATGGATTCAAAGTAAATGCTAAATCTATTTCTGGTCATAAAATCTCAATTATGATTTCTTTTTTTTTTTGAGGGGGGAAGGCAGGGCAATTGGGGTTAAGAGACTTGCCCAAGGTCACACAGCTAGTAAGTGTGTCAAGTGTCTGAGGCTGGATTTGAACTCAGGTCCTCCAGACTCCAGGGCTGGTGCTCTACTCACAATAAAATCTCAATTAGATGGGACCTAAAAGATTACCTGGTCCAACCCTTACATGAAGAAATATCTCCTCTATACACATCTGACAGGTGACCTCCAGCCCAGCGCCTACTTGAAGACCTTCCATTGAGCGGATTTGGAGTCAGGAGACCTCAATTTTCACCATGTCACCTACCTTAATGAATTGTATGACCTCGAGTAAATCACTTAGACTCCCCTCTTCCATAGTATGAATAGGTCATGATTGTTTAAAATTTCTTTTAGCTCTATATTTAATTAACGTGTTTTTTTTTTTTAGTTTCTATCCTTCCAACACAAACAATTCTCACTTTGTTGTTATCCATACTTGCCAATATCTATCTCCCTATTCTCTTCGGTTGCCCTTTTCATCACAGCTTTATCAAGATTTGGTGACCTTACTTGTAAGAAATATTTCAGATGGAGTTTCACCATGATTTTACACAAGGGCAAGGCAGCAGGTTCTGTTTTGTTTCCAAAGACTTTCTTGCCCAAGATTTTTACATTTTTATTCCTTCAATCATTTTTTTTTTCATTCCGCAACTATTTCTGAGGCACTCAAACCAACATGGTTCCTGCACTCAAAGAGCTTACAATCTAACAAGAGATAGGCCATTTATGCATATGGGAAGTTTGATTAGATTAGGTCACTTCCTCTTGGAAAGAGATGGCATGTGTAGACAGGAAAAGTTAGTTTGACTGATAATGAGTTCATTAAGTAAAGCAAGTGACACCAAAGAACTTCTACCATGACTATATTAATCCTGATCTAGTTCATTCATGATTAGCATATTCAAAGGTGGCCAAGGTTGGCTTATTCTAGACCAATAAATTTATACACCTTTTGATCTCCCGAAACACAAAGGTATATTAGCCCTAACCATTTGGGGCCACTCTAAAACAGCCTCTAGTTATGAGCAGGACTGCTTCATTTCCAAGAATCAGAGCGAACACTGAGACTCCGGTAGTGAGTGGGAGGCAGATAAGGGATATATATCTTTCTATCCTTTCATATGTTTACCAGAGTCTTGTTTATGGCCCATCAATAAGCCTGGTAGCTGAACTGAATGAAAGATTCTTTCTTTTTCTTCCTTCCTTCCTTCCTTCCTTCCTTCCTTCCTTCCTTTCTTTCTTTCTTTCTTTCTTTCTTTCTTTCTTTCTCCCTTCCTTCTTTTCTTCCTTCCTTCCTTCCTCTCTTTCTCTCTCTTTTTTCTTTTTCTCTTTTTTCTTCCTTTCTTCCTTCCTTCCTTTCTTCCTTCCTTTCTTTCTTTCTTTCTTTCTTTCTTTCTTTCTTTCTCTTTCCTTCTTTCTTTCTCTCTCTTTCTTTCTTTCTTTCTCTCTCTTTCTCTCTTCCTTTCTTTCTTTCTTTCTCTCTCTTTCTCTCTTTCTCTCTTCCTTTCTTTCTTTCTCTCTCTTTCTCTCTTCCTTCCTTCCTTCCTTCCTTTCTTTCTTTCTTTCTTTCTTTCTTTCTTTCTTTCTTTCTTTCTTTTTTTCTTTCTTTCTTTTCTTTTCTTTCCTTCCTGAAATCCCAAACAGGACTGACAGAGCAGAATACGTATTAGAAATTTAATCCTAACTTAACTCAATGTAATGATCATAGGATTTTTAGACATGAAAGTCACTTTATGAATTATCTCCTTATTTTACTGATGAAAAAATTGAGGTGATACATAACACAAGTAGTAATTAGCAGAGATTCAAAACTCTCTATTTTTTTTACTTTTTAAAAAAAATTAGTATTTGATTTTCCCCATTACATATAAAAACAATTTTAACCTTTATTTTTTACACTTTTGAGTTCCAAATTCTCTCCCACCCTCCCATTCCTCCCCCATCACTGAGAAGGCAAGCAATTTGATAAAGGTTATACATGAGCAGTCATGCTAAACATATTTCCATATTAGTCATTCTGCAAAAGAAAACACAGACAAAAAAAAACCCAAGAAAAAATTAAGGAATAAAAAAGCAGTATGTATCGATATGCATTCTGATTCCACCAGTTCCTTCTCTGGAAGTGGATAGCATTTTTCATTATAGATCCTTCAAAATTGTCTTGGGAACCCAAATCTTCTGACACCAAGCAACCAACAAACAAACAATGCATCTACTAAAACTGACCTATGCTTTTCTATCTACCCACACAACTTTGGAAGGAGTTCCCCTCCAGGTCATTTCTACTGTTTTGCCATTTAGGTGGTGGCATAGCGGATAGAGATCTGTGTCTGGAATCAGGAAGATCTGACATTGTATGTGGCCTCAGAGACTTTACTAGCTATTTACTAGCTTACCCTAGGCAAGTCACTGATTGCCTCAGTTTCCTCAAGTGTAAAATGAGGATCATAATAGTTGTTGTGAGTATTAAATGAGATAATTGCAAAAATCACTTAGCACAGTGCCTGGCACATAGCAGGCACAATATAAATGCTTATTCCCTTTCTTCCCCCACCCCACCCCCAGCCCCATTTCACTTCCCAAAAGAGATTAGAGTAGTTCATAAACCTATCACACATATTACAAACATTTTATTAAATAAGACCACTTCCAGTCCTGGTGAGGAGTTAGAGATTTCTTAAACGGAGGAGTACAGATCAAGTAGCATCTAAGTGCTACTTAAAGACAGTCAACAAACAAGCATTTATATAAGTACATACTATGTACCAAGAATAAGTGCTAGAGATACAAACAAGGAGAAAACACATGGTCCCAGCTCTCCAGTAGTTTATATTCTAATGAAGGAAATAACAGGTATATGACTATGGCCATGCAAGATAAACACCATGTAAATGGGTATAAATGGGCCTTGACCTCAGAGGGAAGGCACTGGCAGCAGGGCATACCAGGAAAGGCCTCTTGAAGAAGGTGAAATTTGAGCCAAATCTTGAAAGAAGCCAGGGAAAGTAAATGGTGAAGTGGAGGGGCCAGAAGAGCATTTCCGGCACAGGAAACAGCCAGGGTAAAGACACAGAGACAGAAGAGAAAGGGTCATTTTAGAGGAATTGCAAATAAACCAGTATAACTGGATAATAGTGTGTAAAGGAGAGTCAAGTTTAAGAGGCCTGAAAAGTGAGGAAGAGAACAGGCTATAAAGAGCTTTAAATGACAAATAGGAAACTTCATTGTTAATCCTCAAGTTCAAAGGTCATTGAGTCATTAGAGCTCAATGAACAGGGGGTAATATAGTCAGACATGCTTTAGAAAAATCACTTTGGCAGCTGAGTTTAGCCAGGATTAGAAGAGGGGAAAACAAGAGGCCGGGAGAAAAGTTAGAGTATATTGCAATATTCTAAGCGCGTGGTAATGAGACTCTCAATCAGAGTTGTAGCTTTAAGAGTGGGGGATATATAGAAGGGAAGGATGCTCATTTGTTCCAAATTATGAATTGAAACGGGTTAAACACTTCTCTGAACCTTTCACTCCCCTAGACTACCTAGGCCACTAGGTGGCGCCATAGTGCATAGCGCACCAGGCCTGGACTCAGAACAACTCGGTTCAGATTGAATTTTAGACTCTTACTAGTTGTGTGACCTTGGGCAATTCACTTAACCTCTGTTTGCCTCAGTTTCTTCGATTGCAAAATGGGAACAACAGAGTTGTCGTGAGGAGCAAATGATACATTTGTAAAGCACTTAGCACAGCGTCTGGCACTTTGTAAGGACCAGATAAATTCTTTCACCCCTGCCCCTTTCCCCCATCCCCCCTCCCAATTCCAACTCCTTTGCCTATAGTTACAGTGGCCACTATCCTCTTAACCCCTTTGAGCCTCAATTTACTAATATGCATCCAGGGCCATCTCCAGTCATCCTGTTCTATGTCTTGCCACTGAACCCTGATGTTTCTGGAAGAGAGAGTGAGGCTGGTGGCTTAGCACAGCTGTTTCTCTCTCTCTTAAATCCTATTCACTTGTGAGTCAAGACATCACCTTCCTTGGACCATTGGTTGTCTTCAAGAATGAAGGACAAACAACATCTAATCTGCAAAACAACTGGGTAAGGCTAGATACTTTAGATAGATAAGCTAGCTTCTAGTTCCCTATATCTTTCATCTTTAATCCTATAATGCCATTTACTGCCTGGAAAGGGTTGTTTATAGCATACTTCCCACTCTCCAGAGCAAATATGGTCTTCTCTACCCACCAGACTGTTCTTAGTTAATTGCTCTCATGTACAAGTTATTTATAAACTGGGTATTGATAAACTTGGGTGTGGTTATAATCCCCCAGGAGATCATAAGCATATTTGTGCTTCCCCAAAGGACTTTATCTCATCCTTTGCCTTTTCAACCTCACCTAACCAATATGATAATTTTAATTAGCAAAGACGAAAATGAGCTTTTAAATTTAAAGGTGAACATGAGTCAACAGGACATTATGCATAAAGGTTGCAAATAGTGACTAAAGGTGTGATCACATCTAAGTAACACCTCAAAGGTTGATTAGTGGAAATAAAGCTTGTTAATATTCCCTAGTTACTGAAAAGAAATAACTAGCATAACAAATTGTAACTGGTAGCCATTGTTTGAGGGAGCCACTATCAAATGGAAATTACTATTTATTATGAACAGGTTTCATGGGGCACATGGCACCTAAATAATACTTTAAAGACAGCATCAAATAATGCCCTGGGAACATAATGAAACACGCATCTGTGCAAATCCAAACCCAGATACTAACTAGCTGTGGAACCCTGAACAGGTCGCTCAACTTCTGCCTCAGTTCCCTCAAATCTAAAATTAGGATAATAACAGAACCTACCTTGCAGACTTGTTGTAAGGATCAAGTGAGACAATATTTGTAAAGCACTTAACACAGTTCCTGGTACATAGTAAATGTTATATAAAGGCTTATTCCCTTTTGTTTTTCCTTTCCCCATCTAAAAGGACAATTAATATGGCCTCTTTTTTATTGTTTCTCGGCATGATGTAATAGAAACAATACTGAACCAAGATTTAAAAGTCTTGGTTACGTTCCTGCTTCAGATGCTAATTAGCTGTGTGAGCTTGAGCAAATCATTTAACCATCTTGTGCCTCAGTTCCTCCACTGGCCAATGAGGTAAAGGAATCAAATGTTCTCTACAATCCCTCTACAGTACTGGCCTTATTTGTACCCATTTAGTGCTAAAAATGTAAATTGTCTGAGGTTGAGTCTGTTTTGCTTATCTTTGTATTTCCTTCAGCACCTAACTTTGTATATAATAGGTTTTTAACAAATGACTAATTATAATTATATGATTTTATGACTCATTTTCTTATTCTCAAATGAAAGAACAAGTTGGCCTTCAATTGCTTGATTGGGTCCAAACTAATTCCCTCAAGAAATATGTTTTTGTTTATGTCTTTGGTTCTAAATCAAGCACCATGTGTTTAGGGAGAGGAAAAAGGACAGTCTGTGACACCCATATGGCTGGCCAATCAAAGGCCTTAGCAGGTCAGAGACACCCTAATCTAAAAGCAATTGAGCACACTGCTCTATGTTCTTTGAAAGAGTTCTGAATTTGAAGTTAGAGGACCTGAGTTCCAATTTCTGCTCTGTCATTCACTACCCATGTGGCCTTGAGCAGGTCTCAACCTCTCTTAACGTCAACATTCCCATCTTTTAAACGAAGATGTTGGACCAGACGATCTCCAAGGTCCCCTATAATTGTACACATGTGATTCTATGACCTTGTCTGGCTTATTTATTCCTTTGTACATCATCTCTGATTCTCTGCTCTGTTCCTTGGACCCCTTTGCTTTCCTGTCTTCCCAACCTGCATGTTTAGATTTAAAGCTAGATGGGCCATAGGGACTACCTAATTTCACCTGTTATTTTAGGAACTGAGACACAGAGTGATTAAGTGAATTGTCTAAAATCACACAGATAGTCAATTACACAGTTGAACCAGTGACCCATCAATTCCAAATCCACTGCTCTTTCCATTATATGCTACTGCCCTTGTTGTTCAATCATTTCAGTCATGTCCAACCCCATTTAGGGTTTTCTTAACAAAGATACTAGAGTACTTTGCCATGTCCTTCACCAGCTCATTTTACAAATGAGGAGACTCAGGCAAACAGGGCTAAGTGACTTGCCCAGGGACACACAGCTAATAAATGTCTGAAGTTGGATTTGAACTCAGGTCTTCCTGACTCCAAACCTGTTACTCTATCTACTATGCTACCCTCACTATGTAATTTAATGTAGCCTTTACAAGTCAATCATTTTTTAAAGAATCAACTATATACAAGATGTTAGACTAGTGCAATGGACATAAAGATGAAATAAACATTAAGAATAAAATAAAATATAATGTTAAAGAAATGAAATAAGACACAATATTTGCCCTCAAGGAGTTTAACAATTAAATTATAGTTTTAGAAGATAACTTAGAGATATCTAGTCCTGGGGTCCATAAGCTTGCTTGTATATTTTGATCACTATTTCAATATAATTGTTTTCCATTGTAATCTTATCTATTTTATGAATTTAAACACATTATTTTGAAAAAGGGTCCATCGTTTTCACTAGGTTGCCAAAGAGGTCCATGACATAAGAAAGAATTCAAAACCTCAATTTAGTCTAACAGCCTCATTTTTGAATTTGAATAAACAGGAGCCCTGAGTGGTAAAGCCATTTGCCTGAGAACATACAGAATACAAAGCCATTTCTTCTAACTTCAAATCCAGGGCTTTTACCTCTATAAAACATAAACATGAAGGAGGATGATACAAGGTAGGAAGTGATAACTATAAAGGAGAAATCCAAGCAAAGGGTTGGGAGGGAGAGGTCACTTTTGTCATTTTTATAGGGTTAAAAGGAATCTCAGAGGCACCATCATCATCATCATCTTGGCATATCACAGCATTTACATAATGGTTGAATGTTTACAAAGTTTACAAAGTGTTTTATAAATATTATCTCATTTTATACCCACAACAACTCTGAGAGGTAGGTGTTTCTATTATCTCTATGTTATATTTGAGGAAACTGAGGGAAACAGAAGTAAATGCTTGCTCAGAGTTATACAGATAATAAGTGTCTGAGGCAGGATTTGAATTCCGGTCTTCCTGATTCTAGATCCACTGTCCATCCCTCTGTGCGACTCTCTCTGTCATTAGAGTCTCATGATGGCTGTCTCTGCTCACATGTGCTTTTGCAGATTCAAACCTGTTTCAATGAATTTCTTATCTACACCTCTGAGGCCTAGAAGTTGAGAGCTCTATCTTGTATACAAAAACTGTGAAGGCCCTTTTACTTCTACTGGCTGGGCACCATTACCCATCCTCAGGTGCACATATCAGGGCTCTTTGGCTATACTCCAAAGTACTTTTTTTTTCTTTTATGTTCTTGAATCTGAGTGCAAATTTCACCTTCTGACTGAGTAATCAGCAGGATGTGCATCAAAATGTGAAATCTATTTATCTAACCAAGGCTATAGCAACCAAAAGCCCCTCTAATTTAAGGTTCTTTATTCAGGGTCCACAGACTCTCATGAGATCTGCGAAAAGATTTCATGGGGGAGTGTGTGAACTTAGATGGGAAAAAAATACCTTTTTTTTTAAACTAACCACCAATTGAAAATTTGCATTTCTTTCAACTATTTAAAGACATTATTCTAAGAAGGGATCCAGAAATTTCATCAGACTTCCAAATGAGTTGAAGACACTCACAAAAAGTTAAGCATCCCTGCTCTAACTCTAACTGGACATTTAACTTCCTACGTAACCTCTTCCTCACCATCTCAACCAACACTGTCTCTTCCTAGGCTAGGCTTTTGTAGTAATCAAGATTTGTTTCTGTAAGCTGGTAGTAACTGAGACTTTTCTCATAATTCAATTCAATAAGCATTTATTAAGTCCCTTCTCTGAATCAGGTACTATGCTAGGCACTGAGAATACAAAGGATTTCAAAGAGTCCCTACCCTCATTGGTGTGGTATATCAGGATGGGGAGAGTGAGAGGTATACCACATACACAGAGAAAATTAAGTATTAAATGTGTGTGTGTGTGTGTGTGTGTGTGTGTGTATGGAGAGAGAGACGAGGTGGGGGGAGGGCAAGGAGAGAGAGGGAGAGAGAGAGAGAGAGAGAGAGAGAGAGAGAGAGAGAGAGAGAGAGAGAGAGAGAGAGAGTCTAATGTAAAGGACAATTTGCTAACAATAGAAATGGGTTTCTAGCAGGCACCATAAATAGAGTGAGATATGGATATAGAGGGATGGAGCTGACATAGAATGCTATGGGGAAGAAAGGAGTGGTGGCACCCACAGTCTACGCAGCCAATGACTTTGAGTCTTAGGGTAGTAGATTGTCATAGTCTTAACATGGCTTTGGCCATGTGATTTATCTGTTATGGGTGCCTGAAAACCACTAAGAATTCATTTTAAAAGCTGTATTATTGATGGGATTTAGACTGTGGGAGCTCTCTTGAATCTTCCCACTAGATGAGGTGTTTGCCTGAGGCCATAAGCCTTTCATTATCACTAGGCCCAAATCTCTAGGTAAAGGCCTAACCCGGCCTAGCCCTCCATTGTCCCAGTTTCTATCTTTGATCCTATCAAAGTGTCTATGCCCAAATCTGTTACCTTAAACTAGCTTAATCCTACATTCTCTATTATCTCCAGGTAGCCTTCATCTACTTCCCACCCTTAATCCCATTCTCTTGGTTCAAATGGTGAGATTTCTTAAGACTACCCCTTATGATGAATCCATAATAAACTTTGTTTTTCTCTTTGGCTTTGAGAAGGCTTGATTTGAAATCATTCTAGCAGGACCCAGCATGTTGGTATTTTGGGATCTTGAGTACCCCTAAAAACATATAATTCTCTGATCTCATCATATTTTGTCACCAAAAATTTCCCTACTTCCGTCAGAGTAAGAGCCAAATAGAGCAGCTTTTTCTAATATTCATTATTAGACAGAATGAAATGTTCTCTGAAAAAATGGAAGTATTTTAAGAAGAGGGGAAAAGGGGAGGAAAAGACTCCAAAAAGGCCCAGAGGAATCCAAACCTATGTCAGGAGGTTGAAATGTTGAGGAATGTGACACAAAGGTGAAAAAGAAGGCAGATCGGGGGGAGGCCTGGGGTTGGGGGGCGGTTCTAGAAAGAGCACTGAATTTGGAGTCAAAAAACCTGGTTTCAAATCTCTAGCTCTTCTGCTTATTACCTACAGGAATTTGGACAAGTTACTTAACTTCTCTTGGTCTCAGATCCCTCAAATGGAAAATTAAGAGGTTGAATGAGAAACTATGAACCACTCTGTGGTTCCCTTCTAGCCCTAAATCTATGACTCTAGGATGGGCCACTGACTAGGTGAAGCTCTGTGTAATGGTAATCAGGGCAAGATTTTTGGTTGTCTTCTCTTTTGGAATGCTGAGGTAATCAAGTACCTTTGATGAGTCTTGCCTTTCAAATGTAATGGCAAGCAAAATAGGACTTTTCACTATTCTTTTGTTTGAGTGCTTCTCAGAACAGAGGCAATCAAATGCCCCAGGGCCCTGAGACAAGTATACAAGACCTGAGGTTGGCGTTTTGTTTTGGGGGTACACTCATTGAAAGGGTGACAAGACTCTGGGCAAGCCATTGAAATAGGACTGCCCTTCCTCCCTCCTTTGATAACCCAGACAGATGATTGGTGCTTCTCTGGCAACTGAATTATGATTTGATCAAAGTCTGTCTGTCGATGCTTATAATTTTTGTTTATATTTGCCCTGAAGTTCAGGGGGCTGATCTTTTCCCCCAGAACTAAGTGAATGATATATGTATGTTTAATTAAACTGAGATTGTTAACCCCTTAAAGTTTCTTTCCTTAGAAAAGCAGATCAAAGAATCTGTGCTAGCAGCCTTCCTGTGTGCTCTTGTTGGTCTTACACAGTCACAGTAGGTGCTAGCCACATTGTTGCTACACTGTGTCATAGCTTCTTCCTGTAACTTATAGATCCAAACCCTCTTGTGTCATCTGAAAAGAGGTCATCTAATAATGGTCATTGGAAGAAGAGACGAGTAATTGAGGTTGGTAACTCTTTGCAATGAGGAACCAGGGGTATTTAGCCTGGAGAAGACTGAAGGGAACATAATTCCTACCATGAAGAAGAGAGCTAATATTCATTCTAGTTGACTCCAAAGACCAATATTAGTAGCAATTTGTGGAAGTTGTAGGGCTCATTGCACTGGAAAATATCTTGAAGAGAGCTAAGCCAAAGGAGGATGGGTTGCCTCATGGAAAAAAGAAGGTTCCCCATCCTAGAAGTGCCGAGGTTATTATTGAAGGGATTCATGTTTAAGTTAATATTGGACTACTTGACCTTGGAAGTCCCTTCCAATTTTGAGATTCTATGACTGTAATTTTATTCTCTAAGAGCCTTAGTTTCCCCCTTTACAAGATGGATTAGGTATTCTCTAAGGCCCCTTCTAATTTTAAATGCTATCATCTCATCATTTCATTGTCCTAATTTTCCCATTACAAAGGGTACTCCAACCTTATCCGCTGTGTGAGGTTGGCTGAAGAAGAAAAATTAAGAAAACACACCTTCTCTCCCTCCATTGCAAAAAGGAAGAGTTATGGGTATGGAATACTGGATATCCAGGGTGTCTCAAAAGTCTTCAGCAAGATTTTTGAGACCCTGTATCAAATGTGGCTGCTGTGTTTGTTAATTTTGCTGAACTTCCTCTTCCTTCCTAATTTTCTTTTCTTTTAAAATCTTTCTGAAAAGGGAAAGCTTGCTAGAGAGGTGAAGGAAAGATGCATTCAGAAATGAATGATATGACAACAAAAGGTACAAATCAATTAATATGAACATAAATGAATGACAATATGCAAGTTAGAAAGTAAGCTCCCTGAGAATAGGATATTGTTCTTTGTATTTGTATCCTCAGTGCTAGATATAGTGCCTGCTTGATATAGTCATCTTCAGTGACTGTAATCAAAGAAGCTTACTTTCTACTAAAGCATTCTACTAATTAACTAAATATTAGAGAGGTCAACCAGAGGTGTTCTCAATCAAGGTGATAGGAACTTCTCCTGATTGGTTGACTAAGGAGCAGTTGCCCTCTTTGTAACCTACATAAACAAGTTGAGCCTACTCTGGGACTCACTTTTTGACATTTCCCTTGTATCTTGCAACCAAGGGAAAGGGAAGATGATTCATCTTCTTTACCCTATAACCAAGAGCAGTGATGGCAAGTTGCTTTAGAAATACACGGTATGTGTAATTTGGCTAAAATCCTACCTTCTCTAAGAACCTTTTAGTATCCTCTTTAATTCTAGTGCTTTTTCTTCCATTGATTATCTCTAATTTATCATGTCTCTGTCTTGTTTATAATAAGCTGTTTGCATGTTGTGCCTCCCCCTATTATACTATGAAATCAAGGACTGTTTTTGCCTTTTTTGCAGTCAGAGCACTCAGAACAGTATCTTTATGGAACATAGTAGATGCTTAATAAATGCTTGTCAGCCTGAATTAATTGGCTTAGGTAAATAAATAAATGCAATGGGGTGAAAAGAAAGAAGAAACTGTAGAGCTGAGTCCTAATTTCATATTGGCCATTCTTAGGGTAAATTAGCTGCATCTGCTGCCCCATAAAAATGAACAAAATGAAAGAATAGTCAGAAGTTGTAGTGGCAACCACACGGGCATACCCAGGATGGCTGCTAGTGCAGTTTCTTAGATTTGCCTTACCAAGGAAAGATAGCTGTTTCAGGGGTCAAGAATCTTTAATCAAACATATACATATCATTCATTTAGTTCAGGGGAAAAAGTCAGCACCCTGAACTTCAGAGCAAATACAAACAGAAATTACAAACAGAAAAAATAACACAAATCAGCAAACAGACTTCTAACTGTCTGATCATAGCAATTCATACAGTTATCAGAGACAGAAGCACCAACATCTGGGTTTTTAAACCAGGGGGCTCCTTAATGGCTATCCAGAGTCTCATCTGGCCAAATCACACCAACACTCTTCTAATGAGTGAGCCCCAAAGCAAAATGTTAACCTGAGAATATATATACTGTTTCTAATCAAGGACTATTGATTCAATCAAAGACTCCTGATTCAAAAAAAGGCAAGACTCAATCAAAGGCACCTGATTGCCTTAGTGCCGAGAAGCATTCCAGAAGAAAAAACATCAAAAAGTCCTACTTTGCTTGCAATTACAGAAGTGCATGAGGCTTGCACCCTGGAGAGATATTTAAGAGTTGTGTTAATAGGCCACCCTTTCTTTGAAACTATATCAGAGGACTATACATTTAGAGCAGGAAAAAGCCTAGTCTTTCTGCCGTAAGGACTCAACCTTTTAAACAAAAAGGTTTCAAAGCAAGTAAGTAGTCCAGCAGATAAAGCATAATGGGCCTGGAGTCAGGAAGAACAGTTCAAATCTAGACTCAGTGACTCACTGTAAGTCACTTAACCTCTATCTCTCTCAGTTTCCTCAACTATAAAATAAGAGTAACAGTACCTGCCTCACAGGACTGGTGTGAATACCTAAAAGGATATTTGTAAAGAACTTAGCACTGTTCTTGGCATATAATATGATCTCAATTAATGCTTCCCTTCCTCTCTTCAAAGACACCTTTTGAAATCTCTTCCTAAAACAGTGTTTTTTTTAAAATTTATAACTGAAAGAAATGTTAAATTTCAGGTTAATGAAAATAAAGATAGGTATTTTTGCCCAATTTGGCTTCACAGACTCTGTAGACCCCACATTAAGAGCTCTCATTTGAGTACAATTATCTTATTTTTAGGTGAATAAATTGGGGCTTAGAGGTTCAAGTGACTTGCCCAAGGTCATACAGGTATGGCAACAATGAGATTTGGAGCGCTCTGGAGTTATTTCATTCTGCACAGATGTTCCCCAAGTCTAGGCACAATTTGTACCAATCCTGCCAGAATGACAGGGAAAGAGGGCTTAGTGTCCATGGAGCCAATGGAACCATGGTCTTATTCTCACAAGATTCATGAGGCACAGTCTCTGAACATGGACTTTATCAGAGATATTGCTGGGATACTGACTTGTCTGAGGGCAGTGAGGTGGCACAGTGGATAGAGTGGTAGGCCTGAAGACAGGAAGCCTCATCTTCCTGAATTTAAATCTGGCCTAGACAGTTACTAGCTCAGTGACTCTGGGCAAGTCACTTAATCCTGTTTGCTTCAGTTCCTTATCTGTAAAATAAGCTGGAGAAGGAAATGGCAAACCACTCTAGTATCTTTGCCAAGAAAACTCTAAAAGGGTCCAAAGATCTGGACATAACTGAAATGACTGAATGACAACAACTGACTTGTCTATCCTGGAAAACTACCACTACCTCTAAAGAAAGTACCAACCACAGCTTTGGCACACAAGACATCCAGGGAAGAGAGGTGCAAACACAGTACATTGCTGCTCCAACTGCTTCTCAGGTGGTCAAAGCCCCAGGGATGATTCAAAGAGGTATGCCCATGTCCACGAGACATGTTAGGATACCCAGACACTATAGCCATTGTGGCTGCCAACTTAATTATCCGCCAACAAATATAATTTCCCTTTCTTCTCCTTAAACCTCGTGCCTATACAATACCTTGTAACCGACTCATTTGAGGAGGAGGAAGGAGTGATTTCCCAAGTATAGGGAATGCCCTAATTGGAAATCACTATTGCACTACAGATCAGTACCTGTTCTGTAACTTACAGAGTTGCCTGAAGCACTGAGATTTTGAATGGTTTGCCCAGGCTCCCATAAGCCAGAGGCAAGCCTTGAAGACTTGAGATCTTCTGCTTCCAAGACTCACTTTCTAGGCTCCAGGCACAACATGGCTTCCAAACTGGTAATACCACCAGAAACACAGTATCAAACCTGTAAGTCAGTTCTGCTATTACATGATAGAGCATTCTTTCTTTTGCAAAATAAATTTTATTAATATCTTTTGTTTTTCATCACTTTAATTTTTCTCCATATTCTTTCTTTCTTCCCAAAGTGCAATCCAATGTACCAAACAAAACCTTTTTTGAGAAAAAAATAAACAAAACCAATCAATATATTGAAAAAAAACCCAGTATAACATGTGCAATGTTCCACACTAATGGCACCCCTGAAACCAAACTCCACAGGAAAAAGTGTCTTTTCTAGATCTCTTATTTGGGGACATGCTTGGTTTTCCAAATTTTTGCAACATTCATTTTTGATTTGTTATTGCTGTTCTTTTCATTTACATTGTGGTAGCCATTGTATATATTGTTTTCTTGGCTGTGCTTAAAGCTTGACTTTGCATCAGATCACATTAAGTCCTTCTATGGTTCTCTGACTTCAATATGTTAGTAATTTCTTACAGCACAATAATGTTCCATGCATTCATGTACCACAATTTGTTGAGCCATTCCCTAATCAATGGGCCTAGCACATACTTTCAGATCATTTCAGCATGACTACTTTTAATGTATGCTATATTATAGGCGATCTCTCTGTACTGATTTCTTGTCCTGCCTTCAGAGAGAGAAGCACCAACATCTGGGTTTTTAAACCAGGGGGCTCCTTAATGGCTATCCAGAGTCTCATCTGGCCAAGTAAGAGCAGTATCTGATTCCTGAAGTGGTTATTTTCTCCTACCCATGTATCTATCTATTGAAATCCATCCCTTTCTTCAAGGTCAAACTCAGATGGCATCCCCTCCCTAACTGTCTCTAGATGCTACGAAGTTTCCCCTAAGGCTCTCAGATTAAAATGATCTCTTCCTCTCTGATTTCTCAAAGTTCTCTATTTCAATTTTTCTTAGACCCATTTTCTCTTAGCTCCTCTTTCTTCTATCATAATTATCCACATACAGGCCTCTCTCTCCTATTAGATTGTCAGGAGGGCGGATATCATGGTTGTCTTATTTGTTTACAACCTTTATGCTATGATATTTAACAAATATTTGTTGAATAGATGAGTTGAAAGAGACATTAAATGTAAATTATACATGTCATGCAAATGCAAGAAGCTCATCTCTAGTACCTCTGACAAGTGATTGTCCAATATCCTGAATATCTCTAAATGATGGGGAGCTCATTACATAATAAGTACTGAGTTACCTTCCTTCCCCTTTTTCCTAGACATTTCTTAGAATTTATGGTGACTTTGTGGTTAGATTAGCACAGAGGAATGGCCTTGGGTTCTGGACACAATGATAAATGACTTTTAACAAAAGCAATCAGAAACACGAATGAATACAGATTTCAACAGACTCCATGCCCATTCAAAGCAACCAGTCCTGAAGGTGCAAAGAAATACCTGTTGCTGATAAATCCCTGGGTTGTGAGCAAGGCTAGGAACTTAACCAAGCTGAAGTTAATTTCTATTTCTCTGGCTGCCTTCCAGGTTACTACTGATGGTCTCTTTAGTTACTACATCTGTGTATTATTTATTAGCAATGTTGCCCCTGGCTGGTGATGAGTGTATGCTTGATGAGTCAAATAAATCAGTCTAACTAGTAAGCCAAAATAGCTGAGTAGGAATAGATTGAAACCATGATTTTAAAGGAACAAAAAGGCATTAGTTTTCCTTCCCAGCAAGCTTTTCTCTCTGAAAAAGGTATCAGATCAGAAACCTGTGCTATTCCCTTCCCTAAGCCTTCTTTCCTCTTTTACCATCCTGACCTCTTTTTCTTCCTCTCTTCTCACTTTCTTTTGCCTCACTCTTTTTGTTAGTCACTTCTACTCTTTTTCTCCCCTCTCTTCCCTCTTTCCCCTCTCTTCTCTCTTTTCTTGCTCCCTCATTTCCCCCTATCTCCTTAAACCCTTCATTCCTTCATCCCTCAACCCTTTTCCCCTTCCTTCTTCTATTCCCTTCCCTTCCTTCCTTCTTCTTCCTCCTATGTCCTTCATTCCCTCCTTTCTCCTCCCTCCCTCCTTTCCTTTGCTCATTTCTTCTTTTCCTCCTTTTCTTCCTTTCTTTCCTTTCTTCCCTTCTCTCCTTTTATCCTTTTCTTCCCTGTCTTTCTTTCCCTCCACCCTGCAACCTTCTTTATCACATGAAATTTCACAGGAACAGCAGAGCTAGGAGTTACATCAAAATGCCTGAATTGCATATTCTGTGAAGATGGGGGAAAGGCATTTGAGGTCTACACTCAAACTGTGAGCACTCTTCCCTCCTCTTTTGTTTCTGCCAGATGACGAAGAAGAGATATTTGTAGTACCAACTTTAAAAGTAGGTTGAATAGGACTGTTACAATTTGAAGGGCAAAAAGAAACCAACTTCTCTCCTTAAGAAAAGCTCTCCCACTGACTTGAAAATCAACAACAAGAATTGTATTTTTCTGGGACTTGGTAGACCATTCAGACTTCAAGAATCCTGTGATAAAATGAGCAACCACCACCTCCTCCCCACTTGGGGTAAATTCCTCATCATATATTGTTATAAGCCCACCCTTTTTTTCCCTTGCAGTGTACTAGAGAGAGATAGGGCAAAGATAGACAAAGGACAGAAAAATAAAAGAAACTCAAAGAGATTCCCTCCCTTCATTTCTCCTAATCTCTCCACACTCCTCTTTTCTCTGGATGGCTCTCTTTGCTATTCTAATCCTCTCTCTCCTCTTTTTCCCTTTATTCTTCCTCCTTCCTTGTGTTTTCTCTTTCTATTTCCATACAATTTTCCAGATGAGGAAGAGTTCAGGATAGAAGAATAGAGGTACACATGCGCACGCACATGCACGCACACATGCACGCACATCCCAATTATTTCATTTTGCTTCATTTTTATATTTGTATCCCCATCACCTAGCATGTCAATTGGCAAATAGTGGGCAATCCGATTCCTCAGTCAGAAAATCCAATTCAAAACATATATGGGTTGATGATAGGACATCTTTTTTTTTTTTTTCCTTAATGTTACTAGCTCCTGAGAGGGACTCCTGTGGGCAGGCAGAAATTTTCAGAGCCTAGATATATTGGCTTCTGGAAAATACAGTCCTAGACCCTGCCTGAGAAAACCCAGATTCTCAGGAGTTCTTAGACAAGAAAGAGTTTGGGAGAGAGGTAGAACTGTGATTTCCCCAAGAAAGCAGGAAGGAATAGTCTTTGGGTACTAGTGTGGGGAATACATTGGTATATAGAAAAACAGGCTGAAGACTTGGCCCCCAGTAGAAGAAGATTTTCTCCTTACTAGGAAGCTGAGTCAAACTGAGAAAGACTCTTGTATTTTTGAATATTAGGAAGTCTCCAAAAGGCAGGAATCTTGAATTTTCCTTCTTTTGCTGTAGGCTAAAAGTGAGTCAGAACACCACTTTTATGTCTGGGACAAGATTGGGGTGTAGGTTCATGTGACCTATTCTTTTTCCTATCCTGTGGGTATTTTCACAGAAAGCTCTCCACAGAGGTATAATGGAGGGTGAGTACTGGAGGGTGAGTACTAGAGGGTAGGAACTTCTTTGTGAGGGGAAAGAAGCTATGGCTAGACCTGGCCAGCAACCACCATATTCCAAAAGCTGCAGCCAAAGGAGGAAATAATTTCTCCCTTGAGGTTTACCACTTAGCTCACTGACACCAAAATAGGCACATCTAGCTACATTGATATATTGCTTCGTTTTTGGTCTCTCATATTCCCTTTTCCCTTTCTTCATTTTCCTCTTTGTCTTCCCTTAGCACTGTATTAATATTAGAAAGGATTAATTAGGAAGATGAGATATCAAGGAACAGGACCAGTCCATAACAAAATACTAATGATATTTCAAGGGGCACAAGATCACAAAGATCTGTGGTAGACTGGCAATTTTTAAGCCATGGAGGGGTTAGATAACAAACTCAGTACAAGAGCCACTCTAGCTCATTAACTTCGTGATGTTCTTAACCTCCTATCTTCCTGCACAGGGAAACAGGAAGATCTAAGAAGCTGTGCTCACTATGTATCCTTATGACATTAATCAAAGGTTTTTTTTGTTTTTCTTTTGTTTTTTTGTACCAGTTGCTTACTCATCTAGACTCCAAGTGCTTCACTGAGCCATATCTAATCACTACCTGAAATGTTAATGATCATGTAGTCCATCTCAAAAGTATATGGTATGTAGATTTATACATATTTATGCATATTTATGAATTTTAATGAATTTACAAATATATATGTATTTATGAATAACTCAAGAAGTATGCCTGGCGATTGCCCTACAGTGGGCAAATCCCCTAGAGTATGTATAAAATTTAACTGAGCTTTCCTGGCCACTTTCAGTGACAAACAGGGCTCCGCATTGAAGGATATGTGCTTTGGGATAGTGTAACAATTGCTTTATTAGTCTTTTGGTCAAATAAAGGACCTAGGCTTCCCCTAGACTTCATTATGGGATGCTGTGTCAAAAAGAATTGGCCCCCATGCCAGGAAGGGTCGCCTACTAGGTACACTTTAAAAGCATCCATCAAATGTTCTCTTTTCCTTCTCGTTGACCATATGGAGACTCTATGGACCTCTCTATTAATTTCCCATGCAAGGAGGGAGAAGCTGCTCACACATGATAGCAAACACATGTGCCACCTAGGTGTGACTGACACTAGACCTCAAATCCCAGCTTCCTCTTCTATTTATGTTTCTGTCTCTGAACATAGATGACTGGACTGAGACCATAAGACTGGACAATTCTAGCCTTAAGTAATCCCCATTCTGAGTCTCAGTTTCCTCATCCATAAAAAGGGACATAAATACTGTATGTACTATGTACCTCATGAGGTTGTTAGGAAGCATTTGGGAAGCAGAGACATTTTCTTGCACCCCTGAAACCACAATGAAGATGACAATAAGAGCCTATGGAAGCCCAAAGGATGAAGCAAGTCAGGAAATTTTGCCCCTGCTATTGGGATTTATTGTGTCTAATCCCATGGGAGAAATGATAGCATTGAACAGCAAACGTGGAGCCAGAGAAAATTATGTTACCAAGACTGGAGCACTGGGGAAGGAAAACCTTCAGTGGGGAAAATAAAAGAAGAAAAATGTCAAAGTAGTGGAGTGACTGATTTGGACTTAGAAAAACTGGGAAGCCCTTGCTTTGCCACTTACATGACCTTGAGTGACTTACTACATCTCTCTCAGCCTCAGTTGTAGTATCTTTAAAAAAAATGGGGTAGGACTAGATGACCTCTAAGGTCCCTTCCATCTTTAGCCAGATGATTTTATTTATGATCTTATTATCCTTCTCCTATTCACTATCCCCTCACCATGTACATCTTTGAAGTATAAAATGATTATATTGAATTGATTCCTAAGGCTGGATAAGTGTTCAGGGTATAAGGTGTTGCAATAAACATTTTGTAGCTTCTGAGAGTTAGAAGCATCAGCTGATGTTCTTTCCCAAGAAAGGAAATGCTATTAATGTAATTTTTTTTTCATTGCCACTACTCCTGAGAGTTATTTCTGTGATTCTTCCATGCCTTCTAGGAATATAATGCTTAATGTACATCATAGCATACCATCTGATAAACCCTAAGATAACATACCCTGATTAGACACATTGCCCAAAGTAGGTACTTGGTCATCAAGTTAATGTTTTCAGCCTATTTAAAAACTGTGTGATTCTTTTGTTCCTCTGCCCTTTATGTTGCCAGATACCAGAAGCAGAAATTGGGGCAGAGGGAGGGATGAGAGTAGACTACAAGAGATTTTTATCTATTAGTCTTCATTTATCTGACATTTAAATATAGGACAATCTGTCCATTCTCTCAATAAGACTTAAGTACCTGTTTTGTCCAATGACCAACAAATGTATGTAATACTGGAAGGATTCAAATGAATTCACCCAAAAAAAAGTGCCTCTGTGCCTGACAGTGTAGTAACTGCATTAAGTCACAGGGCACTTGAGTAAAATGTATAATTACTTGAAAAAGCTTAGATTAATCATCCTGCAAAGGATGATGAAATATATATTGATTCATTTAATACAAAATGTATGGTTGTATACATGGGCATGAGAGTGAGCAAGACATAGGAGCTAGACTCAAAGTCAGGAGATTTGAGTTCAAATCTTAGCTATGACATTTACTGGTTATAAGATCAGGAGCGAGCTACAACCTTTCTGAGCATCTATTTTTTTTAAAAAAAAATAGAGATAATAATATCATTATTATCAATATATCACTGAAGTCATTGACTTCATTGAGTCTTTGTTGTTAGGAAAGAACTCTATAAACTTTAAAATGCTTCCGAATGCAAGCTATCACTGAATGTAAATTTTTTAATCTCAAAAACTTTCATAATTTCAAAGGTCTAGAGGTCAGAACAATATCCACAGCATTCAAAACTTCTCCGTTTGCTGTAACTGATGGTTCTACGTTTGGATGGTGTGGTGGTGGCTGATGGAGAACCTATATTTTCTTGATGTTAATTGTTAGGCCAAAATTAGCACAAGCAGCAGAGAATTGATCCATACTTTGTTGCATCTCAGCTTCAGAGGCTGCATTGAGTGCACAATCATCTGCAAACAGAAAATCATGTACCAATACTCCTGAAGGTAGACAGAGCCAGCCATTGTGGTGACCTCATTGTTGTATGCCTGTGAAACCTGGACAGTATACCAGTGTCATGCCAAGGAACTGAGTCACTTCCATTTGAATTGCCTTAGGAAGATTCTGAAGGTCACCTGGCAAGATAAGGTAGCAGACACTGAAGTCCTTACTGGAACTAAATTGCCAAGTATTCAAACTCTATTTTAGAGCATGCTACTCTTATGGTCTGGCCACATTGTTCGAATGCAAAACATATGCTTGCCAAAAAAGACTATTTTATGGAGAACTCACACAGGACAAATGCTCACATGTGGTCAGAAGAAGTGATACAGGGACACTCTCAACATCTCTCTTAAGAAATTTGGAATTGATTGTACGATATGGGAGACATTGGCACAGGACCACTCAGCATGGCATGCCCACATCAGAAAAGGTGCTGTGCTCTATGAGTGAAGCAAAATTGAGACAGCTCAAAGGAAATGCAGGATGCACAAATTTGGAATATCCACCCCAAATATTCACACAGACTATTTGTGCCCGACCTGTGGTAGAACATTCTGAGCTTGCATTGGTCTGATCAGCCACAGTTAGACACATTGAAACTTGACTCTAGCATAATGTGTCGTTTTTGGTTCTCAACCAGCACATGGTAAGTGCTTAATATATTGACTGATTATCTTCAAAGGAAAAAAAAAAAAGAGACGATCTATTTGTTGAACTTTAAAGGCAAGTCTTAAATCATAGTCATTAAACATAGAATTGAAAAGCCAACAATGCTTGTTATCTTTGTTGTTTCTCCTGTCTAATTGCCTAATAATTTGTCCAGTAAATGTAAATGTGTATAGGTGGTGATGGCGATGGCGGTGGTAGTGGTGGTGGTGGTAGGGTGTGTGTGTGTGTGTGTGTGTGTGTGTGTGTGTGTGTGTGCGCAAGGGAGAGAGGGAGAGGGGGAGAGAGAGAATGAGAATGTGTATGTGGTTGCTGGGCAGACATCTAAATCCTTACTATCAAGTCAAGTCAATAAGCATCTACTGTACTATGTGCAAGGCAGTATGCTAGTCCCCGGGGATACAAAGAAAGGTAGACCCCACCCTCATGGAACTCACATTTTAATAAGAGACATAGCATGCAAGCCACCATGTACTTAAACTATATTACGGTGAAAATGGAAGTAATGACTGAGGGAAGGCACTAGAGGTGTCTTATATCCCCTAGAGTTTATTATGGTGCATTGTTCAAAGCAGGTACTTAAATTTTGAGTGAATAGACAATTGGTCCTAGATTGAAATGACTTATATAAATGAAGGCTAATAGACAAAAATCTTTCACAGCTGACTCTAGTTTCCCCCACCCCTCCCAATTTCTGCTTTTGATATGAGTGTCAGGATAAGGGGCAGAAGATACAAAAGAATCACACAGTTTTTACCCAGTCTAAAAACATTCATTCAGTGATTAGTACTTTAAATGTGAGATATTTGTCCAGTGATCAAGGACTGTACATAAATACTGGAGGGATTCAATTATATCAGTCCTGACATTCTCTCTATAGATAAAACCAGAAGACAAAAAAAAAGGAAGTTAAATGGAAGGATGACTTGTTGACAAGGACTCATGAGAGAAGCAAAATAAAGAGTCTTGAGAGTTGCTTTTATCATCCATCCAAAGACAACAAGAAGAATCGTTTCATGGGACATTTAGTCATCTCCTATGGCAGTACTAATTATGAGTATTTGCAAAAAGACTGCCCAGGCAATAATTACAGCTTATGCAGAAGTTAAAGAGGTATAGAAATTACATGAATAACCTGATAAGAATCTCCAAATTAAATTAATTTGTCCTTTGATAATTCAATTCAATAAACATTTATTAATTTCCTATTATATGCTAGGCACCATACTAAGTGCTGGGGATACAAAAAGAGCAAAAGACAGTTCCTGACCTCGAGGAGCTTACAATCTAACAGGAGAGACAACATGCACACAAATATACAAAAAGCAAGCTATATACAAGATAAAGAGAAAATAAATAACAGAGGGAAGGCATAGAATTAAGAGCACTTGGGGAAAGCTTCCAATAGGAGGTGATATTTTAATTGTGACTTTGAAAAAGCCAGGGAGGTCAGTAGTTAGAGCAGAGGAAGGAGAGCATTCCAGAAATATGGGACAGCCAGAAAGAATGCTCAGAGCCAAGAGATAGTCTTGTTCATGGAACAGGCAGAAAGCCAGTGTCACTGGATGAAAGAGTATGTGTTGGGGAGTAAGGTGGAAGAAAGGTAGAAAAGGGATAGGTTATGAAGGATATTGTATGACAGACAGAGAACTTTGTATTTGTTCCTGGTGGTAATAGAAAGGAACTGCAGTTTTTTGAGTGGGGGAGGGAGGGCATGGTCAAACTTGTGTTTTAAGAAAATCACTTTAGTGATTGAATGGAGAATAGATTAAAGTAAGGAGAAACTTGAGGCAGACAGATCTACTAGCAGTCTATCACAATAATGAAGTCCCAAGATGAGAGCCTGCACTAGAGTGGTGGCAGTGTCAGAAGAGAGAATAGAGCATATTTGGGAGATGTGGCAATGATGAAATTGACAGGCCTTGGCAACAGCTTGGACATGTAGGTGAGACTGAGAAATCCAGGATGACTCCTAGGTTGTGAAGCTGAGGGGCTAGAAGGATGGTGCTGACCTCTATAGTGATATGGAAGATGGGAGTAGGGGCGGGGTTTGGGGAAAAAGATAATAAGTTCTGTTTTGAATGTATTGTATTTAAGATGTCTAATGGACATCCAGTTCAAGTTGTCTGAAAGGCAGTTAGAGATGTGAGATTGGAGGTCAGGAGAAGGTTGGGACAGGAAAAGTAGATTTGAGAATCATCAGCATAAAGATGGTATTTAAATCCTTGGGAGCTGATGAGATCATCAAGTGAAATAATATGGAGAAGAGAACCCAGGTCAGAACCATGGGGACACTTATGGCTAGAAGGCATGATCTGGAGGAGGATCAAGCAAAGGAGACAGAGAAGGAGTAGCCAGATAGGTAGGAGTAAAACCAGGAGAGAGTGATGGTAAAGAGAGTATCAAGGAGGAAAGAGGGAACAATAGAGACAGAAGCTGCAGAGAGGCCAGGGATAATAATGGAGAAAGGCTATTGGATCATTGAAGAGAGTAGTTTTGGTGGAATGATAATGTTGGAAGCCAAATTGTAAGGGGGGGGGGCGCGGCTAAGAAGGAAGTGAGAGGAGAGAATGTGGAGGCACCTATTGCATAAGATCTTTTCAAAGAGTTTAGCTACAAAGGAAAGAAGAGATACAGGATGATAGCTATCAGGCACGGAAGGATTTTCAAGGTAGGGGAAACATGGGCATGTTTGTAGGCTGTAGGAAAGGAGCCAATAGGGAGGGAGAGATTGAAAATAAGTGGAAGAGTAAGGATGACTCAGGAGGTAAGCTATTAAAGGAGATGGGATGGAATAGGATCACTTGTACAGATAGAGGGGTTAGTCTTGGTAATGAATAAGGCCAAAGCAGGGGTGAAGGAGAAGAAAGTGGCTGAAGGTCTCTGAGTGATAGGAGATGAGGAAGAGGAAAGGGGTGCATGATGAATGACCTCAACTTTTTTCTGTAAAATATGAGGCAAAGTTCTCAGCTGAGAGAGTGGGTGAACAAGGAGCCATGGGAGGCTTAGAAGGGATTGATAAGGTTTGGAAGAGTAACTGTGGAGAGTGGGATAGTAACTTGATAAGGGAGGTATTGCCAAGGAGCGAGAAGGGCCCAATTGAGGGTATTTAACATGAATTTGTAATGGATCCTGTCAGAACAGTTGAGTGATTTCTCTACCTTGTTTCAGCAGCACATGGGTAGGCAGGATATTCAGTGACTTCGATGAAAAGACGGACACAGACAAGGGCAAGGAATATATATATATATATACACATAGATAGATAGATAGATAGATAGATAGATAGATAGATAGATAGATAGATAGATAGATAGATAGATATAGATATATACAGAGAGAGAGAGCAAATATGCCTCAGAAATAAGCAATGAGAAAAGCCAAAGACTTATAGATTATGTATTATTAGTTTTACTCAGTTGTTTTCTGCCAGCAGCGGTGCGAGTGTAGGATGAAGTAATTAACACACACACACACACATACATGGAGCTAGGCAAGTCATATAGTCTGGCTATATACTATAGACTGATTTTAATGGGGATACTGACAGTCACCTTTTACACAGGTTAATTGCTGAGTCATTTTGACTTCTCATAAAACAACAATGCTGTAATGCATCAACATAGCAATATTTTTTATCTCCTTGTTCCTGGGTATGAAACAATTATTCCCTCAACGCTAACCATATTGAAACATTTCTGTTCTTTCCCATGTGGATAGAAGCTATGAGTGTGTGTCCTTGCCTCGTCCTCTTATCCTTATGGCCTTGCCTTGCGTAGGCCTAAACAGGATATAGCTGGCTCTCCACAGTTTTCCTTCCTTACGAGATACCTCTCATGAAATGGAAGTAGTCTGTAAATGTTTACAATGTAAAAACAAAACATCAATAAAACTTCATGAAAAGAAAGAAGTAGAGGTTACAAAGTCCCTCAATGTTTATTGTTTGACTATAAAAAAAAGTATTTTATTTGTTAGCACAAAATGCTGCCTTAAAGCCTCTCTCCCAAAAAGGTATCCCCCATGCATATGTCAAAATTATACCTTGTCATCATTGTACACAGTAACAGCCACAGTGTGGGATGACTGATTTTGATAGACTTAGCCCTTCCCAGCAATGCAAGGGTCTGAAACAATTCCAAAGGACTCATGATGGAAAATGCCATCCACAGTCAGAAAAAGAACTATAGAGTTGGAAAGCAGAGCGAAGGACACTATTTTCTTTTTTGTTTTGTTTTGTTTTTCTTTCTCATGGTTTCTCTCATTTGTTATGATTCTTCTATGCAACATAGCTAATATGAAAATATGTTTAATAGGAATGTATGTATAGAGCCCATATCAAATTGCTTGCCATCTTTGGAAGCGAGGGGGAGAAAATTTAAAACTTATGAAAGTGAATGTTGACAACTAAAAGTAAATAAATTAATAAAAAATAAAATAAAAAGTATACCATGTTCTTTGAAAAATATAACAATATAGACAACCCTGTTTGACGACCCTGTGATCATATATATAGATGAGAAAACTAATGTTCATACGATGGAAGTGGCTTACACAAAGTTAAAGGGCTAGCAAAGTTGCAAGTCAAGTTAAAGGCCTCTCTCCAGGTCCAGTATACCATGTTCTCCCTCATGGAGTGATCTTAGGCAAAAAGCCAATCTAAAAAACAAAAACAAAATAAAACCTATTTTAACTTTAAGAGTTATTCCTAAGAGGAAGTTGGAAGAGGGCTAAATGGAGAAGGAGGATATCCCTTTTACAATGTTCTTTTTTTTCCTGACCTTACCTGACTGATGGAAAGCAGTGCTTTTTCTTCCTCTTCCTCCTCCTCTCTGCCTACCCCCCACAGGATTGTATTCCTTCATAATGAACTTGTCTCCTTCCAGGAGGCAGGATCTTATTTAAGTAGTCCCTCTGAAGATGCAAAATGACTACAGATATTTTTCTCTCCTCTGCATTGTTCAACCTAATAAAAAAATGAATCAGGAATCATGCACTGGTTGCATCTGTTGCAGCATTTCAAATGTGTTTAATCTACATACCTTTTGGAATTTGTATTCTAGTTGCTTTATAGATGATCTTTCCCTAAGCACTTGCCCAGAAAGTTCATCTCTGATATTTCTCATGAGTAAAGTCTCCAGGGACTGTCTTTTTCCCTTAAGGATTTCCAACTTTGGAGTTTTGCCCAACCAGCACCAACCTCTTTCTCTGTGGAAATTGTATCTCTCTGGTCTCATTTCTCTTTCCTGAACTGCCAGTCTTTTCTTCAACATATTAATATTTTATATATGCTTTTTTTTAGAGTATAAGAGTTTCATATGGCATTTTGGAAAGGACATAGGCTTTATAAATATTAAATCTATACATTAGCAAGATTAACCCAGAAACTATAGTTCCATTATGCCAAATAAAAAAGATTTCTTCTCCTTAACTTGACTGTTATCAATATAAGCAGCTTCTTTCCACAGATCTGAAGAGGATGGAATAGTCTGGTTTAATGGAAAGGACACTAGAGGATGGGGTGGAAGTGAGAGAATTTGAAACCAAAAATTTTTTTTTTTTTTTTAAGAAGGACACTAGACTTTAAGTCAAGATTGCTGGGTCCTAGATTTGACATTTACTGTTGTGTGTCTATGGGCAAGACACACGTCCTTTCTAAACGTATGTTTTCTCATTTATAAAGACATTAATAACTATACCACTTAACTCTCCAGTTGTTATGAGGAAAGCAATTTATAAAATCCATAAAGCACCTTGCAAATTAAATAAAACAGAATGAATTGATAGATGAATAAATGAATGAAGAGAAAGCCACTTATTAAGTGCTTTGAGGGACACAAAGATTAAAAAAAAGACAGTTCTCTCAGGAAGTCATTCATCATGACGAAGTTTGATACCTGCCAGGGATGCCAAGATGGTACAATGTTAGAAAAAACAACAAACATAATTAATCATATTAGAAATGAAAACATTCAAAACCATGACTGCTTCAACAAATATAGAAAAAACTTTTCACAAAGTACCATACTCATTTATGCTAAAAAAAAAAACTCTACAAAGTATTGTGAAAAACCTTTTTTAAAACCAAAAAAAGTATGTCTAAATTTTAAAAACAAGCATCATATGTAATAGAGATATGCCAGAACCATTCTTAAAAATTACAGGAGTAAAGCAAGAATTTCAACTCACCCCACTATCATTTGACATAGTTCTAGAAATGCTGTAAGTAGTAATAAAACAAGGGACAGAAATTAAATGTGTAAAGACATGTAAGGAGGAAATAAAACAATCCTCATACGATGATATGATGACTTACTTAGAAAGTCCTAGGTAATCAACAACAATACTAATTGAGATTATAGCTACTGCAAAGTATAATGCTACAAAATAAACCCTCTAAAATCAACAATGTATCTATGTAATTGTAACAAAATCTTAGAGGCAATAATAGAAAGGGAAATCCCATTCCAATTAACTAAAAACTCATTAAATGTCCCAAGAACCATTTACCAAAGCACATAAAATACTTGTAGACAGTCAATTGCATCTTATTATGTCTTTACATTATTACATATTATATTTTACGTTATATATTACCATACATCTTTAAAAATATAAAGAACAACTTAAATATTCAGGACAGTTGAATATTCAAAGAATAATTGGTACTCATGGCTAGATAATGCCAATGTAATATAAATTACAATAGCACCAAAATTAACTGACTTTTTTTTTGTTGCCTTACCAATCAAATTATCAAAGAGACACTTTATAGAATTCAATAATATAATAAAATTTATTTGGAAAAATGCAAAGCCTAGAATATCAAAGGAGGTGGGAATAAAGGGAGAAATCAAATGTCCAGACCTCAAACTGTCTTATAAAGCAGTAGCTATCAAAATTATCTGATATTGATTGAAAAATAGACAGATTAATGAAACAAACTAAAGGAGAATCAGAAATAATGGAACCCAATAATCCAATGTCCAATAAATAAAAATAAATAAATAATTTAGAAAAGAACTCCCTATGTGATTTCTTTTAAAAAAAAAAACTGTTTGGAAAACTGGAAAGGCAGAAATTTGACCTAGATCAACACCTGACTCCATCTTCTACAATACATTCTAAATGGTTATGTGAAAATATTAAGTATCATACCACAAAAATTTCTGAAAGAGAAATTGATCATATGCCTCTTGCAGCTATAGATAGGAAATATACATGGAAGCAATTGAAAAAGATCAATAAATTTGATGACATGAAACTGAAAAAAAAACTTCTGTATAAATAAAATTCATGCTCCTAGGTTAAGAAAGAAGCTGAAAATGGGGCAAAATTATATCAAATTTCTCTCATAAAGCTCAAGTCACCTAAACGGTGGTATATAGATCACTAGCCTTGTAGTCAGGAAGACATGAGTTGAAATCCTGCTTCAGACGCTTACTAGCTGTGTTACTGTCACTTGTCTTTTCAGACTCACTTTCTCTATCTGTAAAATAGGGGTAATAATAGCATCTACCTTACAAGATTTTTGTGAGGATCAAATGAGACAGTATTTATAAAGTGTTTTTCAAACCTTAAAGCGTTATATCAATGCTAGTTATTAATTAACAGAAATATACACATATACATAACATGTATATTTATACATATGTACACATATGTATGTGTATCTCCAAAGGCTGTTCTTCAATAGACAAATAGTCAAGGGATGTGAACAAACAGTTCTCAAAAGAAAAAAATCAAGCTATTAACAATCACATGAAAGAACTTTCCAAATCGCTAATACTAAGAGAAATACACATCAAAACAACCTTGAGGTTTCACCTCATAACCTGCAAATTGGGAAGAGAGAAAGAATGACCAAAACTGGCAATAATTTGAGTGGAATGATAGAAACCTTGTTGCATTGTTGGTAGAACTGTGAAATGGTATAATTATCTTCAAAAGCAATTTGGAATTATGCAAATAAAATGACTAAAATGTCTATATCCTTTGAACCAAAACTCCATTACTGGGTTCTTACCCAGGAAAGGCATTGATAAGAAGAAAGTCCCCAGGTATACAAAAATAATACAGTAACACTTTTTTGTGATACCAAAGAATTGGGAAAATCAATTGGGGAGGCCATTAATTGGGTAGTAGCTAATAAAATTGTAGCTAATGATTGTAATAGGTTATTTTTGTGTTGAAAGAAACACTTGACACATTGAATAGAGAGAAGCATTGAAAGATCTAATATAATCAGATACAGAGTGAAGTAAGCAGACAAGAAAACAATATACACAATGATTACAACAACGCAAACATAAAGATCAACCACAGACAGATAAAATCAAAAGTAAATGTGGCAAAATTATAAAGAACAACCATGTTTGAAAGAAGAGGGATGTGAAGATAACCTTAACCAACCCTTCTGAAGAGGTAGGAGGTCTGCAAGTGTTATATACCACCCATATCTTTTCAGAATTTTTAATTATATTGATCGTTTCTGCTGATTTTCTCCTCTTCTTCTCTTCAAATACTATGGAATAGCTTGCAAGGAAGAAGAGGAGGTAAAATTTGGTAATATAAAAATAGTTACCAAGAAAAACTTGTTTTCACAAAAAAATTCCCTGACCTCAAGAATCTTATATTCAATAGGTAAAGACATCACATATATGAAAAAGGAGACCACAAAAGGGAGTTTTATTTTGAAGAGGAGGAATTGGGACAGGGTGGAGGTGAGATGGGACAGGTGTGGTAGTAAGTATGTAGTGACAGGGAGAGAAAATGAGATGGTCAGCATAGGTGGCTAAATGGCATGTGAAGCTGAAACAGTGTCTATTCATTTTATTTGTTAAAAATTCACTCCCTTTTTGATACATCATGAACTCTGGTTTAAGTATAGTATGTAAGAAACTCCTACTCTGACTTTTTTTTCTGCTGCCACTCAACTATTGTCTTTTTTTGTCACTTTTTTTTTCTAATTTTCAGGATCTGAGGTGAGACCACAGGGTTGTTTTGATGTGCATTTCTCTTATTAGTGATTTGAACAAAAATCTTTATAGTTAAGTCTTTGAGTTGGTTGATTGTCATCTTTCATTCTCAAAGAGGACCAGAATGACATCATTATGTTGGAGTCAAGTTCCAGGGTGTCTGACTGTGGATGATCAGAACAATATGAGCTTGGAAGGCTCTCCCACAGGTCGGGCACAAATAGTCCACATGGATCATTTGCAGTGGATTCTCTAAATTTGTGCATCTCACATTTCTTTTGAGCTATTGCAATTCTGCTTTGTTCATAGAGCACAGTGCCTTTTTGGATGCTGGTACACAATGCTGGGCAGTCTTTGCCAGTGTCTTCCAAGTCATGCAACCAATTGCAATGTTCTTCAGAGAGACTTTGAGAGTTTCCTTGTATCACTTTTTCTGCCCACTATATGAGCACTTCCCTTGTATGAGTTCTCCATAAAATGGTCTTCTAGGTAAACTTATATTTTGCATTTGAACGATGTGGCCAGCCCATCAGAATTGTGCTCTCTGCAGTAGAGGTTGAATGCTTGGCAGTTTAGCTTGAGAGAGGATCTCAGGGTCATGTACTTTATCCTGCCCGGTAATCTTCAGAATCTCCCTAAGACAATTCAAATGGAAGGGATTAAGTTTCTTGGCATAGCATTGCTATATTGTCCAGGTTACATAGGCATACAACAATGAGGTCAGCACAATGTCTCTGTATACTTTGTTTGGTAAACAGTTTAATACCTCTTCCACAGTTTCCTTCAGAACCTCTCAAACACTGAGCTAGCTCCAGCAATGCCTGTGTCAACTTCGTTGTAAGTACATCCCTGGAAAGTATTCTGCCAAGGTAAGCGAACTTATCTACAATATTCAAAACTTTTCCATTTGCTATAATTGATAGTGTCACATATGGCTGGTATTGTACTGGCTGGTGGAGCACTTGTGTTTTCTTAGTGTTAATTGTTAGACCAAAATTAGCACAAGCAGCAGAAAATTGATCCATACTTTGTTCCATCTCAGTTTCAGAGGCTGCCTTGAGTGCAGAATCAAATGGTAAAATGGTATGGGTGTTGTCTTTGATTCCTGCATAAACCGGATTTAAGTGAGGCAGAGTTGCACAAAGCCACTGTCCTCACTCTCTTCCAGAATCACCACAGTCCAGTGCCAGGACAGAGTCAAGACAACTGGTGATGGCTTGAGATACAGTGGATGACCTTGGTGTCTTTGATGTCTAACAATGCTCTAAGTGCCTGACAATGTCTGTTTCAGCTGCCTTCATGGCTTTTGGAAGTGTTCTCATCCACTCATTCTACCAGGGGAAGTCTTTACATGCTTGGGGTAGACATCCCCCCTTACTTAGGTTTAGTAAACTCCTTTAGTTGGGTTTGAGCCCCTTGGTTCCCCTCAACCTGGTTTAAGTAATCTGCCGAAACCAGGAAACCAAGTTATGGCCACCGCATGGGCTACAGATTCTTGGAGCCACTGGTGAGAGTTAAGCAGATTGGGAAGACACCAAAGGCAGAAAGCAGCCCTGAAAAGGGTTTGGCGGCCCTCACAACAGAAGAGTTATTAGTCTTCCCTGAACACACCATACACCCCAAAGTCTTTGAGTTAATCTGGTTCTGGACATCAAAGAATAGGAACCCACATATGCTCTTCTAATTTAACTACAGTGTTTGGCATACAAACGAGATGGAGCAAGCACTCTCTCATCCAAGAAAAGGGACAATGAGACGTACTTCTCATCACCACTCTTGGGTTCTTAGGCTTGGATGGGTTCTCAGGAATGAAAACACATAAAATGGTGAGCTACTAAACCAGCTCTAGAAGATTCTAGACCCTAATAAGAATGACCCGACAAGGTTAGTATCTTTGCTTTTTTATACAGTTGTGGACAAATGGAATCTGGAGCTTTCTACCCATGAACCAACCCAGGGTGAGTCAACATCAGGCACATCTGAATAGCCCTGTGGAGGATAATGGATTCTTCACTCATTCAAATGTAAATTCCTTGTGGCCAAGGCCTATTTAAATTATATCATCAGACCCTAGAATATTGGCTTATGTATAGTAACCTTTTTGTTAAATTCTTTTAATTGCTACTGACCTGCTTGCTAAATTCTGTTTTTATCTACATTTTTCTTTTTTTCCTTCTGGGATAAGGGCCTGGTCCTGTCAGTTTGCAGCGTTCTTCAAAACCTGAATCATGATTCTGTTTATGGAAAATCAGACATAAATTGATATTTGTCTGTGGTCAATTTGGAGAATTATTTAGTTGAAAGAAAGAATATTTTACTAATTATTAGGTCCTAGCTCCTAGGATAAAGATGATACGTATTATTTATCTTTGCCTCCCCTCTGCCCATAACCCCAATCACTATGCCTTTTGCTAACAAATGTTTGTTGAATGAATGCATGGAGGAATAAATAGGCATTACTATGGAACTCCTTACAAAGTGTGTTGACATTCCAGTTGCTTTTGAATGATCCTAAATCAGAACTCACATGGCACAGGCAAAGTTTTGCTAGCTCACCAAACTTTTACTACCAGAAGTCCTCCTTCTTGAGCTTAAGAGAAACAATGTTTAAAAACATGATAAATTAGTCTATTTCATGATTAATTTAATGGGTTAGATGGAGGTCTGCCACTTCTTGGTGCAATGTGGACCATGCTTTAGCAGATACCATGACCTTCAGATGTATTTACTTTTTACCATTAACCAACAAGTGGTGGGAAATGTTCATTTTTCAGTGACACTGTGTGGTTTCTTCGGGCAGCTAGGTGGTGCAGTGAATAGAGCTGGGCTTGGAATGAGAAAGACTCATCGTCATGAGTTTAACTCTGGCCTCAGATACTTACTAGCTGTGTGACCCTGGACAAGTCACTTAGCCCTGTTTGCCTCAGTTCCTAATTCATAAAATGAGATGGAGAAAGAAATGGCAAACCACTCCAATATCTCTGCAAGAAAAACTCAAATTAGATCACGGAGAGTGGGACACAACTGAAAAATAAGTCAATATAACATGTAGTCACTGAATTTCTGTTTGAAGATTTATTCAGACTAATATTTTGAACAATGTAAATACTACCGCATCCGTGAGGCATTTTAAAATGAGTGGGAAAATGTAAGGAATATTTCTTAGCTTCATTTATAAAAATAAAGGAGAACCAAGCAGGCAGGCCAGTGAGTCATATTAGAGAGGACGCTGAACCTGGAGTTGGATAATTCTCATTTCAAGTTCCACTTTAGACACTTATTAGCTGTGTGACCCTGACAAATCAATGAACTTCCCTGGACCTCAACTTCCTCATCTATAAAATTGGGGGTGGGGTTGGATTGGATGGTCTCTTAGCTCTAAATTTATGATCCAAAATATTTGATTCTCCCATGCCCAACAATAAAAATGAGGAAGAGTTTTAGAGTCATGGACTCAGAGGGCAAAAGTAAAACTGGTAGTTGTAAAGAAGATGGTTTTAGTATGGAAAACCTTTCTAAAAATTAAATGTACCTGAAAGTGGAACAGGTCGCCTGGCAAGGTGGGCTCTCCATCACTGAAAATCTTTATGAAGAAGCTTAAAGGCAGTTTTGCAGGGACAGAGAGAGGTTCTAGTCAAGTGTGGGTTGGACTATACCAGTGGTTCCCAACCTTGCTAAGCAGGAGAGGCTCTTTTTAAGTATTAAAAAAATGTTATTTGCCACATGATCACAACCATACCCATTGATTCATTTTGTCTTTATTCCTGAAGTAGTAACTCACATTTTTTTTTCCTGGACAGAGGATTTTACCTGTGTAGGGAGGTATATGGGGAACTGCCGCTATCAATACAGATAAGCAACTATCTCTGAAATTTATCATTCCAGAAAGTTGGCTAAAGGCACTGAGAAGCATGATAGGGCAGTGGTTAGAGAGCTATTTTGGGAGCTAGGAAGACTTGGGTTCAAGTCCCATGTTTCACACATCCTGGCTCTGCAACTATATCTTTGGTGTTGTTTAGTTGTTTTCTGTCAACTCTTTGTGACTCCATTTGCCATTTTTTTGGCAAAAATACTGGAGTGACTTGCCATTTTCTTCTCCAGTTCATTTTACAGACAAGGAAACTGAGGGAAATAGGATTAAGTGACTTGGTATGGGTCACACAACTAGTGAGTTGCTCATTTATATAATACTTTACATATTAGCCCTGTGAGGTAAATACTGAATGTATTAATTTTCCTAAATTGTTATTGGTCAGTCATTTTCAGTCATATCTGACTCTTTGTGACCCCAGTTGGGGTTTTGTTTTTTTGGCAGGGCAATTGGGGTTAAGTGACTTGCCCAAGGTCACACAACTGGTACATGTGATGTGTCTGAGGCTGGATTTGAACTCAGGTCTTCCTGATTCCAGGGCAGGTGCCCTACTCACTGCGCCACCTAGCTGCCCCCAGTTGGGGTTTTCTTAGCAAAGATAATGGAGTGGATTGTGATTTCCTTCTTCAGTAACTATAGGTTAAGTTTTACCACATCAGGCTGGCACTTAGTAGATAATACATGTTTATTCAATTGATGAAGGAAGCAGTCAAGGGGCAAATTTAGACTTTATATAAAAGGGGCCAGAACTCTTCCAAAGCAGAATGGGCCACTTTATTGGAGCTCTTCAAACACAGACAGAATTACTACTTGTAGGGGAGATGCTAGAAGGGATTATTTTCCAAGTATTGGTTAGACTAGGTGCCTACTAAAATCCCTTCCAGTTCTGGGATTCTGTGAAATATATGACAATTAGCTACTATGAAATCATTAATACCAAATGCTTGTTGATTGATTCTCTGAATGCATATTTTATACTTTATTTTCAACCATATCTGCATATATTTGAAAAATGTATATGTATCTATGCTTGTGGTTATATACATGTATACATGTATATCTAGAATCCTGTAGCGCTCTAGGAAATTATCTTCACTGAAAATACCTTTCATCAATACAGACTATCTGCTTCTTTTAAATTTGTACTCTCAAGAGAGTTGCCTGGGGATGCTAAGAGTTTACGGGATTTGCTCTAGGTCACATGGCCAATATTATCTGAGTTGGAACTTGGAGCCAAGTCTTCCAGAGGCTAAAGAAATTTGTCAACATATATGCAACACATATTATCTATTTTGTCTACAGGTTTGCTTATTTATTACAGAGACATTTCATGAGATAGTGGATACTATTTCATAGATTCTAGTCTGGAAATCTGACTGAAGCTTGGTATGCATTTAGATATAGGGACTCCTGGGCACAGGGTCTTCCTACTTGAAGATTCTATTCATGGACTAAGTGCTTTGATAACCCTTAAGTGAAACACTCTATTTATACAACTATACCCTGTGTGTACTACTTTAAAACTGACTATTATAATGTACCACTGCAAAAGGAGAAATATTCCACCTTCATTTTCATAGATATTTCCACCCTCCTCTACACTGATTTACTGACATTAGATTCAGATTCTAAGATCATGAAATTCCTTGACTTTGTTTCTTCAGGTTGCTCTGTTCATTTATCACCTTGGACCATTTTTTAAAAATTGGATTGGGTATCAACTTATTAATTTGCATTCATTCTTTTTTTTTTCTTGAGAAATCATATTGGGAGGCATTCCAGTTGGAGGAATGTTTGAATATGGCAAGTTTCATTTGAATTCAAACCCGTGCTTTATAAATGAAGAGGTCTGTTCCTTTGCCAAAACTTGTTAATGTGCCCATTTAGCATGGAAGCCTTGGGTGGATGGGGTTGATGGAATGTACCAGAACTAGCTAGAAAAGTGAATCAATTTCTATAGATTAGCAGGGAATGGTATAATAATTCACTTTTAATAATAACTCACATTTTTCTAGTGAACTCTTTTCACAACACCCCAGTGAGGATTATTGTTTCTTTTTTTTATAACACTTGCCTATCCTCATTTTGAATATTGGTTCAAAAATAGAGAAAGAAAAAGGCAACTTCCCTCCCCTCTTTAAATGCCCTACATATTCTTTGTCTAAAGTAGACACTGTTGAAAATTATAAATGCTGGAGAAGATGTGGGAAAATTGGAACACTAACTCTTTGTTGGTGGAGTTGTAAACTGATCTAACCATTCTGAAGAGCAATTGGAACTGTGCCCAAAAGGCTATAAAAGTGTGCACACCCTTTGATTCAGCAATACCACCTTTAGGGCTGTATCCCAAAGAGATCATAAAAAGGGAAAAAGGACCCACATGTACAAAAATATTTATAGCAGCTCTTTTTGTGTTGGCAAAGAACTGGAAATCGAGGGGATGCCCATCAGTTGGGGAATGTCTGAATAAGTTGTGGTATATCAATATAATCCATTATATATACTACTGTGCTATAAGAAATGATGGGCAGGCAGACTACAGAAAGACCTCAAAAGACTTATATGAGCTGATGCTGAGCGAGGGGAGCAGAACCAAAAGAACATTGTACACAGTTACAGCCACATCGTTCAATGACTAACTTTGACAGACTTGACTCTTCTCAGCAATGCAAGGTTCTAAGACAACTCCAAAAGACTCATGATGAAAAATGCTATCCACATTCAGAGAAAGAATTATGGAATCTGAATGCAGATCAAAGAAATACTATTTGCTCTCTTTTTTTGTTTGTTTTGTTTCTTCTTTCTCGTGGTTCATTCCGTTGGTTATAATTTTTCTTTGCAATGTGACTAATGTGAAAATATCTTTAATATGAATGTATATAGAGAGCCTATATTGGATTCCATGCCACCTAGGAGAAAGGGGGAGGGAAGAGGAGAGGGAGGGGAAAAAATTTGAAACTCAAAAGCTTGTGGAACTGAATGTTGTAAACTAAAAATAAATTAATTAATTTTTTAAAACTAGAGTAGACTCTATTACAACTTCTTTGAGATCTTTGTAGGAATGATAACGCAAATGTGTACAGGCACGTATACACTAATATCATATCACATAATATATATACATTCTGCAAAGAAAGATACTACTGTGTTCAAACAGAATAGTCTTTCTTTCCTGAGAAAATGCTTATTATTTCATCTTTTGGATAAGATTGAGATAGAAAAGGTAATTAGACAAACCTCTATCCCGATATTATTAACATTTTGGGAGCTGTGAGGGAGCCCCATTAAATTTCCAAAGGATTGGAATCAAAGCTGACTTCTTCAGTGTTTCCTAAGCATGTGGCAAATCCCCAAATTCACAATTTAAGGAAGGGGAAGTGGTGGGCATTTCTCTCCTCTCTTTCCACAATCTATAGCACTTTGTTTTAAGGATTTTCTGATGTACTTACTGAGCATTTTGCATTTGTGGCTATTTGTGTAGGAGGTGTCCCCTACAAGACTGTAGTAAACTCCATGAGTCTTATCTCCTCCAGCACAGTATTCTGCATACAGTAGATGCTTTAAAAATATTGATGAATTCTCAAGGCATGGGTGCTCATTGCCTTAAGACTCCAGGATCCTTACACAGTCTGGTCTGAAACTCTTCTGCAAGGGAAAGAAACACATACATAACACAGGAGCACACACCTAGGGCCTAGAAGACAGGCAACTGTAGTCTAAGGGGGCACTGTGCTCAATGTCATCAATCCTCTTTTCTCCGACTGCAGAGGAGGTGAATTGCTCCCTTAGGTTATGGGAAAGTCACTGCTTTTGAAGATGAGGTGGGCCTAATGTGGCAAGCTAGGTGGTCATTCTTGCCAACTGGGGAGTGGGAAAGAATCCTGCGCCGTTAGGCATCAGCTGACGGTGCAGTCCCCGGCTCTTCTGTTTAGGTAGTGGGAGACAGCAGCAGCAACAGTAGCAGCAATAACAGTGATTGCAGCCGCTTCACGATCTCAGAATCTGAGACTGTTGGTGCCGGCTCTGCAGCAACCAGAAATCGTTAGGGTCTCCCGAGCAGCCTGCAAGACGGCGGGAAAACTGAATTCCAGTGGCCTTAGGCATTGGAGCTGGGATCACTGAGGCTGTTTTACTGTTCTGGGAAAAGCTGGAAGGAGCCAGGTGAAATGTCTTACCCGATATTCCTGGTGCTTTACTTTGAATGGGAACTAACTTCTGAGCACGCAGCTGTTTAATGTCTTAGATGGAAAACACCTGACTCCTTAGGGAGTTCTTTCAACACCTCCCCCCATTTCCCTTGAAATTTTGGATTAGAGTAATAAAATGCCGGCCAGAGACTGTCTGATCTTTTTTTTTTTTATGTGTATGAACGGAACCTGTTTATGAACTGGAAAATCGCTTCTTGGACCAATGCAAGTCAACATCCCTTCAATACACGCCTATACACGAGAGAGAGAGAGAGAGAGAGAGAGAGAGAGAGAGAGAGAGAGAGAGAGAGAGAGAGAGAGAACGAACTAGTATGTGTGTGTGCGTGTAAACACACAATAAACACACAAGTACAGTTACTAAGTTGCCTAAAGCATTGAAAGGCTAAGTGACTTGTCCAGGCTCACACAGACAGTATGTGGCAAAAGCAAGACTTGACCCTAGGTTTCCCCTCTTGAGTTTTCCTGGGAGCTACACAAGTCTCCAGAGAGGTATTTTCCATTCAAGGTTGAGAAGTTATTTGCTGTTCCCAGCGGTTCCAGTCGAAAAATCTGTGCTTTTGCATTTTCTGAGAATAGGGAGAAGAGAAGGTGAGGGCTGGTGCCAGAGCATGAGGAAATTTTTGTTGAATTACGAATCTTTCCCACCACTCTGGGAAAAAGAGGATCTTTTAGACAAAGTTGGAGACCTGCTAGAACCCTCGGGACTTCACACCTTGCTGCCAGTAGCCACTGCTGTCACTCAAAGTGGGGAAGTAACAGCAGCTAGCCGAACTGAGAAGTTGGATTTTAAGAATCGGCGAGAAAGCCAAGGAGCCCTTGCTCACTGATCACTTTCCCCGGGGAAGTGTGCTCTGGGTGCAGACATTACATTTCTCATCTTCCACTCAAGCCTATGAGGGATTTAAAATAGATTTGGGAAGAATGCCCGTCTTCCTTGAGACCTTAATTTATTTTTCCTGTGAGTAAGACTTTTTCGTTCCTCTGCCGCTTTTAGGGTGCTTAACTGTTCAGTTCCCTCAGACCTCCTTGGATACTGCGAATGGTTGGATTTTCCCTTCAAACGTTCTTTTAAACTAGTAGATTAAACGGCACATTTGCTCCCTAGCGCTAAAGACATCGCTGTTGTTATCCCCTAGTTTCTTGCTTTTCTTTTCGCTACGACTTTCACTCTCCCCATCACCCAAACCTATCCCACATTCCATTCAGTCTCTCAAGGCCGTGGTCTAGGCAACAGAATTCTGGACAATCCTAGTTCATTCTCTCTTGGGCCAGTTTGCTTTGAAGACAGTCAGGGCTCTTCTCCCTCTCCTCCCCCTTCTTGCTCCTCCCTCTTTCCCTGCTTCCCCCTCTCACCTTCTCCTCCTTTTTCTGGCTTAATGGATCCAAGAGTACCAATCGAAGGGGGATAGAATAGGTAGGCTTGAGTCCTCGAAACCGCAAGTGGAGGAGTCCTTCACTTCTCCTTATAGACGAGCCAGGGGTATGGGAACCGCCCCCATCCTCTCCACCCTTCCACCACCATCTCCCCTCCACCCCAGGAAACAAACAGCCAGACCTAATATTGCCCTAACCACCCTCTCTCAGAAAGAGGAGGGTAGGGAAGGGCACTGAGGAGCGACCAGCTGCAGCCTCCCTCTCACCAATTAACTGCTTTATGATTTACTAGCCCAGCGCCCACTTCCTTTTCGATCCCTCCTGTGGGACGCGCAGCCACCCCCTCCCTTACCTCCGTCCCCCATACTCCTCCTCTCCCCTTCCCATCTGGTCAGCCTGGCTTCCTATCCCCACTGAATGGAGTTCTCCGATGTGAGCTACCCCAGCGGCCGCTAGGAACTTCCCACCATCCACCGGACACCCCCCAAAAAGCCCCCATTTTTCAAAGGATGCAGCAGTGCCGTGGGCGGCTGGGAGACCACGGCTGCGGACAGACCAGCCTGGTGCACAGAAGAAGCAGCAGCGGCGGCGGCGGCGGCGGCGGCGGCGGCAGCAGCGGCAGCTTTCAGGTGCCGGGGTGGCTCTCGAGGAGCAAAGGCTTGACAACTGAGACTAGCCCTGGAGGCAGTGCCTCGAAAAGCCCCGGGCTCGGCAAATAGCCGGGGCCGCCTCGCGCCACAGTGAGGAGGCTAGAGGAGGAGAAGGAGGAGGAAGAGGGAAGTACAATCTTGGCGCTGGCGCGTAGGGAGTGCAAAGATAGGGGCTGCGTTCCTCCGGGCTCCCCTTACCCGGAGTGGCTGGATCATGATCGCCCTCACTGGTGTCACCTTCCGAGGACGAAAGGACAGCGGTAGGCTAGACTAGAGCTTGGCGCCCTTTCTCAACAACTCTGGTTTCTTTTTCTTTCGTTCTTTTTTAAATATAAAGGAACTCTCACCCCCTGGGGCGCTCCGCCACCTTCCCTTCTCTTCCCTGCCAACCCCCCCAGCTCCTCCGATCCAGGCGCTATGGAGTTATCCGATGTGCGCTGCTTGAGCAGCACGGAAGAACTCTACACCATTAACCCGACACCCCCGGCCAGCGGCGGCAGCCGGGGGAGCTGCAGCGGTGCCGGCGGCGGCTCGCGACCCCAGAGGCTGCTGTGGCAGACCGCGGTGCGGCACATCACCGAGCAGCGCTTTATCCACCAGAGCGGCGTCTGCGGCGGGAACGGCAAGACCAGCGACCCTGGCGGCCCCAACCACCACGCGCCCCACCTCCAGCAAGCCCCAGCCCTCCCCCTCTATCCTTTGGGTCAGCCCGGGCGTCTGGGCTCGGCCGGGAAAGGCGGTCACAACAACGGGGGCGGCCCCACCAAAGTCTTCCCCGAGCGGAGGGGCAGCAGCGGTGACCTGGGTTTCCTGCACCTTGACTGCGCTCCCAGTAACTCGGATTTTTTTCTCAACTGGGGCTACACCTACCGAGGGGTGATCTTCCCCACCTTGCGGAACTCCTTTAAGTCCCGGGACCTGGAGCGCCTCTACCAGCGCTATTTCCTGGGACAGCGGCGCAAGTCCGAGGTGGTCATGAACATCTTGGACGTGTTGACCAAACTAACCTTGCTCGTGCTCCACCTGACCCTCGCGTCGGCCCCCATGGACCCCCTCAAGGGCATCCTTCTGGGCTTCTTTACAGGCATCGAGGTGGTCATCTGTGCTTTGGTGGTGGTCAGGAAGGACACCACTTCCTACACATACCTACAGTACAGCGGGCTGGTGACCTGGGTGGCCATGACGACTCAGATCCTGGCCGCAGGTCTGGGCTACGGGCTCCTAGGGGACGGGATTGGCTATGTGCTCTTCACTCTCTTCGCCACCTACAGCATGCTGCCGCTGCCCCTCACCTGGGCCATCCTTGCCGGGCTGGTAACATCTCTAGTGCAGATCGTCCTGGAACTAATCATCCCTCGGTTGGCGGTGAATTCCATCAACCAGGTACCTCTCCCTACCCCTTCCCTACCTCTGGCTTCTGGGAAGCCTCGAGGTTATTTATGAGTGTATTCTTCACTGAGTGACCCCTAAGATCATTCTTCCATCTCCAGTATTCTAGGCTTCTATGTGTAATGCTTATCTGACCGCTCTTAAATGGTATCACCCCTCACCCACTGCCATCGCCCTTCCCCCACCTCTAACTTATCTTGTGGCCCTCCAGAAAAAGCAGAGTGGAGGTGCCCTTGTTCATAACATAAACCAAGAACAGTAGAGATCATTAAGAAACTGTGAAGTAGTTGATGAGGAAATCTCTGACGTTCCTTCCAAGTCAAAAATCTTATATGTAATGCATTGCAGTGTTGGCTGTGGAATTGGAGGACCTGATTCAGATACTGATTGTGCTAATTATATATCCGTGTGATATTAAGTCACTTCCTTCTGGGCCTCAGTTTCCTCATCTATAAAATGAGGACATTGGGTCCCTTCCAGCTCTGAGCCTATGAACTGTCTCACTTCACTTTTATTTCTGACGTCTTTCTGAAGAAAGACTCCTCAATCCTCATATGCTCCTCTCAGCACCCCAACTCCCTTACTATGTTTTCTAACTGGAAAATACTTTCTGAGAACTTCTGGACCTTCAAGAAACCCAAATAAAGTAATGATATTGGTATTTTATATGTGTATAACATGTGATATCATGTTTATTACCCTTTAATGAGGACCCTCCCCCTTTACTAGGCGAAGTTCAGTCTTTTGAATAATGAAGGGGGAGGGGAAGGAAACAGGATTGGTGTTTCCTAGGAGGACAAGTTTATTTCAATGATTTGAAACGTGTTCAGGAAAAGAGATGATCATTCTACAGATCTCCATTCATTCCTCTCCAAGAACAGGATTTCTGCAGAGTATCTGAGCTAGGGAAGAAAGTTATCACTTCATGTGTATAGGCAACTAATGGTGAAAGATTTCTCCACTTCAATTAAACCTAGTAAATAGAATAATGTTCCAATTATTCCTTTCCCTAGTACCGTAGTTGTAGTTGAAGAATGTGTGGGGGGGGGTGTCCCAAAGTCAAGGAAAACTTCTAACAATTATATTATTAGAAATATGTGTGTAGGTTCCCCCCCCCCCCATATTGTTTCTCCACTAAAACCTTTAAAAGTTCACTTTTGCGCTATTTTGGCTTCATGGTACTTTGCTTGGGTCTAGTGAACAGACACTGGCAAATACTAAGCATAAAATTCATTCAGTTGAACTGAATGCATGCTTTTTAGAACTTTAGTGCCTCTAAAATGCTTCACTCATCGTTGATCTTCAGGTTGTTGTCAGTCTGAGAATCTATTTCTTCTCTGATAACTCCATATCCATTTGTTCTCATTGCTTATCTGGCTGGTTGTTTTTAGAGTACTTTTAAGGTTTAGCTGTCTTTCTGGTGGAAACATGGAATTTATAATGTATGTGTCTGTGGTCACTGGCTTGGATAGGTCTGGACAAATTGAACTTAAAGCTTATTTAAAACAAGAAAAGAGTAATTTCTAAAAATCATAACCTTCAAAATTAGCTTCTGATAAATTTTCTATTACCTTTGGGGAATGAGAAGGATAGGGTGGAGGATACTTTAGACAAAAGCATTACATTGTTTTCTTAAACATACTCACAATCCTGACATCTTTTGAATATGGATTCCAACAGTTTAGAAATCCATCTTTCCTGCTTAATAATTCTTTCTTTTTCTGCTCTTCTTGCATACAAAAAAATTGACACTGAACAAATCATTGTGGTGTGTGTTTTGGAGAAACAAAAGGAGATAGACAGAAACAGAGAGACAGGGAGAGGGAGAGGGAGAGAGAGAGAGGGAGAGGGAGAGGGAGAGAGGGAGGGAGGGAGAGGGGGGGAGAGAGAGAGGGGGGGGAAAGAGAGAGAGAGAGAGAGAGAGAGAAGAGAAGAGAAGAGGATGTTGTTTCTTCTATCTGGTTATTTGAAGAAATTATACCCTGAGCTATATCTTGACAAACTCCTTTTCACATTCTATTCTTTCTTAATGGTGGCAAACATTACTAAAATAATTTAAAAATTAAATAGCTTTGGGAATAATGTGATTCATGTACTTCCAGGTGGCAAACTGAATAGTTTCAAAGTACGAATTATACAAAATTTTTTAGTGTTTGTGTTTTTTGTTGTGAAATACATCCATAAAGTCAAACAATTTATATTCTTTATTTTTACATGCCATTCAAATGTTACCAAGAAGTGATTTAAAATAATCACAAACCACCTTTTCCTTTACTTCACATTCCAAATAATTCTTTACTGAAATATATTCTGTATGAACATTGGCCTCTAAAATCCATGCAAACTTAACTCCATATTTTGTTTTATTTTTAAAAGTGCACATTAATTGATTGCTTAGAATGTAATGGTGCCATTATTAGTCTCTTAGGCTGTCTGATAGCCCTTAACCTTTGGTGAAAGTCCAGGGAGCTCTCCTTTGGCTGTAGGTGCTGAACAGTCCTCCACTTCTTGGTTTGTAAACTTTTTCCTTTGGCTCCCTCTAGTGTTCTCAATTTTTTTTAAATGTCCCTCCCCTTTGCTTTTAAATGGACTTTGGGTGTTGATTTTTTTCCCCTTCTAATCCTTTTTTTGTTTAAAGCAATGTCTCTTAAGTTCGTCTTCATATGCTTAGTGATGCCTCAAACTTTTAAAATGCACTTTGGGCCTTTATAGTAAAAGGAGACTTTGAATGTGGCATGTATCTTGGACTTTACACCATTTTCTTGCAGGTTTCTTCTAAGCCAGGGATTCTTATCCTTCTTAATGTATCATAGACCCCTTTGACAATCTAATAAAGTCTATAAATTCCTTCTTGGAATAATTCTAATAAATAAAATAAAATTCACAGAATTAAGATTCAATAATGTTGAAATACAGCTATAGATAAGTAAATATAGATAAGTGATAAATAGAAAAAGTTCACAGACCCCAGGTTAAGAACTCCTGTTCTAGGTAGTAAAATATCTTCTAAAGACACTCTTTGCATTTGACAACATCAAAAAAACAAGTGACTTGATAACTGATAAATAAGAAAAAAAAAACTCTCCAATTTGTCATAAAGCATACTTAGGAGAACTATGACTTCACTAGAGGCATTTCTCAACCAAAGTGGCTCTCAAGCCCAATCATTTCCATAGTAAGTATTTTTGATGAATTGTTTTTGTACATACCCCTCCCTGACAATGTACCATAATTTTGTGACTCACCTGGTCATGAGACTATCTGAACTTTAGCTAGACTGGTTCTCAGAAGGAGAACACAAGTGAATTTGCCTCTGGGTTATCTGTTAGTTTATATTCCACTAGCATAGCATCAAGAAGCCAAGGGCCACTGACACTGTTATGAGTCAGGAGAGGGGGGCTTTAGTGGAGAATATAATAATTGTATATGCATACAAACACTCATTTAAGTAAATTGAATGCAAACACCTTAGAGGTCCAATAGTAATTTCCGTGTAGAAACTCTCTGAGATTTGCTTTGGATAATTGTAGATAGCTATGAAATTTTTCACAAAGTAGATAGATACATGAAGGTAGCACCACATATGATGCACAAGTGAACATTTACTGAAGGAGCTAAGGAAAGACACTATGTTAGACAAATGCTGCAACCCAGGCAGGAGGCTATTCTGCAGTAACTTCATCATCTCTCTCAGCAGGGTACAGGCTTATCATCTGACAGCCACAGACCCTGGGATCTCATCCCATCTCAAAATTAATTTTGACTTCCATTAAGAGAAGTGCTCATGTTAACTTCTCGTCTTCAAAAAATCAGGAAATATAAAAATGGAGCTCAGAGTCAATGCATTTTTAGCAGCTGTTTTATCTCTCTGAAAATGCAGTCTCTAAGTGTACAAATAATACTAATAATTCTTCTACTAAAGTCAGTGCTGTGAGAAGCTTCTCCCTTCCTCCCTTCCTCCCACCCTCCCCCTCTCCTCCCCAGAAGGAAATGAGATCTGTGACATTGTAAAAATAACAAAGCTGTAATTCTCTTCCTGTACAAAATGTAGAGAGAATAGCCCTTAGTGTTCTCTCTGATGTATGGTGTACTTTACCCAAGTGAGCCAAGAGTGGAAAATGCTTCCTTAAAAAAAAGCCACCCAAGAACCCACAAAGAGGTAGACTATCTCTCTCCCTCCCCACCTCAAAGACAAAGGTTAGGATAAAGTCAGCCCTTTCTCATCTGCAAACAAAGTGTTATGTCTCAGGGCAGATCTGCCCTTCCTGCTGCTTTCTTCTTCCCCCGTGGGGTGGAAAAAGTGATTGATTCCCCAAGGGTATAGGCAGTTCAAAAGGGTCCTTTATTTCTCTGTTCACCTGAGCTCTGCCATTAGTTGTAAAACTGATGCTCCCCTGAGTTGCACTGTCTCCCCAAAGGTGGATCAGTTTCATTTCAACAAAGGAATAGAATGCATCTGATACAATCCAAGGACAAGCATTTCTTTGCCCTCTTTCTGCTTTTGTCACTGACTTCCTGCTCATCCTAGACTAATAAATCGCCCTGTTGTTTTAGTTTATCCATTCATGACACAATGACGTCTTGTGAATATATACAGACGTACCTTGGGCTGATAATGTTGACTCACTATTAGAAGAATTAGAGGTGATCTAAATACTGTTGTCATCATTATTAGTACTCTCTTAATTGCTAATGAGAATTATACACTCTCTGGTAGTTGACTATTATTACCTAATTATCAGCTCTTTAGTGATAAGGTGGGTGGAAATCATTTTAGAGGTTGGACACTGATATCTAATAATAGTTCGAGGAAAAATATTGGTCTTGGGCTTTCCTTTGGTGGATCCAAAAGTATACTTCATTAATGTTCTATACATCTTGGTAAGGTGGATGATAAGGTAACATCAGAATAGTGAAGTGATTTGTCTATGTTATCTAGGCAAGTAAAAGGCCCTCCAAATGGGAGAGGACTAGTTCTTGCCAAGGTCAAATCACATTGGGAGTTGAATTTAGCACATGGCTTCCAATCCCATCCCTCACCCCTCCTCAATCTAAATTTAGTCCCACTGAACAATTGAAAGAAACATAAGATCATGTCAACTTACCCTAGTAATGTTTTTTTTTTCCCTTGAACAATTTTTTAGGAATCTTTTTTTTGGCCCTGGGTTGGACCAAAGGTATATATGAGTGTGTGTGTGCGCGCGCGCGCGTGCGTGCGTGTGTGTGTGTGTGTGTAACGCATATAGCTTATACTATGAATCAAGATTTAACTTGGCACAGAAACCGAAAAAGTAGAGACAGAATAACCAACTTTTTAAATCATTTTTTAAAGAAAAGAAGGCGAATTTGAGCTTAATAAATATCTGAAATGTCTTACATATCCCAACTCATATCATATAAACAAAATTCTCTACTTTGTGCTTAACAAGTGTCATGTTTGCTAAATCACCTCAATTTGGATTTCGAGATAGTCTCTTCAAAAGAAAAAAAGTGAATATTCCACAGCTGAATAAGTCTAGGCCCCAACTGAATTTATCACTACACTTTATAGAGTATATTTATTTGAAAAACCTATGGCACTCTGCCTGTACATTTTTCTTCAGCAAATTCTTAAAGGTTTTTTAAAAATGATTGCAACATCCCAGCATGCCTGAGGGAACAAAAATACCTCTCCAATAAACAGATTTGAGTGTCAACCTTCCCAGGGGGTTCCTATGGATGCCAGAGAATGGAAATATTATTCTCTTACTGGTGAAAAATATCTTGAGACTATCCTTTTAAATTTTCTTTGGTGGATGCAGGGTAGAAGAAAGGGATTTAGCGTATGAAGGCTGTGTGACAGTTCAAAGCATCTAGTTAAATTTCCCCTGATCTGTCTCTGCCACCTTTGCCCTGCCATTCCCTAATGGGTTCAGGTTTCATGGGTTTAGGGCATTTCATAATCTGATGGTGTAGCTTGCTTTCTTCTTGATTGAATTATCAATTTTATTTTTCTTCATATCCAGTAGTATCACCTAACTGGTATCAGTGGGTCAGAGCATAATTATATTTGAATTGGGAGCTGGGGAGTGCTCTTTGGCTGATGGGGTATGTATGTGTGAGCATGGGGGAGTACTTTTCTCATGAAGCAGCTGCAGCTATGTCCTGTTTAATAGAGCAAACACATTAGTCATATTTACACTTTGATGATTGATGGCATTTTAAGAGCTCATCAAAAATGAGTGAAACCAAGCATAAAAATGAAAGATGCACGCACGCACACACACACACACACACACACACAAAACCCCACTTATCCCAAACTCAGTGCAGCAAGGAAGCACTTAGAATCAAAGGTCACTGCTGTGATCAAACTGATGTGACATTTTGCCATTGTCTAAATACTTCCTATGATCACAATCTTGTCATTTCATTAATCCAGATGTTTTTGGTCTGATTCAAAGTATATGCACAATACAATGACAATGAGCTTCTCCAAAAATCTTGCCTCTGGGGAATAAATTAGGCACATATTGACCCAGTGAGGGACCCATAGGCAAGATCTTATCAGGATCTGTGGATGATCAACATACTAGCTCATTTGACATTGTGTTTGTGAAGTGTGGCATCACCTCCTCTTTTTCCCCACCCCTCACCACTAGTGTTTAAGGCAAAAGGAAAATTCATGGTTGGCGAGGCAAAAGATTTTGTGGTACAAAGGTTTTGACTTCAGTCAGCAAGAGAATGGATTATGCAAATTGTACCTTTCTCAGTATTTTTCAAGGTATACCGAGAGGCATAGGATTCTTTGGCCTAGGGTACAACAATAGAAAATGGAAAGCCAATGTAAGAGTGAGTGAGCAATGCTTCCTGGGGAAATGTAATTGGATTTACACACTCAAATCATATCATGTGAGTTTTGTTTATAAGGAACTATTTTAAGAAGTCAGGTTACTTAAGCAGCACTTCCTATGTCAGTTTTTCTCACTGCAAAATTTTTCACAGTCAGCCCTACCGGGCAGAGGAAGAATGCAGAAGAGATGAATTAACTGCTTTGGTGCCAGACTATCTGAGAAGACGCTGCAGCATCCATGTAGGAACAAAAGCCATTTAAAAAAAAAAATCAACGACCATTGACTGTTCTCTGGCAGATGTTCTATCTGGGTCTTATTGATGGATTGTGCTTAGATGAATTTGAATTTGCTCGTTTCTTTGTGAAATGTACGTTGGAAATTGAATAAGAATGTATGTGACTCAATATCTGGACTGCATATTTTCCCACTTGTGGTATTCACATGTCAAATTGTTAGGATTTTATAGTTCTTTTTTGTGACTGAGCTCAGGTGTTCCTAATTGTACAAATGTCTTACAAGCAGAATTCTCTCATAAATCAAGAATAGGAGATAAAAGTTCTGAAGGGAACATTTCAAATTTCAGCAAAGACACGAGGCTAAATCATCCTGCTTTCCTCCTTCTCCACAAACCACCCTGGCCACTTTGGCATTAATAATTCTTAAAAACCAATTTTTTTTCTATGAAAAGGTTATGCCATGTAAAAGAAAAATTAAATCATACTCCAAGAACCATTCTATTTTGAAAATGAAAGATTCTTTGTATCTTAGCTGATTTTATAATCATTTGGAATAAGCATTTCAATGTCCCTTCTTTGTTGTTTGTGATTGCATTCCCAACATATAGAATCTCCTAAAAAATATGAAAGCTGAAGGACAATCTAATTTTTTTTTCTCCTCTGGATCAGAATGTAGAGGAAAATGTAGTAAGGTAAACTACTTTATTATGGGTAAATTTCTTTGCATGGGGTGACATAGTGCTAAGGGACTGGCCTTGGAGTCAAGTATAGCTGGCTTCAAGTATTGCTGCTGATATACCACTGGAGAATATGGGGAAGAATGGGCAAGTCACTTAAGCTATTAGTATTCCAGGAAGCTTTCTAAGATTATATATTGTAAGTGAATTATAGGTCTGCATTGGTGGAGAGAAGTTCTATGCCTGGAATTCCCCACACCCAAGAATTCACAGTTCTAAACAAAACAAAGAAGCAACAACAATAAAGTAAATTACAGGGACTTAAGTTGTTTAGCTTATGGAGAAGAGAAGATATTTGAAGAACATGATATCTTTCTTCAGAAAGGAAATGTGAGAAGTGTAAATCTAGTGACAGCTTCATTCCAAATGTTTGATTAGAATATTTGTGGCTCACCTGTGGTAGAGCCTTCTGAGGTCATGTTGGACTAAATGGCCACAGTCAAACACATTATACCTTGACCCCAATATTATGATATCATTTGTCCTGTCCATGTATGAAGGATGAACAGTAACAGCTGTCTTCAGTAGAATATGGCTCTAGAAGGTATAATGTGGGAGCAATGGAGAAAAATTGTAGAAGACAATATCTGAATCCATATAAAGAGAACTTAATAGTTATCACTGCTCAAAATGATCTGTCTTATTTTCATAGTGAGTTCGTCATCTCTGAAAGTCTTCAAAAAAGAGATTGGATGGCTACCCGTAAGGGATGATGTAGAGGGAATTCTAGTACTGGATAAAGGTTAGATCCTTGAAGGCCATTTCCAACCTCAAGATACTATGAAACTAAGTCCACAATATATTAATCCTTATACAGAATCATACCATCCACCCCTTTGGTGGAAACAATGCCAGTGTGAGATTTTAAGGCATAGAAAGAATTAAGAGAGGGAATGTCATTTGAAATTAATATGGAGAGGAAAGAAAAGGATCTATACATATTTTATTTTTTTTAATTATAATTTTTAGTTTTGAATTCTTCCCTTTTACCTTTCCCTCTCCCATTAAGTAAGCAAGAAATATGATACCATTGTACTTATGAATTCATGCAAAACATATTTCCACACTAGCCATGTTATCTGTCTGTTTTTAAAATATTGCACCCACTAAGCTTCTTTACCCAAAGAATTGGTTCTAACAGCTTTTGTCTATTTCTTTTATGCTTGCCTTTTAGGACAGGGGCTTGAGGGAAAACAACACAGTTTAGCATCAAGTCAAGTAATTGTGGGCAGTTACACTTAAAAGTTTTAACTTAGTCAATGGAAAGTTTCTAAAATGATGTTTGTTTATGCATTTATGCAATGCTCATACCTACCTTAAGGAGTTCTGAGAGACTTTCCTGACTTCAAAAAGAAGTAAACAATTTCATTCTATAAGGATTAATTCCTTTCCCCACCCCAAAAAAGGATGGCCTTGCCCTCTTTTCCAGGTTAGACAGGAGCCCATTACCTATATAATTCTGTAATGCACCTCAAACGCTTTCCCACCAGATTACTCCTCAAGCAAATAAGCAATGAGCAAACAAACAAAAAAAAATTCTGTCTTTGTACAGGATAGTATTCCATCCCTATTATCCACTCCTTATAATTCCTAGTTTCCTTCAGAGCTCAGGTCAAGGGTCACTTTCTACTTGGAACCTTTCCTTATCTCTCCCAGTTGCTATTGCTTTCCTTCTCACCCCAATTGTATCTATTTTACAAAAAAAAAAAAGCACTTAAGCCTGTGATTTCATATGTGTAGGAAGATTGCAATGAGGAATTTACTCTTCTAAGGCAAATGAGTACCTTCTCCTTGATGGAAGAGTTGCCTGAATCACTCTTCTATCAAGTGACTTGCCTAAGGTCACATAGCCTGTATGTGACTCAAAGGCCAGTTCTTTATACAGTGTGCTAGCCTAACTCTTTTTATTTTGTAACTGTGTGTGCATGTGTGTGCGCGCGCGTGTGTGTGTGTGTTGGCTCCTCCAGTTAGATTATAAGTTATGCACAGTCAGGGACTGCTTCACTACTGTATTGACTATTTTGGAAAGGGACCAATGAACTGGAAAATGACATATGTTGCCTCAAATAAGGGAAGAGAACAGTCTACAAACAATAGATTAGTGAGTTTGACCATATTTTCTTGGAAAATTCTCATGCTTTTCTTATGGGGAAATGATTCAAATATATGGACTAAAGTATAACCTCACTATCATGATGTGTCTAGAGTATACTGGAAAAAAGATGGATTTAAAATCAGCCTGAGTTCCAATTCTGGCTGTGCCACTTATCATATCTGTGATCTTAGTCATGTAACTTAACTTCTCTTGGTGTTCCATTCCTTATCTGTAAAATGAGGTAGTTAGATCAGAAGACCTTGAAGGTCCCTTCAAGCAGTAAATCTATGATTTTCTGAATTAGACCCAATAAATGGAATTCACCATGAGGTACATTCTAGCTAAATATGATTTGGTTCAATTCAATAATTATTTATTAAGTGACTGCTGTTTGTAAAGCACTATGTTTAGTGCAAGAGATATAAAAATGACAGAAGACTCAGTCCTTGGCCTCAAAGAATTGGTCCATCTAGTAGGAGAATAAGAAAAAAAAATACACAAATACACAAAAGGAACTGTTATTTGTTCCCTTTTCCTTAGGGAGCTTGGCTGCCTTCCACTCCTGGGGGCCTCATCATATCTGTGCCAAATGAGTTGTTTTGTCATGATTGCCATATAAAGTTCGTCAACTCAAGTGATCCAACAGCCTCCTCTAGTAACAGGGGTTACAAGCCTGCACTGCTTTACTCAATTTAAGCTAAGTCTTAAAGGAAGCTAGGAAGGCCATCAAGTAGAGAGGAGAAGGAAGAATATTCTAGGCCTGGTAGCAGGTATCAGAGCTAGGACTTGAACTGAGGTCCACTGACGTCAAATCCAGAGCCCTTTTTACTGAGTTATTTAACGAGGTTGTGAATTCTCCATAACTGCAAGCATTCAAGCAGAGGCTTGATTAGTAATTATCAAAGATATTATAAAAATAATAATTTAAGAGTGACTGGGACCACTGAGCCTGGAGTCTGGAAGACATCTTCCTGAGTTCAAATCTGGCCTCAGACACTTACTAGCTGTATAACCCTGAGCAAGTCAGTTAACCCTATTTGCCTCAGTTTCCTCATCTGTAAAATGGCTGGAGGAGGAAATGGCAAACCATTCTAGTATCTTTGCCAAGAAAATCCCAAACTGGGTCATGAAGTGTTGGCCATGACAAAAACACCACAGCAACAACAAAAAGAGGTTTGATGAGACTACCTTGGGAATTCCTTACAACTTGAAGAATCAGTGATTTTGTGATCCTTTGCCTGAAATATAATCTACAAAAGAACTTATGTTCAGCATCAGTGGGCATAAAAACAACAGGAGGAGCTAACATGACTGCATGAGAGGAGACTTAACCAAGCAGGAAAGCATCAACCTGATGCAGACAGTCTGAATTCATTCTAGACATGGTTAGCAGAAATGCAGGATTTAATGGACCATCACCTTCACAGGAGGAGTAAGACATAGGTAGACATCAGAACTCTGCAGTTATGTGGAGCCTGGACTAGCCCCAAATACTCAGAAGCTTTTGAAATTCACTTTTGAATGCAGTAGCTATACAATGTAGGTTTGCTTATGGCACTTATGGGGTCCTTCCCATCTGTGATACTTTTAAGGACTTTGGGGGTTAGAGCTGAAGGTTGGGAGTAGAGGAAGAAAGTTGTCATTGACAAATCATGTAGGGTCCAAACCAAGTTCAAGGCATATTTGGGAATATGATGTGATGCCATTGGTCCTCTTTGAAAACAAAGAACTACTACTGCTGCTGCTGCTGCTGCTGCTGCTACTACTACCATCATATTTAGGTTCCACCTTCCATGACTGAACTTGTCCAGGAAGCACCAGTCCTTCCAGGACTTCTAGTCTTTCTAGGACACAACTTGCTGTACGTCCTGAGACAAGTCACTTAACTTCCATGGGTCTCAGTTTCTCAATTTTAATGGGGAGTGGTTGGACTAAGTTCCTTGAAACTCCAGATTTCTATGGCTTTTATGCTAGCAACTTCAATTAGATAAAGTTCACTCCAGAGGGAGAATTTTCCCCCAGTTTAATTGTTTCCCAAATCATCTAATATGACAAATAGTGCGAGGGAAGTTTTAGATTAAAGGCAGAATGGTCATGGAGCGGTTAGTGGCACTCAAACTATTCCTTATTTCAAAGAAGAGAAGATGCTCAAGAGCCCAACATTGTTTTTTTTTCAAGAATGTGAAAATTAGCTCTCCAAAAATATTCTTGAATTTAATTTTCCTGGTATAAATATTCCTTTAATTCTTGATTTATTGATTTACTCAGCATTTGTTGATCAAACACCACAAAATGTGTCCATTTCAGAGAATTATAGCTAAAAAAGCAAACCATTGATAATTTCTCTGTGGGTTTGATATTTTTTTTTGAATGAACTCAAAAGCTTGGTAGATACCGATTACACTTTCTGTGTGGGAGATAATGTGTTCAGATTTCACCCTGACACCGTATAGCCATTGCCAGCCACTTCTTCTCCCTCTTTCCCTGCTCCATCTGTCCATTCATCTAAAGGTTTAAAAAAAAGACAGCATTGGTCACTGAAGGGAAACCTCTTCCTCCTTTGAATGTTATTAACTGTGACTCCAGAATTAATCCCCTGAACTGCTACTATGCAGTCAATTTAGAGCAAACAGCTAGAAATGTGAGTTTTCACTACATACATGTAAGAGAATCCATAAACACAGAGCATGGAGTAGAAATACAGAGCTCATATATTTATTCACATGATTTATTCCAGTTAAAAAACAACTCAAGACAAAATCGTGCTACAAAGAAAAAGAAGTTTGCTAAATGGAATTAAATCAGTTATCTTCCCTGAATATATTAATGAAATAATTGCTCTTGTTTTCCCGTCACTTTAATTTGTGTGTGTACAGAGATAAAAGCAATATTCATTCAGCAAGTTTTTTGAGAACTCAAATACATAAAATATTGTGGTAAGCACCAGTAATAAATAAGACACAATCATTGCTTTCAAAGAGTTTCTAGCCTAGCAGGGGATTTGTTTTATGTGCAGAGCAATGTAATATTGCACAGTAATTAATGCAGAATACAACATACCAAAAATATTAGAAAGTTACAATATTTTAGGCTAAGTGAAAGCCTAGCACACATCATTTAAGACAGGTAAACCAAAGAAACCATTTAGAGGATGCTGGAGCAGTAGACAGTAATTGGAGTTACATAAAAATGAGACAGGCCTCCTTGGGAAGTAGCAAGGGTCTTCCTCTTATTAGACATCTTCATTTATATAAAAAGTGAATATTTAGTAGAGGGGATTATTTTTCAACTATGGATTGAACTAAGTGACCACTGAGGTCCCTTGGAGCTCTGTAATTCTTTGTTTCTGTGTGCTTCCTGAAAGAGATAGAAAGCAAGCTTCTGGAGGACAGGCACCATTTAATTTTTTGGTCTCTTCATCCCCAGCCTATCACAATGCTTTCACATAGGAGGTAATAAATTATTGTTTGTTGAATAGAATTAAATGAAATAGAGTTGAATTCATTCAATCAATACATATTGATTAAATCCTTAGTGCTTTTTACCTATGCTACCACTGGGGATACAGAGAAGAAGAAATTAACAGTCACTGCCCTCAAAGAGTTTACATTCTATTTTGGGAGAAAACAATAGATTCACCTATAAGTGTAGCCAAAGTAAATACAAACGAATTTAGGTGGAGGAGGGCAGTTATATTTAGGGAATCTGGAAAGTCCTTTTGTGAGAGATGACAGTTGAACTGAGCCTTTGAAGGGGAAATTAATTATTCTGGCAGATAGAGGGAAAGAAAGAGAATATGGCAAGCATGTGGGATAGCCTATGCACAGGCAAGTATGACATTTTGACTGGAACAAGGAGTGCTTAATAGACAGTAATGTGAGATTGGTCTGCAGTGATAAATTAGAACCAGACTATGAATGGCTTTAAATGTCAGAGGGAAAAGTTTTGTATTTCATTCTAGAAGCAATAAGTAACCACTGAAGCTTAAATTCTACTGTCATAGTGTACTTGAAAGAGTAGTATAGTGTCATGTAAAAATGAATTTAGAGTCAGAGGACATGGATATATGCCCTGGCTCTCCTGTGTAACATTGGGTAAGTCATAATCTCTCTGGGTCCTCAGTAAATATAAAAGAAGATGGGCTAGATAATCTCTAAGTTTCTTTCCAAGTGTATATCCTATAATCATATTATCTTAACATGCAGAATTGATGAGATAAACCTAATAACGAGAAATTTAATAGGGAATAAATGTAAAGTCCTGTGTTTGGTTTAAGCATATGAACTAGGCAGAATCAGTTAAATAGAAATATGTCCAGATATCACTTCATGTGGAAATGACCTGCAAACTTCAATATAATTCCACAGTGTGACATGACAGCCAAAAACTTAATATGACCTTAGCATACTTTAAACAGATTCAATCCAATTTAAGGTCCAATACAGTAAGCATTTATTAAATGCAAAGAATTATGCTAGATTCTGGTGATATAGAAATAAAAAATGGCATAATCCTTTACCATAGGCAGCTGAAGTTCTAATAAAGAATAAGAAATGTGCACAGATTGATATAAGTTGGAATGAGGTAGGTGCATAGGAGAGATCAAGTGGAGGATGGCATCCAAAGTAAGGCAACACATAAATAGATGCACATGTGTTTGAATCAGAACATACCTGGGATATCATTAATGGTTTTGGTGCCCCATTTTGAGAAGGATATTAACAATTGGGAATGTAGCAAAGTCTATCAGAATGGTGATGGAGATGAAAGCCTGCCACAGTAGGATCAATTAAATGAACGGGAATTGTTTGGATTATAGAAGAGAAGAAATAGGGGTGACATGATTTTTTAGTCAATATTTGATGAGGTGATATGGGGAAGATAGATTACTCTGTTTGAACTCAACAGACAGAACTAGTTACAATGTATAGAAACTACAGAGAGGCAGATTTCATCTCAGTATAAGTAATAATTCCATAGAGTTCTAATCTGATCTTTTCTTTTGGCATGGAGGTATCCCTGGATTCTTAGAGACCGTCAGCAGTAAGTACTGGCAGGTTCTACCATCTTTGAAAGATTTTGAGTCTAATCTAGCAATAGATTGAGTCCTCTTTCTGAGGACCAGCCTAGGCAAGTAGGGAGAAGTTTTAATTATCATTAATTAATCATCCTTAATTCTGTGATCATATCTACCCATGAAACATAGGTAGTAACACTTAAAGGATAGAGTACTAGACTTGGAGTCAGGAAAACCTGAGTTTGAATCCTGCCTCAGATGCTTATTAGCTATGAGGCCCTGGATAAGTCACTTAGTGCCTTTGAGAAGTCAGGACTTTGTTTCTTTGATTAAATCCTTAGTCTTTTATGACCTGCTTAGGTCAAGGGAAAGCCTAGTTCATATGTTTGAGTCACATGATAGTGAAGCCCTTTGACTCTGAACAGCATATATAAATTCAGAGGTTAGCTTTTTGCACATAAGCATATGCGCACATATTGCACATTCTTGGGTGGCTCATAAGAAAGATTGGGGTAAAAAAGTAAAACCATTTAGGAATAGCCAAAAAGAGTATTTTATACAAATGAGGTGCAAGAGGTAGAATCAATACAGAGGAATTAGATGGAGGAGGAGGCTGGTAGTTCTGGTAACCTACTTTCATCGGGAATGGGTTTAGGAGGGAATAATAGATATGTATTTAGAAGAGTTATACAAAACTTCTAAATTCAGAAGAACTAAAACAGTAGGGGCATAGGGAGAGAGGAGCAGACAAGGGAGGGATCTTTAGAGGGGAGGATGAGAGAATAGGTGAAAGGGGGGTATAGACGGGTCTTTAGATTTATGAGAATGAGAGAACAGGGGAGGGATCCTCAGAGGCGAGTAGGCAAGTAATAAGAGGGCAAGGTAGCTGGTAGAAGTAGAGGAGGGAGGAGGGATGGGGAACGAGATATACGCAAACAAAAACAACTGGGAGTAGAATTTGTTTAGGAAAGTATATATCTATATATGTATCTATAGCTATAGAGAAATATATCCTAACTTAATTGTAGCTTCTGAGGGTGAGGGGGAAAAAAAGAACAAAGTAAGAAGTACACAGCGGAGAACAAAAGAAAACTTACAAAGAAGCAAAGATGGACAGTTCTCAATATAATGTGTATTATTGACCATATAGGCTTTCTTGAAATGAAAAATCAGTTACATATTTTGAATACTCTCATGTTCTGCTGTGTACATGACATGCTTTTTTACTTTGTATTTAAGTTTCAATATTCAAGTTTATGCTATGTTTTTGTTTCTTTTCTCTATCCTGTATTTGTGTTCTGGCCTTTGAGTCTAAAATTAAAAAAAAAATACAGTTGCAATTATTTTTTGTGTTTCCCACTTTTCCAGTTCTGGCTCTGTATCAGTCCTTCAAATTTTGCCAAGTTTTTTATATTACATAATGCATTATCCACTTAAGCCTTACTACAATCATGTAAGGTAGGTACTGTCATGCTTACTTTACAGATCAAAAAACAAAGACTCTGAGAGGTTGTGTCTTGCTCAATGTTAATAAGTGCCAGAAGTAGGATTTGTAACACAGGGCTTTCTGACTCCAAATACAGTACTTTATTAACAATACTATGCTGTTACAACAGTTTAAAGCAGTTAGGTGGCATAGTGGATAGAGTACTAGGCCTGGAATCAGGAAGACTCATCTTCCTGAGTTCAAATTTGGCCTTAGATACTTACTAGCTGTGTGACCTTGGGCAAGTCATTTAACTCTGTTTGCATCAGTTTCCTCATCTATAAAATGAATTGGAAAAATAAATGCAAACCATTCCAGAATCTTTGCCAAGAAAACCCCAAATCTGGTCATGAAGGTTTAGACATGACTGAAATACAAAACAGCTTAACAACTTAACACCCTGCTTTAGGTGACAATAATTTCCCCTTTTATTTTTTTTTTTTGGAGGGGGGAAGGCAGGGCAATTGTGGTTGAGTGATTTGCCCAAGGTCACACAACTAAGTAAGTATGGCAAGTGTTTGAGGGTGGATTTGAAATCAGGTCCTCCTGACTCCTGGTGCTTTCCTCACTGTGCCACCTAGCTGCCCCTGATTTTCCCTTTATAAGATCAGTTCAATCCGATGATTGGAAAGGCAGCTTTTCTAAAATATTATAAAAGAGATTCTCACTTCATACAAGGGTTGGGCAAAAGAGGCACCTTTAGGTCCCTTCCATCTCTGAAATTCTATGTAACTTTTCCTAATAACATTTTTATCTCCTAATAGAAAGAGCCTTAGATATGTAACTAGAAGCCTGGGCTTAACTATAGGCTTCCATATTTAGTCCCTGTGTGACCAGGGTATATCAGTTAAGCTTCCTGAGCACTAATTTCTTATACTGTGGATGATAATATTTGCACTACCTACTCCTTAGGGTTTTTCTGAGGAAAGCTCTTTTTTAATTTTTATTTAATATTTTAGTTTTCAACATTGATTTCCACAAGATTTTGAGTTACCAATTTTCTCCCCATTTCTACCCTCCCCCCATTCCAAGATGGCATATATTCTGATTGCCTCATTCCCCTGTCAGCCCTCCCTCCTTTCACCCCACTCCTCCCCATCCCTATTCCTCTTACTTTCTTGTAGGGCAGGAGAGATTTCTATGCCCCATTCCCTATATATCTTGTTTCTCAGCTGTATGCAGAAAACAAAATTTTTTAAGCATCTGCCTTTAAAACTGAGTTCCAAATTCTCTCCCTTCTTCCCTTGCCACCCACCCTCCCTAGGAAGGCAAGCAATTCAACATAGATCACACATACATCATTATGTAAAACACTTCACAATGCTCATGTTGTGAAAGGCTAACTATATTTCTTTCCATCCTATCCTGTCCCCCTTTACTCAATTTTCTCCCTTGACCCTGTCCCTTTTCAAAAGCGTTTGCTTTTGATTACCTCCTCCCCGTCTGCCCTCCCTTCTACCATTCCCCCTTTTTTATCCCCTTCCGCTTACTTTCCTGTGGAGTAAGATACTCAATTGAGTATGTATGTTATTCCCTCCTCAAGTTGAATCTGATGAGAGTAAGATTCATTCATTCCCCTTCACCTGCCCCCTCTTGCCTTCCAATAGAACTGCTTTTTCTTGCCACTTTAATGTGAGATAATTTACCCCATTCTATCTCTCCCTTTCTCCCTCTCTCAATATATTCCTCTCTCACCCCTTAAGTTTATTTCATTTTTTTTTACATATCATCCCTTCATATTCAACTCATCCTGTGGCCTCTGTCTATATTCCCTTCAACTCCCCTAATACTGAGAGGGGTCTCATGAATTACGCGCATCATCTTTCCATGTAGGAATGTAAACATAACAGTTCAACTTTAGTAAGTCCCTTGTGATTTCTCTTTCTTGTTTACCTTTTCATACTTCTCTTGATTCTTATATTTGAAAGTCAAATTTTCTGTTCATCTCTGGGCTTTTCATTGAGAAAGCTTGAAAGTCCTCTATTTTATTGAAAGTCAATATTTTGCCTTG
>CM053622.1:92323459-92337564 GCA_028646595.1 Phalanger gymnotis
CAGGAGGCGATCAGTATATTCTTTCAATTTCTATTTTACCCTCTGGCTCTAGAATATCAGGGCAGTTTTCCTTGATAATTTCTTGAAAGGTGATATCTAGGATCTTTTTTTGATCATGGCTTTCAGGTAGTCCAATAATTTTTAAATTATCTCTCCTGGATCTATTTTCCAGTGGTTTTTCCATTTTTTCATTCCTTTGGTTCTATTTCATAATATCTTGATTTCTCATAAAGTCACTAGCTTCTACTTGCTGCAATCTAATTTTTAGGGTGGTATTTTCTTCAGTGGTCTTTTGGACCTCCTTTTCCATTTGGCTAATTCTGCCTTTCAAGGCATTCTTCTCCTCACTGGCTTTTTGGAGCTCTTTTGCCATTTGAGTTAGTCTATTTTTTAAGGTGTTATTTTCTTCAGCATTTTTTTGTGGTCTCTTTTAGCAAGTCATTGACTTGTTTTTCATGGGTTTCTCGAATCATTCTCATTTCTTTTCCCAATTTTCCTCTACTTCTTTTACTTAGTTTTCCAAATCCTTTTTGAGCTCTTCCATGGCCTGAGACCAATTCATGTTTTTCTTGGAGGCTTTTGAAGTGTGCTCTTTGAATTTGTTGACTTCTTCTGGCTGTATGTTTTGGTCTTCTTTGTCACCAAAGAAATATTCCAAAGTCTGAGTCTGAATCTGAGTCCATTTTTGCTGCCTGTTCATGTTCCCAGCCAACTACTTGACCCTTGAGCTTTTTGTCACAATATGACTGCTTGTAGAGTAGAAAGTACTTTGTCCCAAGCTTGAGCGGCTGTTTGTTTTCAGAGCTATTTCTACACAGCAAGCTGTGCCTCACCAGTGCTCGTCCTCCCCCAAGAACCACCCACCTGGACCATGACTCAGATCCTAGCAGGCTCTGCACTCCTGCTGTGATCCACTGCTTAATTCTTCCCACCAGGTAGACTTGGGGCTGGGAGCAACTATAGCTGCAGCTCTGGAAGCAGGCTCAGAGCTGCACCACCTCCGCTGCCCTGTGGTGGCCCACGCGAACTCCTTTCACTCTGTCCCAGTAGCTTTTCCCACTAACCTTCTCTGTTGTCTTTATTGTTTGTGAGTTGAGAAGTCTGGTAACTGCCACAGCTCACTGACTCAGGGAGCTACAGCCTGTTCCGCCCGGCTCCTGGTCTGGTTGGTCCAGGCAAAACCCACGCTGGGCTCTGCCCCACTCTGCTTCTAGCTCCATGCAGTAGACCTTACCTAGCCATCATCCAGGCTGTCCTGGGTTGGAGCCCTGCTTCCCTCTGCTATTTTGTGGGTTCTGCAGTTCTAGAATTTCTTCAGAACCATTTTTACAGGTTTTTGGAGGGACGTGGGGGAGAGCTTTAGTCAAGTCGCTGCTTTCCAGCCCCCGTCTTGTCTCCACCCCTCTAGACCTGTACTTTAAGTAGATCACTTTGACAATTGAGCAGAGGATGGATTTGAATGGGGAAAGATTTGAAGCAGACAGACCATCTAGCAGGCTATTGCAATAGCCTAGGCATAAGGTAATGAGGGTCTGCACCAATGTGGTAGCAATGTCAGAGGAGAAAGAGAGGGGCACACATGAGAGATGTTATGAAGGATGGATATGGGAAGTTAGAGAAAGTAAGGAGTTCAGGATGACACATCTCAGTTGTAAGTTGAGTTGCTGGGAGCATAATGGTACCTTCTACAGTCATAGGTAAGTTAGCAAGAGGAAGATTTGGGATATAAAAAAGGTTGTAAGAGTCAGTATGGACAGCTAGGTGGTGCATTGAATAGAGTGAACGGCCTGGAGTCAGGGAGACTCATATTCATGAGTTCAAACCTTGCCTAAGACACTAGCTGCGTGACCTTGGGCAAGTCACTTAACCCTATTTGCTTCAGTTACGTCATCTGTAAAATGAACTGGTAAACTACTCCAAGAAAATCCCATATGGGGTCAGAAGCGTCTGACTTAAAAATGACTCAACAACCAGAAAAATAGCTGCTGTTTTAAGTTGGATAGAGAATTGATTAGAGAAGTATAAAAGGTTTATTTTGCTGTAGTGAGGGTCAAGTTGAGATTATGTAACATAAACTTGTAGTGGATCCAGTTAGCACAATTTTGTGACTTTCTCCAGCTTTGTTCAGCACCAGTGGAATCAGAACAAAGATAGTAGTTGGTGGCAGTTAGCCAAGGTCGGTGTGCAGCAGGGCAAGTTCTTTGATTGGATAAGGGGAAAGGGACTCAAGTGAAGAGGACAGTGTAGGACTGAAGTAGTTCACCAAGTCATCAAGATGAGGAAGGGAAGAGAGAATAGGTAGCATATAGGTAAGTCATGGTCTAGAAAATAACTGAGATCACTGCGAGGGTGAAAACGTGGGCCTGAAATTGCAAGGAGGAGAGAGAAGTAGAGCGACAACATATTTATGATCAGATAAAAGAATTTCAGAGTTCATAAATATGGATATGGAACACTTGTGAGTGATGTACAGATCAGAGATATGACCGTTTCTGGGTATAGCTGTGGTGGGTATAGGAGTAAGTCATGGGAAATAAGCAAATTGAAGAACTGGAATGTTATGGTATTTGAGGTAGTAACAATACGTATGTAGAAGTCTCATAATAGAAGATCAGGATTTGAGTGGAAGAAAATGACTGTATGCCAAGCACTGAGCTCGTTGAGGGAAGAAGCTAGTAGGGAGAAGCCACCAATACCCTCATAATAACCCTTTGAAACAGGTAATACAAATGTTTTCTCCCTATTTCATGGGTTTGAAAAGTGCAGCTTTGGAGTAATTGATTTGGCCTTGGTTACACAGCCAGTAAATATCTGAATCAAAATCTCTTTATTTTAAGCCTAGTGTTCTCTTCCATGTATCATGCTAATTCTATTGCAAGAAACCCAGAGATGAACATTTGTTAAATGTATACTATGTACAAAACATTGTACTAATTATTGTGGATACCAAGACATAAATGAAACAAACCCTGACTTCAAGGAACTTACCCTTACTGGAATGTGGCACAGCATATAGACAGATAAGTAGATTTTATTTACATTTTACCACTCCATTTTCCTTTGGGTAAAATTCAAATACAAGATAATTTTATGTGTGTAAGAGTGACAACAACTTAAGGGAAGCAAGGAAAGTTAGATGTAGAAGGTTGTACCTAAACTAACCTTTAAAGGAAAATAAAGGGATTGTGAGAGGCAAACATATAGAGGGAGTGCACTCTAGGTATGAGAGATGGCTTGTCTATATGTGCAGAGATAGGTCAAGTTTCAGGACCTGCTAATAGACCAATTTGGGAAAGCAGGTGTGTGTGAAGGAAAGTAATATAGGCTCAAAAGGTAGATTGGGCCAGATAGTGAAGGACCTTAAATATTAAATAAAGAGTTATACTAAAGAATACAGCTCAGGGAATAGTATGCTGCATCCAGAGTCAGGAATACCTGAGTTCAAATCTAGCCTCAGATCCTTACTAGCTGTATGACCCTGGGCAAGTCACTTAACCTCTGTTCACCTCAATCCATTGAAGAGGGAAAAGGCAAACCACTCCAGTTTTGCCAAGAAAACATGGACAGTGTGGTCGGTGGAGTCACAAAAAGTCAGACACAGCTGAACAATAACAATTTATACTAAGCATAATTGGGGGCTTCTGAAGATATTTAAGCATTGGAGTCACATGGTCACGCCTATGCCTTAGGAAAATTATCTTGGCACAGCCATGAGGAAGATAGACTGCATAAAGGAAATGCTGAAAACATGGAGACCAAATAGGTAGTTATTGGAATAATCAAGTGAAAGATGATGAAGTTCTGAACGAGAGTGTTAGCCAAATTCGTGGAGAAGAGATAGATATAGGAGGTGTGGTGAGTATAGAATTAATAATTTGGGAAGCAGTTTGAATATTGGGGAAAGGTGTTTTTAGTTTTTTGTGATCCCACTAGTATGTAAACTCTCTTATGTGTCAAAATATTTGTGGCAGCCCTTTTTTTGTAGTAGTGAGGAACCAGAAACATAGTAGGTGACCACGGATTAGAAAAGAGCTAAACAAATTATGGTACATGAAAGTAATGGCTTTTCTTACAGCTCTGTGAAAAATGATAAATACAAGAAAATACAGAAAAGCATGGGATGGCATATGGACTAATTCAAAGTGAAGTAATCAAGATCAGGAAAATAAGGGATGCAATACCTATAAGAGTATAAATGGAAACATCAATAGCGACAACAGTGAAATGATACTGCAGTGCAATTTTAATGCCCAAACTTGGCAATAAAAAGCTACGATAATGTACCTCCATCTTTTGCCAAGGTAGAGAACTACTGCAGGTGTGGAATTCTACATGTAACGTCAGACCTAGTTTATGTGTTTTCCCTCTTTTTTATTCTTTGTTATAAAAGATTGTTTTCTGTAAGAGGGAGATGCTTAAAAAATAAAGATGATACAAAACAAGATAATAATTACATTTTTTTGAAAAAAACCCACTGGTAATTATGGACAGTACAGTGTTAATAGATCAAAAATCTGAATTATAAGGGATTGAGAAGTGAGTGAAGAAGTGGAGGTAGTGAGAGTCAATTACTCTAGAGGCTTTGTAGTGAAAGGAAAGATATTGGATGATGGCTTGAGGGGATGACCGGATCCAGCAAAAGGATTTTTTCAGTCGAGTAAACATTAGCATATTCATAGGCACCAGGGAAGGAGCTGGCAAAAATGGAGATGGGGGGGGGCGGAGAACGAAGGAAAGATTAATGAAGCAAGTAACAGAAAAGTTAAGATGGGGCATAGGATCAAGGACAAGAGTGAGAGACAACATACAAGGTCATCTTTTCCTCAGAAACTAGAACAAAGGAGGGGATATAGAGTATAGTGAGAAGTAGTGAGGTTTTGACGTGAGTAGGGTAGATAACAGAACTTATGTTGGATATTCTTATTTTAAAATGAGAGTGAGATCAGACATTTCTAAATCATTTGAATAGAAGCCATAAGATCCTCTACAAGCCTACACATCATGTACCCTTGGTTTGGAATTTTCCAAAAATGAGCTTTTCTTAGATTGAGTATCGTTTTTGACATTTAAGACAATTATAATAGTTCAAAGAAGACATTATTAGGACTCAGATGAGACTTCTTTTGATGAAATATTGAATGAGGCTATATATTTATTGCAAAGCACACATTCTTCACTTGAACCAAAATTTATCCCAAATGATCTGATCACTCAGAGTACTCAAAGAAGAAATACACTTTGAATTTGTAATGAAATTTATATCTCAAAGTTTCTTGTTGTTTAATCAATCAAACAGACTAGCCTAGTAGTATAGGCCAATTTTATTTTTCCTACTGGTCACCAAAAAAAAGAAAAAGTTGTGAGAGTTCAGGATGGAAAGGACCTCAGACAGAGAGTCAAGGACCTGGATTCAAGTTCTCGCTCCATCCAACCTTAGGTGTGTATGTCATTTGGCCTTGCTCAATCTCAGTTTTCATATCTATGATATGGGAATAACCATTTCAGCCCTCAAAGAGTTTTTGATAGGATCAAGTGAGATAGTATATATAAAGTACTTTGGAGTTGTATTGTGATGCATTTTTTTTTTGGTAATAACAATGATACTTCGTTATGCCAATGGATCTTTAACTCATTAACATGGGGCATTCATTCTAAGGATTCAGATTACAACCCACTTATTCTGAATGACTCTTAACTATGTCATCCCATACATTTCCCATGGAAGTTCTAACCAATTTGCTCAATTTGCCCAATTTGCTAGTTCTTTTAACATCATGAAGATACCAGCAGAGTTTTAGTTACCCCTCACTTGTTGACCAACCCACCTTCTTTGCTAATCAAACTTCTCTGATTATATCTTTTATGTTGTTTCTCTGACATGGTTTTTGGTTTTTAATGTGTCAGACCCTGTTCATGCCCAGCATTTATGTGAATGCTATGGAATGTTACTGTTATGTAAAAAATGATGACTATGAAGAATTCAAAGCAGCACGGGAAAACATGAACTGATGCAGAGTGAAACAAGCAGAATCAGGAAAGCAATGCATGTTATGGTCATGTCTGACTCTTCATGAGCCAATGGACCATACTATCCATGGATTTTTTTGGGGGGGGGACAAAGATATTAAAGTGGTTTTCCATTTCCTTCTCCAGTGGATTAAAGGAAATAGAGGTTAAGTGACTTGCTCAGAGTCACACAGCTAGTATCTTCAGCTGCATTTGAACTCAGATCTTCCTGACTCCAGGCCCTGTACTCTATCCTCTGAGCCATATAGCTGTCCCTACACTCTGATGATAACATAAATATAAGGAATAAAATAATGAAATGAAATGGTATATAATTATAGTGACCAAGCTTTGGAGAGGAGAGGAGAAAAATGTACCTCCCTCCTTTCGTTGCCAAGGTTTGGGACTATGGGTATGGAATATTGCATATTGCTAGATGTGATTGATAATTTGGCTAGTTTTCATGAACTGTTCTTTCTTTTTCAATCAGTGTTATAAGGGATAACTCATAGGGGCTGGGGAGAACTATCAATTGTGATGCAGAAAAAAATGCCACAATATGGTTTTTTTAAAAAGATAGTCCTTTGTTAATACTATTGAGATTTATTATTATTATTATTGTTAGTAGTAGTAGTAGCAGCAGCAGATCATTATTCCCCTACTGAAGTCTTAATCTGTTGTCTCATCCTGATGTAGAGTGGACCTTAGAATCTTAAACCCCATGTTCGAATAACACAAAATCTGTGAATCCTGTCAGATTGAAATGGCTTAAAGAGTATGGATCCCTTAATGGATTGTGTGTTTGTATAGTCTAAACCAAGCTAAGTTTGCACAGACTCATCAGCAGAAGGTTAGCCTCCTTGATGCTTTTTTTTAAATTTCAAAAACTCACAAAAACTACTTTAGGAAGTAGATAGGTGACAACGAATGTCAGCAGGATTATTCACATTGATGAAATAATAAATCTTTTGAATTATTGAAGAAGTATTTTCTTGTTATGAGTAGGCCAAGACTTGGATGCTCTACTCCAGTTTCCATTGTTCAGCTCATAAAATGAAACAGCTTTCTATCTGAGGATTTCTAAAACTCCCAGGGCCAAAGTGAATTAATAGCCACTATGGCTGTACATCAGCCAGGGAATGATTCAGGGGATTACTAATTGCCTATGAAACTTGTCACCTCTGAGGAAGGAGGTCAAATCTGCCTGCAGGTAATTAGTGACTAAGAGTATTAACTGACAGTTGCATTTTGGACTTTCTGACAGGAGCTGGTTGTCTCGGTGCATTTCAAGGACTGCTGTCATGAGTATCCTTGCTTTCTGCATCTCTCAACCAAGGGCTCTCCTTTGGCAAGGTGACAGGTTTTATATACTTAGCATTTGACTAGAGAGAATGCCAAGTTGAGAGTTAAGGAAATTGGTCAGGCCTAAAGAAATCAGTTGAGGGGGCCTGATTTCTCCAGAATTCTGACTCCAGATCATACAATCAGCATTTAAAGGGACCTCAGAAGCCATCCAGTCCAACCTGACAAAAAATTCTTTAGGCAACATGCCTGACAAGTGGCTATCCATTCACCACCTGAAGACTTGTTGTCAAGAAGAATAAAGAATATGCAAGGGCCTCTTCATAGACTTGCATTTTCTTCAAGTTAGAAGGGATATTTGAGGTGTCCCAGTTCAATCTCCCAACCTATACAGTAATGGCCCCTACAGCCTGCTTTCCGTCTGGTTATTCATTCATTCCTTAGATACTTAACATTTTTCTTGTAGATACAACACTTGTGTCTAGCTAGATACAATCACAAAGATTTGATAAATCTGTAAGTGTATGTTCTAACTAAAGACAATACTAGCTAAATCCACAGAAAGTCATAGGGAACATTACATATACACACACAAATTGGAGTTCTGTATATCTCTGTGATGAAGGCTATTCAATGATTCATCTGAACAAATATTTATTTAGTGCCTACTATGTTCAAGGCTATTACGGGAACTAAAGACACTTTTAAAAAGGCAGTAAGATATACAATGGTTGCCTGTAAGCAACATGCATTTTGTTAATACGTGTGGTAGAAAGAGCATATATGACCTGGGTTTCTGAGGGAACTAGGTTCTAATGTCATTGTGTGACCTTGAATAACTTCACTTCTAGCCTTGCATTCCTTACTTATAATTTGAGCGCTACAGACTAAATGAATTTAAAGGGTTTTTTTTCCCCAGCTCTGACATTCTATTAATCTATGATCGAAATCAATTAAAAATATCTATTAAACATATAGTACGCTAAGGGGCACTGTGGGTAGAGGGCCATACCTAGAGTTAGGAAGATTCATCTTCCCAAGTTCTAATCTGGTCTCAGACACTTATCTGTATGACCTCGGCAAGTCATTTAACCCTACTTACCTCAGTTCCTCATCTGTAAGATGAGCTGGAGAAGGAAATGCAAACCATACAGTATCTTTGTCAAGAAAAATTCAAATGCGGTCATGAAGAATTGGGCATGGCCGAAAAATGACTGAACAACATTAACCACTCAAATTCATTAAAAAAGTTTTATTGACATTTTATTTTTACATTACAAACATATTTAGATCACCTTCCCTCCATAAGAGCTCTCATATAACAAAATAAAACAATTAAGCAAAACTAACAAGATGCTAGTCTCATTTGAAAGAGCATGCAATGTTTTACAACTGTACCCTCCAAACCTCTCTATTTTTAAGTATTTTTAATTACAGAAACCTATTTTCTCTTCACTGCCCCCCCAACCCATAAAAAACCAAATTCTTTGCAACAAATATGAATAGTTAAGCAAAAAAATTCCTCATTGGCTGGACACATATATACACACCCACACATAAATACATACATATGTGTGTATGTCCCATTCTGTACCCAAAGTCCATCATCTCTCTTTGAGGAGGTAGATCGTGTGTTTTATTGTCATTTATCTGTAGTAATGGATTGTCATTTTATCAATCATTGTCTTACACCTTTCAAAGTTTGAACTTTTGCTAATTTCATTCTTCATCAGATTATATGTCTTCAAAATTGTTCGTTTTTACAAAATTGATGTTATGTATAAACTGTTTGGTTCTACTCACTTCATTCTGAATCAGTCTGTATAAATCTTTCCACGTCTCTTTGAAATCACCAATTTTCTCAATTTCTTACAATGCTATGATATTCTTCCATGTTCACATACCACTATTTATTTAGCTATTCCTCAGTTGATGAATGCCCCTTTAGTTTCCAGGATTTTGCCACCATGAAAAAACTGCTATAAATATTTTTGTATCTTTTCTTGTTCTTAGAAAATCTCTTTTGTTGGATTCCATGGTACTGTGTAAATAGCAAAAGACTGAGGGTCAGAACACCTACCTGAGTATGAGTCCTGTTTGTGTGATCATGGATAAGCTGCTTTTTTTTTTCTATTCGTCTCTGTGTATCAGTTTCCCTATCTGTAAAATGGAAGCAAATGTTTCTTATCATGAGCGTCAAATAGGGTTACATGGTCTACCCTCCCATCCCATATAGTAATACCCTCAGTACGTTACAGTGTTTGGTAAGGCATCATGTTTATATAGTACATTGTAAAACATTGTATACATATATGATATTGTGATTGTGTTGTTGGGGCATCTATCTATTACACATAACTTAAATGTCTGCCTCAGTTTCCTCATGTAAAATAGGAATAAGAATAGCATGTACCTACCAGGGTTGTTGTGAAGATAAAATGAAATAATATTTATAAAATACTTTGCAAATCTTAAGGAGTTATATAAATGCTAGCTAATATTATTCTAAAAATCAAGACTTCATAACACCGAATTAGATTTCAAGAAGAAAGCATAGAAAATTGCTAATGCCCACAAGTCTATTTTTAAGACATAAAACAGCGAGCAAATATGTTGTCATCTTAGATATAAACAAAATTATACCAAGGTGACAGAGTTCACAAAAGGATTGTCTGAACCTGACCCCCTTTTGTGACATATTGTCACATAACCTGCTTATTGAAAATGCTAAAAATATTTTCATTTCCTCATGACTACCAATTGTCTTAAATCTGGAGGATGGTAAACATTCTATTCGGTTTTAAAAAGAAGAGAAGAAAAAAGTTAACCTTGACATTGGGAGCAACAAGGATCATTTGTGAATTTGCTAATTGTTCTTCCATGTGGACTTTTGATGGTGTTTGGTCCTTAAATTTAGACACATTTTTTAAAGACTCTAGCTTCTTGACTATGTAGAACAAACTTCATATCCTACATATTGTAGGCACTCAATAAATACTTGCTGAAAATAAATAAAATCCATTGGCTGTAAAAATATTTTTCTCTCCCTTAATATGCTTTTCTTGATAAATTGCTGGGGGATGAGTGGCATTATGATGTTCTTTTCTCTAACATGTTTAACTGGACTAGATGATTTTGTTCTGAACAATGAATCTTGACTGTACCAATCTGATGCCCTTCTCTGACATTTAATATTAAGGGGCTTTGTAATCATGTAATTAAACATAGTCTTTATGAGGGAATTTATTTTTGTTGAATTGTTTCAGTCATGTCTAATTCACCACAACTACATTTGGCATTTTTCTTGGCAAACTTACTGAAGTGGTTTGCCATCTCCTTCTCCAGCTCATTTTTTTCAGTTGAAGAACTGAGGCAAACAAGGTTAAATGGCTTTCCCAAGGTCACACAGCTAGTAAGTGTGTGAGGCTGGATTCAAACTCAGGCCTTTCTTACTTCAGGGCTAGCACCCTATCCATTGCACCTCCTAGCTGCTCTTGTGAGAGAATAGCGCCTCTTATATAGTTGTCGGAAATTAATTGTTTATTATAATTAATGTGAAATGCTTTTTTGTTGTAAGCTTGTAATGATATAATTTTAAAAAATATTTCTCACCCCTACACATGCCTTGATGCTACCTGAGGGGTGTGTCACACAAGAGAACCTGGAGTAAATAGCTGGCAGAGCTGATGACTGGAACTTTAGCCACTCCACTAAGTTCTAGACCTGTCAATCATTGTGGCTCTTTAATGAGCTAAGAAATACAGACACCTGTCCCTGACCATAAGCAAGAACTTAAGGGCAAAGTGGGTAGTGGCAATCCACCAATGAAGCAGGTGGGCTGAGCCCTCCTGGGGAACTTATGGGAGAAAACAATGTGGAACACAAGAAATCAGCTCTTTGGCCTAGAAAGTGTCTGCAGGTGTTTAGCCTGGGCAAGAGGCCTGAGTGTCCTCAAAGTACCCTAAGTTGGGGGGAGGGGAGAAGAACAAAATCACAAGTGAGAAATGAAGTCTACAATTATAAAAGTATATTCTGTTTCTTTATGAACCCTGAGCAGCAAATGCATTATAAAAGAAAACAACCTCATGGTAAGTGGCTATTTTTAGCTCAGTAACTAATGATGAATCAAGATGTTTCTGCAAACCCAATTACTCAATAAAAATTGCCATAGTACCCAGAGCATTACATGACATATTCTTTGTGCACTCACAAAAACTTCCTTAAAAATGCTGCTGCTCCCCAACTACACTGTCATTTGTCATACAACAGAACAATGAAGAAGGGTATAGGAGAGTACAGGAGAATTGAGGGTCACTATGATTTAGGCATGTGATTGTAGGTCAATGCAATACCAAGATTACTTTTCATATTCTAGCCTAGCATGGCATGGTGTAAAGAGTACCAAAGTTAGACCCACAGAGGCCAGGGTATGCCCCTTAATTATTATGTGGCATTGGACAAATCACTTCACTTCTTTGGGCTTCAGTTTCCTCCACTGTTAATCTATGAGAAATTGGAACTCAATGACCTTTCAGATCCTTTCTAGTTCTAAATTTTTGATCCTATGGTACCTTTCACCTTGATGCATATGAGCTCATCAAATGGGAGTATACAAATTACATAAATTGTGATTATCTCATTTTGCACCTTGAGTCTATCTCTTCTCTTTCAGTAGATGAGTAGCATACTTCTTGATCAGTGCCCTGTAATCGTAGTGGATCTTTGAACTGAATGGATTTCTTAAGTCTCTCAAAAATTATTTTTCTTTAAAATGTGATTACTGTATATATTATTCTGGTTCTACTTGATTCATTCTGCATCAGTTAATATACATCTTCCCAGGTTTCTCTGAAACCACTTCTTTCATTCACTATCTCTTCTGGCACAGTAACATCAAATCCCTTTTCTATAGCCCTTGAGATATTTGAAGACAGTTATAGCCCCCAGAGTCTTCTCTTGTCCCAGCTAAAGATCCCTAGTTTTTTTTTTTCAATTGATACACGGCATATTTTTAAGCCCTTCATCAATCCAGTTGCTATCTACCAGTTGATGTCCAGTCTATAAATGCTTATCCTAAAATATGGCTCCTAAAACTGAACTAGTCCTCCAAATGTGGTCTAAAGAGGGCAGAGTACAGTAGAACTATCAGTTCCTTAGCCCTGGCTTCTTTACCTCTCTTAAGGCAGAGAAGATTGCATCAATTTTCCTAACTGCCATATCATATTGTTGAATGGTTCTGAGGTTGGATTCTACTAAAATTCCAAGATCTTCAATTGAATGGCTGCCCTCTTACTGCTCCATCATCCTGTATTTATAAAGCTGATTTTTTTCAGCCCAAATGTAACACCACTTTTAGATTTATATAATTGAAATTTATTAGATTTTTAGTCCATCAAGATCTTTTTGGACCGGGATAGTTGTCCAATATGTTACCTATTCTTCCCAACTATGGGCCATCTCTAAAATTAATAAGCATGCCATTGATAAATGTATTTAAGTCATTGATGAAAGGTTAAATAGCACAAGGTCAAGCACAGATCCCTAGCATATTACACTGGAGATCCCTGGCCAAGATAACATTGAACCGTTAATGACAACTTTTGGATGAAGGCCTTTAATTATTTCTAAGTGCACCTAGCTCTCCTGTCGTCTAGCTCAAATCTCCACAATTTTACCACCAGAAAATTATGAGGAAATCTACCAAATGCTTTGCCCAGGTAAACTGCATTACAGCATTACCTTATTCTACCAGTCTAGTAACTGTTTTTTAAAAAAGGAAATGACATAGGTTTGCTCATCATAACCCACTCTTCATGAAGCCATGTTGCTTCTTCATGATCACCATTTAATTTTCTTGGTGTTCTTTAACCATTCCTAGAATTTTTAGAAGTTTTCTGGGAAAATGAAGTCAAATTAATTGGCTTATAGTTTGTAGATTTTATTTATTTTTCTTTTCTCTCCTTTCCTCTTCTCTCCTTCCCTTCCCTCTCCTCCTTTCCCCTCCCTTCCCCTCCCCTCCCCTCCCTGGCTCTCCCTTCCCCTCCCCTCCTTCCTTTTTCCCTCCCTCCCTCTCTCTCTCTCTTTCTTTCTCTTTCTCTCTCTCTCCCCAGTTCTTCAGTGTCTCACTGCTATTCAAAGAGTGTCAAATATAATAATATTTCAAGAATCATTTTAGCCATTTCTTCTAGTATCTAAGGATATCTGTCTGAGCCTGGTGACTTGACATCATAAAGATGCTTTTTAAAAAAAAAATAAATTACCCTTCTATTTATCGTAATTTCCAATTCCTTACTGGCTCTTTTTGTTCTTGCTTGTCCAGTCAAAATATTTCTGTGAACAGATAAAAAACAAAGGGTTGAACAGCTTTGTCCTCTCATCATTATCTGTTATCATCATGCCCTTCAATACTAGCCATGCTCCCATCCTTTTCATTGTTCCTTTTTCTCAATAAAACTTTAAAAATTCCTTTTTGTTTCCGTTGATTTCCATAGCACCTTAGTCTCTTCCTAAATCTTCCTTTCTGAAACTTGTCTCCCTTTGTTTCTAGTTCTGTCTTCTAAACTTTTGACTTCTTTTCAAAAGTCCTGAGTACACGGGTTGAAAGCAATGAAGAACCTCATACATTAGGCTAGAAAGGGATCTAGAAAATGAGGAGATTGGGGGGCGGAGCCAAGATGGCGGCTGGGAAGCAGTGACTGGCGTGAGCTCCCCACCAAATCCCTCCAAAAACCTATGAAACAATGGCTCTGAACCAATTCTAGAGCTGCAGAACCCACAAAGTGGCAGAGGGAAGCAGG
>CM053622.1:92338064-92396088 GCA_028646595.1 Phalanger gymnotis
GGGGCGGGGAGGAAATGGGGAGAAAATTTGTAATTCAAACGCCTGTGAAAATCAATGCTGAAAACCAAACATGTCAAAAATAAATTTAAAAATAAATAAATAAATAAATAAAATAAAATAAAATAAAAAAAAGAAAATGAGGAGATTTCAGATATCTTTTATTTGCTCACTGAATCTTTTTCCTAAACATGCCCACAATCCTTATTTATTTAGAGCTACATCGTGTACCTCTCTTTGGCCATTTTCCTCCTTCATTCCCTTCACACTAATGCAATCTTCTTGAAGCCAAGTATTTATTTGTCTTATTTTGTTTTTGTCTTTATGTTCCCCAGCAACTGGCTTTGCATCTTGTTAAGCCCCTACATAATAGGGCTTGACAAATTTTGTTGGGTTGGATTGGGGTGAAGCATAACAAATAAAATATCTCTTTCACATGACATTTATTTCAAATACTTAGAATCATAGGGTCATAGATCTAAAGTTAGAAGGTTCCTCAGAAGTTATATTTTACAGCCCCTTCCTGTTAAAGATGAGGAAAACATCAACATTAAGTTGCTTGCCCAGAATTGCACAGGTAGTAAATGTCAGAGTTAGGATTTAAACCATGGTCCTTTGACTCCAAATACAATGCCTTTTCCATTTCATCACCTTGCCTCCCCAGTTATCCTATCCTCTCCTGAGTCTTCTATAAGATAACAAACCCAATTTCCTTCAAATGATTTTCATATAATATGGTCTCCCTGCTCTTCATCATTCTGATGGTTCTTCTATGGATGCTATCTAGTTCATCAATGCCCTTCCCATAAGGTGATATGAAGAACTAAGCACAACAGTACAAATATGGTCTGACCAGGGATAAATATGTAGCAGAACTCTTATTTCCTTAATCCTGGACACTGTGTGTCCTTAAGAGCTCATTAGGTTTTATTTGGCTTTAGCCTACCTAGAAATTTTAACATTTGGCTCTGAAGAAGAAAGTGAGGCTGGTGACTTTGCACAGCCTTCTCTCACTTAAAATCCAATTCACTTGCAAGTCATGGCATTATCTTCCTGATGTCATGGTCATCTTTGAGGAGAAAGGACAAACCACAAAACAAAATCATTCATGGGTGCTAATCGGGGTCTGTGGAGTGGGTCTTCCAGTAACAGCCCTTCTCATATTCCTTCAACCAAGCTATCAACCAGACTGGTCTATAGCAAATACACCTTGGACTTAAACCCCAAACCCAATCCCAGTCTATTAGGTTTTATTAAGTGGTCTTGGAAAAATTCACAAACTTCTAAAAAGGATCTCTTTGGGTTATATACAACTCTAGTTGTTCTGTTCATTGTGGAGATGAGGAAGGGCTAAAGAAAAGATAGAGAAGTAGATAATTCAGTAAACGATAAGCTAGTGATGTGAAAGAAGAGTTCATCCAACAGAGAAGCAATTTATTCTATTCTCACAGGCAAAATCAAATCCGTTGACTCATTTTAGCTCTCTATACAAAGCACCCTGAGATAAACCTCTTGACATGTCCCAGATGAAAAGTTAATCAAATTAAGTCAGTGTTCACTTTTGGCTCTAAAGCTATTTTATTTGTTTGGCTTAGATTTCCTGAATTCATGGCTCTCATTTCCATACTGACTTTGAAAAATGTCTACACATAGGGTATTTCTAAGAGAAAATCTTACTGTCTTTGTTAAATATAACAAATGCACTCTTAAGATCTTGGAGCTGAAAGGGACCTTAGAGAGATACTTTCCAAAACTCCTTCATTTTATAGATGAGAAATCTGAGACTGGAGCAAGAGCAAGTGATTGACTTAAGGTCAAAAAGCTATGAAGTAGCCATAGCTGGAACTGAGCGCAGCTGTTGGAAACTTGGTCTTCTAAGCATACTACTAGTTCCTTGATCTCTTAGAAATGTTGCTGTTAACAAATAATTGTTTCCAGAACAAATACTCTGAAGGAAGAAGAGATTATATTTTTCATGTCTGCTAGCTTTTCTTTTCAAAATTAATTTGTTTTAATCAGCAAAAATGTACCTTCTCTCTCTCCCTCTCCCCAATTAAGAATGAAAGAAAAACAAAACCCCTGTTAGAAATGTGTATAGTCAGGCAAACCAAATTTCTGCATTGAGCATGGCATGACATAAACACACAAATACATATATACATACATATTATATATATATACATATACACAATACATATATATGTATATATACACATACATTTATATCCACACATATATTTGTTTGTATACATACATATTTATCCATATGCATAAATATGTACATGTATACATACATATATAATATATTTATATGTGAAAATATCATGGAATATTACTGAAGTGATGAAAGGGATAGGTTCAGAGAAATTTCTGAAATCTTATATGAATTGATAGATTGAAATGCAATGATAATAATGTAAAGACAAACAACTTTGAAAGACTTAAAACCTCTGATCAGCATAATCACCAACTAAGATTCTAGAGGACTGATGATAAAACATGTTACCCACTTCCTATTAGAGAGGAGAAAGTCTCAGAGTACAGAATGATATATGCACATGTTTATGTGTATATATGCATATATCTTCATATATGTATACATTTATCTACATATAATGTATTTGTATATGTATGTATGTGGATAAATACACATGTATGTATCATTCTGCCCTCTGGGTTTTTCACTTCTTTAGTAGGAAGCACATAGCTTTTTTCATTATTAGTTCTCGGAAATCATGGTTGGTGGTTATGCTGATCAGAGTTCTTAAAGTCTTGAAATTGAGATATTAGTAAAAATGCTTAGCACAGTGGCTGGCACATAGTAGGCACCTAATAAATGTTTCTTCCTTTCCCCCTTGTTTGGTTTTACAATATGGTTTTATATATATATATATATATATTTTATAAATTGTTCCCCTGGTTCTTTCTACTTCTCTCACATCGATTCAAACAAGTCTTCTTGGGTTTGTCTGGAACTATTCCCTTGTCATTTCTTACAGCACAGTTTCATCACATTTATATTTTGTTATTGTTCAGTAATTTTTCAGTCATGTCCAACTCTTCATGATTCCATTTGGGGTTTTCATGGCAAAGATGCTGGACTGGTTTTCCATTTCTTTCTGCATTTATATACCAAAATTTATTCAGCCGTTCCCTAATTGATGATCACCTCCTCAGATTCCAAATCCTGGACTGAGAAAATCAAAAAGAATTTCAGATTAGTGGAGTGAAGGAATAAATATATTCAGTTATTAGGCTTTGGAGAGGGAGAAAATTAGAAGAGGGAGAGGTGAAGAGAAGATAGAAAGAAGGGGGAAAGAATGCTGAGAAATTATAGAGTAGTGTTTTCAAAGCAAAGCTTTGAGGAGTAATGTTACATTGTACTACTGACAGGCCCTGCCTGATCCACAAAAGTGATAGAAGATACACAACTAAATGAAAGAGAATTCTAGCCCTTGAGGAGCTTGTGATCTCAAGTATAAGATGCAGGATAAAATGTATATTCTTTGATGCTTTGATGCATCTGTGATCCCCTCATTGGGGATATTCTTTTCACGGACAAAATTTGAAACCCGTCAACACCTTCTCCTTGTGTATGTTTCTCTCCCATACTTTTAAATGGATGTTGTAAGGTAGAATAAAAGCTTTGCAGTACTTGGCACCCTCTCTGCTCTTTTCTACCACTGTGATTACAGAACCGGAAAACACTTGCCTAGAACTGAGGATGGGCACTCTATTTTTACCTGTTTCATTGTTTACCAAAGAATTCATCCTCTGGGGATTAACATGCTAGTGATGAGTCTCTTCTACAGTGAGCTAATGGTCAGCAGTTAGTAGACATAGTCTTACTGAGACCTTACTGAAAATTTTTCAGTTTGGCAGGATCTACTGTTATTTGTACTGAGCAGTCATAGCCATCCAGACTCCCAGACTCATCTTCTTATAAAAGTGAGGCATCAAAGTAGGCCTTTAATGGGGCATAAAGTATGTACACAGATACAAATAATATAAATGCATAAGAGGAGCAAAAAACTCTTAGATCAGATGAAGGGGAGAGTTCGTTTGAAGCGGTGTCCATCATTCATTCATTAATAAAAGAACCTTCAAGTGCTTATTGTATGCAGAACATAATGCTGGATACTAGGGGATATGTGTGTGTGTGTGTGTATGTAAAGTTTAAATAAGGAACAACATTCCTTCATGAAGTTTAGAGTCCAATTGAGAAGGCTTCAAGGAAGAGATAAGATTTCAACTAACTCTTTAAGAAGGAATGTGGTGCTACTATGTGGAAGAATCACGATCCATCTAAAAGTAAGGAATGAAATAATCAAATATGAGGAAATAGGAAACAGTGCATATTTTCTGTATCTTAATTAGTTGTAGTGGCAATGGTGGTAGTAATGGTGATTATTTACACTTTGTCACATGTAAAATTATTATATAATATACATATTTTATATATATATATACATAATTATCCTCTAATTATCACAACTATATTTATCAACATAGATCTTGCATTCTCCTCAATACCAGTAAAATGTAATCTCCTTGAGGGTAGGGTCATATTTTATGCAAGGTATGCATAATTTTGTTTGTACACAATCAGTTTCATGTTTTCCCTTCCATTAAACTGTAAGCTCCTTGAGAGCAGAGAATGTCTTTTACCTTTCTTTGTATACCCATCTCTTAGCACAGTATCTGTCACATAGTAGGTGCTTAATAAATGCTTACTGACTGACTGGTGTTAGTAGTAGTGATAACAGTAGCCCTCATAGGTAGTAATCCACATTTATATAGTGCTTTACAGTTTACCATTCACTTTCCTCACAACAACCCTATGAAATAAGCGGTGAAATGTTCTTATTTCATAGCAAAGGAAATTGAGGCATTGAGAAATAAGGTGACTTTCCCAACCCACACAGATGGTAAGTGGAAGAGCTAGGATGAGAAACTAGGTCTTTTCCCTCCAAGTCCAATGGTCTTTCTATTATCCATGCAGTATGGTGGGGGAAGGGTGTGAGGAAGTGTGAATTAAAGCTGGAAAAGTAGATTGGGGGCAGATTGTGGAAATCCTTGAATGCCAGGCAATGGAAAAACACTAAAAGGTTTTGAGAATTGGAGACATGTAACATCATCCGTTCCCTGTTTATTTATAATTATTATCACTATCAATTAACACCAAGTAGCTCACTACCATGTTCACTTATAAATATGTCTTGAACTTATCCATCAAAATGATTGCATAAATAAAAGTTAAAGTCATCAAAAATTCTGTATTAATTCTGTTTCCTATATGATTTTTAAGTATTTTATTCATGGTTTTTCTTCTTTTGATTTCTTTATCTCATATATTTTCCTCTCTCTAAAATCTAAGCAATCTAAATATACTAAGTGATAATAAGAAATGTGAATGATGTGAAAAGATCAATTTCTCCAAGAAAAGAAAATCCACTATTTTAACAAAATACAATGGCAACCATCCATTGTAAGGTTACCATCTGGCCTCGGCATCTAGCCAAGCTCTTCTGTGGAAATGATGACAAGTCTTTTGGAAACTGTCATCTCTGGCATTTGGCACAGAGCACTGGGGAACATTAAAAATGGTAGACGGTGTCATTGTTCCAGTTTGATGATGATGATGAAGAAGAAGAAGATAGTGATGATGATGGTGTGATGGTGATGATACATTTCTGAAGGATTTTACCTTAACCAAGAAATTCAGCAATTTTTTTTCATACTGATGACTCAAAAATTAATTTGAACACTGAGTCAACAAGCAGGATTATATGCTACAGATCCTTTAACAATAGCAATTGCATCTCTATTTTTAATTGCCGCTATTATAAGATTGTACACTCCTTTGAAGTCAGTAGCTCTCTCTTGTAGTCTTTGAATCCCCAGAATCTAATATAGTTCTTTCAACAGAGTAGGCACTTAAATGCTTGTTTAAATTAACTGAATTCATAGCACTATGTTAAGCCCTGGAGACACAAAGAAAAAATAAAATATGACCCTGTCTCAAGGAGTTTACATTCTACTGGTTTTGAGGCAAATGCAACATATCTGCAGATAAGTATATATATGATAATTAGAGTATAGTTAGAGATGATGCCAACAACTAGGAAGATTAGGAAGGCTTTCAGGAAATTACATATGAGCTGATCTTTGAAGGAAGACAAAGATTCAGAAATAGTGGTGAAATGGAGTGCATTTCAGGCTTGGGTAACAATCTGTAAAAAGGTACAAAGGTGGGAGATGGAGTGTGGAATTTGTGGAACATCAAGTAAATTAGTAAGAGTAGAATTTAAACCTTATAAGTATATAACAAACAAAATATGTAGAGGGCATGGAAGTGTGCTACTGTAATTCTGGTTTCCTGGGAGGCTGGGGCTGATCACTTGACCTTTGGAGGTCTGAGCTGCAGAGACCTATGCTGATAAGGTGGGTACCTACACTAAGTCCAGAATCCATAAAGTGAATGCACAGGAATAGAGAATGGGTGGTAGCAATTAGATTGTCTACAGAGATGTTAAAATGGAGCCAATCACAGGCCCTGTGACTATGACTAGTGAAATTGGGTCTGTAGGTAAGAACTGCGCTTCCGACCTCAGCAGGATGAGGAGACTTGTTTTGTGTATTTATTAATTTTTAAAGGAGAGGGATCTGCCACATACAGAAATAACTGCAATAGAGTTAAGATCCTAAGAGAAATGTAAACAGTGATATTGAAGTCTGATGTTGGCAGAAATCATTTCTTACTGAGGAGATCAGGAAAAGCCGTTCTTTGGAGTCAAGAAAAACAAGTCTAAATTCTCTTCCATGAAATAACGCATCAAAAATTTGTTGACAGCTCTCCTGTCACTTCCAAGTTTTATCTTCTCCAGGCTAGATCTTCCCAATTTCTGAAACTGAGTTTTGGAAACAGTTGTTTCCAGTTCTTTAACCATCCCCATCATCCTTAAGTCTAAAGACAATATATCTTCTAAAAATGGCACCTAGAACTACTCATGTTATTCCACATGGGGTTAGGGTTGAGGAGAGTGGAATGAATCATCCCTATCACTTTGGACACTATATCTCTCTTAATGTAGCCTTAGGTTACATTGGCTCCTTTGGTGGCTACATCACACTCAACTAGTTGAGCTTTAGCTCACTTGAAGGTATTTTTTCATATTTATTGTTTTCTAGACATATCTCCTCTATCCTGTATATGTACAACCAATTGCTGGGCTTTCATTTATCCCTATTACATTTCATCTTATTAATTTTAGCCCAGTGTTCCTTCAACTGGATATTTTTTTCATTTCCACTTCTTTTGTCTAAAATACTAGAGATTCTTTTTAGTTTTACATCATCCATTGATTTTATAAAAGTCATGCCACTAATACCCCCATCCAAGTAGGTGAAATTCAAGTTTTCTTCCACAAAATTACTAATATGGAAATGTTTTACATGATTGCACACATATAACCTATAATCAGATTGCTTACCATCTCAGGGAGAGGGGGGGGAGGGGAAGGAGGGATAGAATTTGGAACTTAAAAGAATGTTTAAAAATTTATATATAGAGTAAAAATAAATATTATTTTTAAAAAGCTGTACATAAAAATAGCTGACAATGTTGTTGAATAAAATGGGACTAAGGACAGAGTCCTGGTGCTCTATACTAGTTATCTCTCTTGTACTCTTGGTTGGCCTCAAGCAAGACTCTTTAGGTCTAGTCATTCAACCTATTCTAAATCCACATATCTCTGTTGTCATACATCCCCCATATTTCCATTTTGCTTATAATGATATTGTAAAATTTCCAAAGGTTTTTCTAAAATTCCAATATGCCAATGGCAATCCCCTGACCTAGTTTAACTCTGACATAAAAGGAAATGAGAATAGTTTAATGGTTTTTCGTTATAACCTCTCTTTCTACTTTTTCACAAAACGTTCTTTAATGATATGTTCTCGAATTATACTAAGAATTGAAGCCAAACACACTAGCCCATAGTTTGCTGTATCTGTCTTATCTTTATTTAAAAACAAAACTTGCCCATCAACAATTCAGTGCATCTTACTTACTCTCCATCATTCCTCAAGAATCACCATCCTTAGTTAAATTACCACACTCAAACTTGTCAAGTAGCCTAATATGTAGTTTGTCCTGTCCATTTGACTTGAACTCATTGAAGGATGATATGTACTATCTTACAATTTCCATTTCTCCTTTGGGATTTCATTTCCCTATGCAATCTTAGATTCAACCATTTTTTTATTGTATACTCCAGAATTTGAGGATCATTCTTATTGGTAGAAAAAACAGAAGCAAAATAGAACTTGGGTTATCCTTATTTCCCTGTACAATCTGCTATCATCTTGCCATCCCTTTGTTCAAAGGAAGAAGTGAATGGATGAATGAAGGAACAAACTTTATAGTGTCTTTAATATATTTTATAAGATACCACTCATAACTGCCTTCTTGGCATTATTTCTTATAGGTCCTCTTTTGTAGTTGTCCTAATTAATCAGTGTTGATTTCTATTTCTTGTACATGTTATTCAAAAATTTAAGTTTGGTAATGCTCTCTCTTCACCTGTGTTGATGTCCTTAGGAACCTCAGCCTTTTTTTCCTATTCTGAGTCAATTTTTTTGCTTAAAAATTATTTATTTTTTAAATTCCATTGTTGTTTTGATTCCAGATTCTCTCCTTCTCTCTTCCTTATGCCCATCCATTTATAAGGAAAGAAACATAAAACCTATTTATATATGAAATCACACAAAGCTTGTCCACACTAGCCATTTTCTGAACAAAAAGCAAGAAAAATAAAGGAAAAATAGGCTTCATCAGTTAATTTTCTGGAGGTATTGTTCAGAGGTTCTAAGTCTTTCACAATTGGCATCTGTGTGATATTGCTGTTATTGTATAGTTTTTTTTCATGATTCTATGCACTTCACTTTGCATCAGTTCATGTAAGTCTTCCCAGGTTTTTTCAGAAGCCATCCCATTCATCATTTCTTGTAGCATAGTAGTATTCCATCACATTCATCTGCCATAACTTATTCAGACACTGCCCAGTGATGGATATCCCCTTAGTTTCCAATTCTTTTCTACCACAAAAGAGTTTTTGTGTGTGTGTGTATGATATCTGTGCCCTTTTCCTTTTTCTTTGATCTTTTTGTGATACAGACCTAGTAAGTAGCATTGCTGAGTCAAAGGGGATAAGCAATTTTATAGCCTTTTGGGCATAGTTCCAAAGTGGTCTTTTAGAATGGCTGGATTAATTCACAACTCTACCAACAGCGCATTATTGTATTTGTTTTCCCACATCCCCTCTAGCATTTGTCATTTCCTTTTTGTCATCTTAGCCAATCTGATAGGTGAGGTAGTACCTCAGACTTGTTTAAAATTGCATTTCTCTAATTATTAGTTACAGAACCATTTTATATGACTAGTGATAGCTTTGATTTCTTCCTCTGAAAACTACCTATTCATACATGTTTATACATTTGACCATTTATCAGTTGAAGGATGGTTCATATTCTTATAAATTTGGCTCAGTTCTCTACACATTTCAGAAATGAGACCTTTATCAGAAAAACTTACTGCAAAATTTTCTCTGGTTTCCTGCTTTTCATCTAATTTTGGCTATGCAGAATTATCTATTTTGCCTCTCATGAACTTCTTTACCTCTTATTTGGTAATGAGCTCTTCCCCTATCCATAGATCTGACAGGTAATTTCTTTCATGTCTCCCTAATTTGCTTTCAATATCCCCCTTTATGTCTAAATCATGTACTCATCCTGAGCTTATCTTGGTATACCATGTGAGATGTTAGTCTATGACTAGTTTCTGCCAGACTCCGGTTTTCCTAGCAGTTTTCGTCAAATAATGAGTTCTTATCCTGATATCTGGAATTTAGAGGGTACTCAAACACTACACTTCTGTGCTCATTTGTTTCTGTATATTGATTACCTAATCTGTTCCATTGATGAACCTTTTTTCTTTGATATGTGTCTTATGCAATACTGAATTGTTTTGATCATTACTGCTTTGAGTGAGATCTGGTACTGCTAGGCTACCTTCCTACATTTCCTTTTTTTCATTGATTCCTTTGACATTCTTGATCTTTTGTTCTTTCAGACAAATTTTGTTATTTTTTGCTATCTCTTTAAACTAATTCTTTGGTAGTTTGATTGGTATGGCACTGAATGAGTAAACTAATTTAGGTAGCATTGTAATTTTTATTATGTTGGTTCAGCCTACCCAAGATCAGTTGACATTTCTCCAGTTACTTAGATTTGCCTTTATTTGCATAAAGAGCATTTTGTTACTATATTCATATAGTTCCAATGTGTGTCTTGACAAGTAGACTACCAAATACTCTCTGTAATTATTTTCAATGGAATTTCTCTTTCTATCTCTTCCTTCTGGGTTTTGTTGGTATTATATGGAAATGGAGATGACTTGTATGGGCTTAGTTTATATTCTGCAACTTTGATGAAGTTGTTCATTGTTTTAACTAGTCCTTTAGATAACTAATTCTAAAGTTCTCTAAGTATACTGTCATAAAGTTATGCTTTATGCAAAAAATTTATAGCTTTATTTCATCATTTCCTATATTTATTCCTTCAATTTCTTCATTGCCTTATTGCTATAGCTAGCATTTCTAGTACAGTATTAAATAACTAATAATGGACATCTTTGCTTCACCTCTAATTTTACTGGGAAGGCTTCTAACTTATCACCATTTCAGATAAGGCTTACTCTTAGTTTTAGATGAATACTATTTATCTTTTTAAGAAAGGCTTTATTTATTCCTGCATTTGCTGGTGTTTTTAATAGGAATGGGTATTGTATTTTATCAAAAGCATTTTCTGCATCTATTGACATAATCATATGATTTTTGTTGTTTTGTTTTTGATACAATTACGCTTATAGTTTTTCTAATACTGAACCAACTCTGAATTCCTGATATAAACCCAATCTGGTCACAGTGTGTGATTTTTGTGATATATTGATATAATCTCTTTCTTAGCATTTTATTTAATTTTTTATATCAATATTCACTAGGGAAATTAGTCTAGTTTTCTTTCTCTGTTTTTGTTCTCACTGATTTAGGTATCAAACCACAGTTGATTCATAGAAAGAATTTGATAGGACTTCTTCATCTATTTTTTGATCAGTTTATATAATAAAGGAATTAATTGTTCTTTAAATAATTGGTAGAATTTGTGTATGTTTATCCATCTCCAATCAATTGTTAATATGTACCTAGAATTTACTTCTTAAGAGAATTCCATTCCTCTTGAACTTCCTTCCTTTTTTATTCTTTTTGAGGTCTTAGGTCATGTTGTTCTACCTCTTCTTTCTCTGAATTGTGAAAATACACAGCAGCAGATTTTGCTCACAATGTAAGTTTGAGCTATCTCACAATTCTCCCTAGGGAGGTAAAGAGTTCTTATAACGTGGGTTATTCAAGAAGACTTTATATAATCACCTGTTGGAGATGTTTTAGAACAAATACAGGCATCAATCAGGGTTTTGAAAAAGATAATCTGTCATATAAAGCAGTTAAGTGGGGTGGTGAATACAGTGATGGGCCTGAAGGCAGGAAGACCTGAGTTCAAATTTGACCTGAGACACTTAATAGCTGTGTGACCTAGAGCAAGTCACTTAGCCTCTCTTTGCCCCAGTTTCATCAACTGTAAAATGTAGATAATAATAGCACCTACCTCCCCGAGTTGTGAGAATCAGATTAGATCATATTTGTAAAAAGCACTTAGCACAGTACCTGAAACATTGTAGGCACTAAATAAATCCTTATGCCCCTCTCTTTCCACAATAAATTCACTTCCTACCTTCAGATTTTAATTCTAACTTTGCTTCTAATCATCATCAATGCCAACAAGCACTTATTAAGCTCCTACTGTGTGCCAGACACTGTGACGAATGCTGGGATACAAAGAAAGGCAAAAAAAAAAATTAGGATATGAGCCCTCAAGGAGTTCACATTCTAATGAGAAGACAATATGCAAATAATATGTACATTCAAAATATTCTGTATAAGTAGGAGGTAATCTCTGAAGGAAGGCAAAGCATTGGGGACGTAGGGAGGATGGGCAAAGACCTTCAATAGAGGACAGATGCCTTTTTCAACCATGTAGAACTATTTCTGCCATCCTATCCCTTTCTTTGTCCCTTGTGAGAGTAATCTTCCTACCAGGTTAACTGGTAGATGAAATCTGTTCTTCCTAGCTCCTCCAGTGAGAGGAGCAGCTGCAGGAATCCGTAATCCTAACCATTCTGAAGGGTTGGACAAGCAAGAAACTAAGGATTTAGAACTTTTGAAAATTAATTCTCAAAGGCTGAGTGTCCCTGACTTCAAAAGTTCAGTGTTGAGTGATATGGTTTCAGGAGCTTAGGAGTTTGAGTCAGAAGACCTGGGTTAAAATCTTACCCATATCTGCTAGCCATTTGATATAGGACAATCCATTCTCCACTTTCAGCATCAATTTCCTCATGTGCAAAATGGGAGTCATAATACTTGAACTGTCTTGAATGTTCTCAAGGAAAGCACCTTGTAAATATTTTCTCCTTATTTTTAAAGAAATTTTACATTTAATAGCCATCAGCATCTAGGTGGTGTAGCAGATGGAGCACTGGGCTTCAACTCAGGAAGACTCATCTTTCTGAGTTCAAATTTGACCTCAGACACTTAGTAGATGTGTGACCCTAGGCAAGTCACTTAAACCTGTTTGCCTGTTTTCTCATCTATAAAATGAGCTGGAGAAGGAAGTGGCAAACCACTGCAGTGTCTTTGCCAAGAAAACCTAAACAGAGTCATGAAGAGTTGGGCACAACTGAAAAACAACTCACAAACAACAAATGTGCAAGTGAAAATAAAATACAAAGGGGAAAATCTTACTCAAGTCCCTACTTGACTAGACTTCAACATTGGAGAACCCAAAAAACTAACAAATAACAAACCAGAAAAGAGAATGTTTTTGCTTTGAATCTTCCTTAATTGATCCTGGAAGCACAATTACCTTTGACTCTGTTTTTCTTTTTTCCTTATTTCTTTTCTTTTTGTATAATTATAGCAAGTTCAGTTTTATTATATGTCACCGTGTATCACATTATATTGGTCTTTCCATATTTCATTGCATGCCTTATGTTTATTACTTTTATGACACCATAATCTTTCTTACATTAACATACCATGATTTATGCAGCTGTTAGAGAGGATAATGAGCCAGCTAGGGAGTCAGGAAGACTGGGGTTCAAGTCTTGCCTTTGGCACATACTGGCTATGTGACCTTGCACTTAACCTTAACTTACACTTAACCTCTCATTGTCTTAGGATGCTAACAATATAAATAAAAATATTGTAATATTTGACTACTATAATAGTCTAGTATTTTCAATATTTGAATCAAATAATAGTAGCAATCTTTAATAGTATAAATTACAATACATTGGCTGATCTGCAGTGGAAGAGGGGATTTCTTTGCTGGGAATTCCCTATACCAATGAAATCATAGTTCTGGTCTCTCTTCTTCTCACCCTAAATATGCAGCCATTTAAGATGTTTCCTTTTTGTGCTATTATTTCAGATATAGAAGACTTGTGTACATCTCTAAAGCATGATGAAAATATGAGTTATTATTATTAAATTTGATTCAGTAAATATCACTATCCTTAAATGCCTGATAAACCTTTGCATCCCTTGAATACTCACTCAAGGGACTCAGGGTGTTGGCTAGCCTCAAGCTACAGGGCATTGAAATTCTAAATAAGGAAAACCCATTTCCCTACATAGACATGAGACAATTATGGAATGGAATAGCCAGCTGTCCTGAAATAAGATGAACTTGGGGAAAAATAAACACTCAAATTATTGAAGTAGTTAGTGCATGAAGCAATGAGACTGAGCCTAGAGGGAAAGTGAAGGCAATAACAGATCCAAGAGGGTGGAGGTAATTAACTGAGTCCTGAATCTCCTCTTAGGGGATGAATTTATTCCCCTTAATATTGTCTTATAATTAGATCTATCATTATTTATACTTTGTTAACAAAGCAGAGGCTCCCCTAAGGACTGACAGGGATGATTGATGATCCTTTGAAAGATAATGGCTTCAATGTGACTTTGATGGAGCAGCTAGACCAACTTTTCTGCCCTTCAAAGAACAAAATTTCTTTCCTGGAATTCCTATAGGATAATGGGATTTAGAGCTGGGCAGATCAAGAGAGACAGCATAGTATATTAAATGAGTGTTGAATTTGCACTCAGAGGACCTGGATTGAAATCTTGCATGACCTTGGACAAGCAACCAAACTTCCCAGTTTTCTCCTTTGAGATTAGACCAGATGACTTCCAAAGTTGCATGTAGCTTTAAAAAGAAGATCCAATCCCATCCTCTCATCTTACAGATGAGGAAACTGAGGCCCAGAGATGGAGAAGTTACTTGCACAAAGTCACACAGGTTGTAAATAACAGTCTGAATTCAAACCCAAGTCTTTGGATTATAACTGCAGTATCTATTCTAATGCATCAATGTTGCATCAGAAGAATATCACTTAACCAAGTGCTTCCACTCAGACATATGACCCTGATTTACTAGACTGATGCTCTTACTGTGGGACTACAGACCTCATTACATTCCAAGGGTTAAAATTTTGTGATTGTATGATGCTATGGATTTCATTGTCCTGAATTTATGTAGAAGTGCTGAGTGCATTTAAATTGCTCCGAGATCTGTCGGTTCACTAAATGCTACATGGCATGGTGAATTGTGATGGAATTGGAAGTCGGAACAAGCTAGATTCATATTATGTCTCAGACACTTACTAGCTATGTGTCCCTAGATAAATGACTTACCATCTCTAATTCTCATTTTCCTCATCTGTAATATGAGTAAAATATAATCGCCAACTTCACAGGTTTATTATAAGGATCAAATGAGATGATCTGTATAAAGCAAATTTAAAACCTTAAAGCACCATATAAATGTTGTTTATTACTACTATGAGAAAGCTCAAAAGAGTCAAAGGAGCTGAATTAATTCCAGATCTGCCACTAATGAACTCTGTGACCTCCGTTCCTCTGGATCTCAGTTTCCTTCTTTGTAAAATGAAAAAGGGTTGGGCTAGATGGTATCCTTAATTTCTAAATCTTATATTTTGTGATTCTAAATACTGAAGAGGGTTCTGTTTTGAGAGGCTCCTTACCATTTTAAAAATTAGCATCCTATTTAACTGAGAGCAGGCTTACTGCTAGTTCAGGACAGATGCCTAGTAAATAGTAGTTTTGAGCCTAGATTATGTCACTGTGGGATTCTCTCTAACAGACAAAGAATAAGAAATTCATAGCTTGTCATTTGTGTAGAAATAAAGCTGGAAGTAAATGAGCACTTACATATCCCAAGCAATTATTTAGCAAAAGACAGAAGCCCCTTTTCCACAGGTCTGCCATGCAATATTTGTTACTGGCTGGTTATCATTCCTCGCATTCTGTAGTATCAACAGTGAGCCAAAAAATAATCGGTAACTAATGATGTCTCCTTAAACTTTCTTCCATTCGGTTTATTCTCCCTCTCTTCTTTTTAACATGTCAAAAGCTTCTGTCATCTTTGCTGCTACTTTTCTCTCTAGTTAATAATGTTGATAATAATAATAATCTTCATTATATATGAAGATGATGTTAATGGCTCAGCCTCAATGACAGATGATAAGGTTTGAGCAGTACTACCTTCATTAGCTGCTACTGCTCCTCATGGTGAAAGTGTGTGTGTGTGCGTGCGCATGTGTGTGTGTGTGTGTGTGTTGTGAGTTGGTGGACAGGTTGGAGTTATAGTTATCCAGGGGTCCAGCCATTCAAAAGAATCCCTTTTGCAGCCCTCAGTTGAGAAAAGCATCATGGCTAAAGGAACAGCCATTTAATCCCATTCTGCATACTTTTGCATCATCGAACTGTAACTTTGCCCTGGGAGCCCAGTTTAACTTAGAAGTTTCTAACTTCTAACTGAAACTTGCTAACTGAAGTTTCTAACTTCAGAACAGAGTATCTTTTGTGACATTGGTTTATCTCTGTTTTTATTTTTTTTAACCTTGGCACTCTGTGTATTGATAAACATCTTGCTTCCACCTGTTTAGTTCTATCTTTACGTTACTAACTCAGTTTTCCTTGACTTACCTCCACCATGAAAGAGAACAAAGAATCCACTAAAAAAGGAGTATTGCCTTATGAGGTCATGTGGGCTAGGGCAGATTTGGAGTAATTTTTTTTTCCCAATCAACCAATAAGTGTGTCCTGACAGTAACAACTTACATAGCATTTTAAGATTAACAAAGTCATTTCATCAAGATAATCCTAGGAGGTAGGTGGCATAGGTGGGAGGTGGGTAGTATAGGTAGGAAAGTAGGTAGCATAGGTAGCATAAATATAATTGGTCATATTTTTATAAATGAGGAACTAAAACCTACAGAACTGAAATAATTCACTCTTGCTTACAGAGGTGGGATTTGAACCTGGTTTTCCCAACTTCAAGTCTTAAATAATTTTCGTGGTGCTACATTGCCTCTCAGCCTGACATTTCATCTGTGAAAATCCTAGCTTTTCAGAAGTGCTGCTTAAACTCTGATAGATGTCATAACGGAGAGACCTGAGTTCAAATCCTATGTCAGATACTTACTAGCTATGTGACCCCAAGCAAGTCACTCAAACTTTCTCAGACTCAGTTTCCTCTTCTATAAAATGTGGGTAACAATAGTACCTACCTCAAAAGGCTATTGTAAGTCCCAAGTGAAATAATAAATGTGAAGTGATTTGTGAACTTTCAAACAGTACAAATGTTAGTTGTTGACTATTATAGGTCATAACAAGAAAGAAAAACTTTGAATGTGGGCTTTAACATTAGAATGTGTATCTGTCATCTAAGAAACAGTCTATCTGCATTTGGAGAAGGTTCTTATCAGAAGGAGGGTCTCATGAAGGTGATAATATTTTGGACCACAATTACTCATGAATCCATTTACTAAAATTTGGAGGAGCTGTGTTCTGCTTCGTTGGAGTGAAGTGTTGTAAGGATCAAATGAGTTGACAGGGCATCAATGAAATCACCAAGATCTTTTGAAGAATAGACATCCTTTTGTTCCAATTCATGAGATACTTTCAAGTCTTTGATTTCAAAGAGCAGTTCTCTCCTCTGGTTCTTCTCTTTTTTTTTTTTTTTCCTTGCCATCCTTAAGTTACTTGGACTCAGTCTACAATCTCCTATTCTTTTGACCCTAATTCTACTCCTTAAATAAATCCTCCTTGAGTTTAGTTAGGGATTCTATCTTATGTCCTTTTTTTGCATCCCATGGTGTTTAACATATACTGCATACTTCACCAATACTTGTTTCAGGAATGAGCTTGGATGGTTTCAATAGCCATTCAAGTGCTTGATTCCTAAATCTCCATTCCCACTTTGTTTTTGTCTTCAATCGTTATGTATTCTCTGTCTCTGTTTGTATCTCTATCCACACAATATGTCTGTGTATGCTTATGTGTGTATTCATTATATTGTCCAAATTTTACCTAAAGCTGACCATTCTAAAAACCAAACACTTTAACTTCCTCAAGTTTCACCTTTTCCCCCAACTACTCTGTCAATGAGATAGTTTACATGCCTAATGTGGAAATTTCTTTTTTTTAGAAATTCATTTCTATTTATGTTTTATAGTACTTATATTCCCTCTATATTCCTTCTCTTACCCCTCCCAGAAAGTTATCCCTTATAATTGATTTTTTTGAAAAAAAGCAGAAAAAATTAGGGAAACCAATTAACACATTAACAAAATTTTGACATTATGTGTAATGTCTCAGACCTATAGATCCCTACTTTTGCAGAAAGAGTAAGAGATATCTTTTTCTATTTTTCCTTTGGGGCCAACCTTATTCTTTATAATTTTGCAATATTCAACTTTTATTCTTTTGTGGTTGTTGTTCTTTCCATTTACCCTGCTATAGTCATTATGTATACCTATTTCCTGGCTCTGCTTAGCCATCTTGCACCATTTTACACAAGTGTTTTCATGCTTCTCTGTGTTTATCACAGTCATTGTTTCTTATGCACAGTAACATTCTATTACATTCATTTACCAAAATAAGTTCATCTCTTACCCAATCAGTGGACATCTACTTTGTTTTCAGTTCTTTTCTAACACAAAATAGTACTATAACAAATAATCTTACTGTATATGAATCATTTTCTTTTGTCAGTTCAAATATATACCTCACATTGGAACCCTTGGATCAAAATATATGGATGTTTTGTCTTTTTATTTGAATGATTCCAAATTGCTTTCCATAATGGTTGTACCAAATTCTTAGCTCCAGCAAGAATAAATCAAAAAGCTTTTCCACAACCCCTCCAACCTGGATTATTCCTGATCTTTGTTATTAATGCCAATTTAATGGATGTTGCAGTGAAGCCTCCACATTGTTTTGATTTTAATTTCTTTTATTAGTGTTTTGGAACATTCTTTCATTTTTCAATTTTGGAATTTCTATTTGTCTTTAAAATTCTCAAATGTATCTGTCTACATTGTTTAAAGAACAAAATGTGTTATTTTGTTCCTCCATATCTCAAAGCCTTTCTCCTTTCTAGTCCATTGCCATTGTGCGATTAATAGTATCTAGCCTGATACTTCAGGGCTCTAATCTGTTCTATGCTGGATACTACAGGAGCCTTCTTGTGTTTTCTTCTAACTTATCTTATATGCATTCTTCCAAAACAAATGGTAAAATAGTTTGTGGTATAGATAAAACACTGACTTCGAACTCATGGGTCTTTGGTTCTAGCCTCAGTTTTGCTTTTATCATGAGTCTTGAGAATATCTTTTAACCTCTCTTAACCTGATGTTTCTTACCTGCCAAATGAAGTGGTCGGGTTAGAACATTTCTAACGTCCTGCTTAGCACTGTGATTACATTATTCCTGATCAAATCTTAGGCTTAAGGAGAAAATAGTATGTCTATCCTTAGGGGAAAAAAAGTCTGTAAGAATGGAAAAAACTCTAAATATGCAATCAGAATGTTATTTTATGTCTGAGCTCTACTGCTTGCTAGCTATGTGATTCTGGTCAAGTCACTTAAACTCTTTCTGAATAAAATGGGAATAAGGATACCCATCTTACCTAACTAAGATGATCAGTTTGTCATAGACAGAAAGACAAGGCATTTATTAATCACTTATTATATTCTAGGTCCTGTGCTAAATTCGAAGTATACAAATATAAGCAAAAAAAAAGAAAATAGTCCTTACCTTCAAGGAACTTACTTCCTAAAAGAGAAAGACAACATGTATAGAGGAGATGGAAAAGAAACAGGTACTGACCAGGATAGCTAAGTGGCACAGTGGATAGAGTGCCAGGCTTGGAGTCAGGAAGACTCATCTTCATGAGTTCAAATTTAGCCTCAGACACTTATTAGCTGTGTGACCCTGGGCAAGTCACTTAATGCTGTTTGTCTCAGTTTTATCACTTGTCAAATGAGCTGGAGAAGGAAATGACAAACCAGTCCAGTAACTTTGCCAAGAAAACCCCAAATGGGGTCATGAAAAGTCAGACATGACTAAAACAACAACCCACCAGGGGTGAAAGCTATTGGCAAAGAGGTAGAGAAATCTAGAGGGTAAAGAGTGAAGTGAGAATGACCTGGATCCCCCATAAAATGAAGGGTAGAGACTCACCAATCAGGAGAATGGGCCTCAGGATTGCATCCTCCTCAGGGTTGGAAGGCTACTGATGAGGACAAGGAGGAGTTAGGAGTAGATTTAGAAGGCAGAAAATTATTGCAGAGTTTTCATTCATGAGAGTTTTTACTTCATACAATTATGAACTGTTATTTTTATTGTTATTAATACATGTGAATAATCTGATTAAATCAATTCAGTACCTCCCAAAGTAGGACTTCTACCCAGAAATGCACATCACATCCTGTCTATGACCAGACAAATTCTAGGAAATTACCTGAGACATATAGTGCTTACATTGGTGAAATTTTGGGAGTATCCATTGAATTTCTGGTCTATCTTTTGCATCATTGTCTTTAAAATGGTTGAAAATTTAATTTTAAATTAATATCAATTTGCTATTCTAAAGTCTTATGTTGATGTCTCATTGTAGCATGGATATTGGGGTGCTACGAGGCTCAAATGAGATAGTAGATTTAGAATGCTCTGCAAATTTTAAAATGCCATATAAACATCAGTTATTCTTATTATTTTATTTATATTACACTTAAAGTTTTTATTATTAGCCTATTGTCACTAGGCCTCCAGTCTGGTGATGACTTCATTCCCAGAGACTTTTGCTATTGTCCTGATGAGTTCAAAATATATTTATAGAGCAACATAGGGGTGCGCTGCTTAAATGTTTAACAACCAGGCTCTTGAAGGAGGAATGGAAGAGGTGGTATATGCATACGTACTTTTAAGTTTAATCTGAATTATTAGCTCTTTCTTAAGTCTAGACTATCAACCAGACAGTAAATCAAGGCCTGATTTATGGTATTTGCCAATTTCAGAGGTATAAATGCTCACACTGAAAACTTAACAATTGGGTGTCTCCAGCTCCTTCCAATACACCTTTGCATAGATTGCCTGCCTGAATCACCAAAGGTTAAGACATCAAAGTAAAAACTGTGAAACTATGAAGCTTTTAAGTATCAACAAATGCTTAGCCTAGTATCTGCTATGTAGAAGATGCTTAATAAATTGACATCCAAGCTTTAGCCTGAGTGTGTTCATCCCCAAGAAGTTTGTCACCGAGTGGTGAATATTTTAGGTCTTAGCAGCTTGAGAAAATGGTCTTCTGGGGCACAGAGGGATCATGATCTGAGCTTGTGGAAAGGGAGCACACAGTGATGAAATCTGTTAAATTAATGAAGTCAATCAGCTCTGTCTTACAACATTCCTTTATGCTCTGTCAACTACACACTCACACTTACAACCATGGATTTCTCTCCTTGAACATAGAGGATCAAAGACTTAGTCCTAGAAGAGACCTCAGAGGCAATTTAAGATAATCCTCTCACTCTATAGATGAGAAAGTAGAGGCCCAGGGACATTATGTGATTTGCCCAAGGTTATACAGGCAGGAAAGATCAGAAAAAGAATTAGAACCATGGTCCTATTTCTTGAGCCAATATTCTGTTCACCATACTATGCTGACCATCCAAGAAAGGTTTTTACTATATGGAAACACTTGATGGAGAAACTTGGAGGTTCAAAACTAACCTGTGAAAAGTGGTTTTCCTGTTGTATTTAATAAACAACATTGCTTAACTTTTCCAGATTAAATTGCGTAGGATGATAGGGTTCAAACTGGAGGATACCTTAGAAACCATCCAGTCCAAACTTCTTATTTTATATATGGGGAAACTGAGGCAGAGAAAATTTAAATGAATTGACGAAAGTATCAAACTTTGATTCGAAGTCAGGTCTTCTGACTCCAATTCCAATCAATACTATTTCCACATTTCCACATTGCCCTGACATAGAATGATGAGTTTTGGACAAAGCACAATATAAAATTCCTCAGTATCCCAGTCTAATTCCTCAGTATCCCAGACAATATACATTCCAAGGTTCAGAGAGTCTCAGAATCTACTTGTAGTGACTGCCTTTTTCACCCCTGCAGTAGTTAGGACCATACGTGACCACTAATGTATCCTTTAGAAAACAGCACCATCCACCAGCAGAAGGATGCACTAAGAATAATAATGACCCATGGTCCATTGGGATGGAGTCATGGTGAATCCCTTAGTTCTAGTGCCTTTTCTCCATTGATTATTTCAAATTTGTCCTGTATAAACCTTATTTGTACATGGTTTGCTGGTTGTTTCTCTATTAGACTATGAACTCCTTGAGAAAAAGGACCGTCTTTTGCCTTTTTTTTGGTAACCCTTGCTTAGCGCAGTGCCTGTAACAGAGTAGGTCCTTAATAAATTTTTATTGCTTAACTGACTAGTGGGGAGGTTATTCTTTGCCTAGTCAAGGTGGTTTACGGTTTTCCCTATATTGCATAAATCTATGAAGTCCTTTCATCTTTGCTGATAGCTAAGGCTAAGTCAGGACACTAAGTTCAAGATCTGAAAAACTGAAAGGAACTTTCATATTTAGTGTTAGTGCATCAGCATTTATAAAACACCTATAATGTGCCCAAGGTTGGGTGTCAGGAAATATAAACCATGAGGAAAATAACCTCAAGAGAGGCAGAGGCAGTGCAACATTGTAGAAAGAATGTTTGACCTTGGATAAGCAGAGACTTGGGTTTGAAACCTGACCTTGACACTGCAATGCTGTGTGACCTTGGGCAAATTACTTAATCTCTTTGAGCCTCAATTTCCACATCTTTAAAATGGAGATCATAACATTTCTAATCCTCCCCTCATAGGCTTGTTATGACAAAAATGTTTCATGAACTTTAAAGTGACAGACATGTGAGTTGTTATTATGCCACAAGAATGGAATCAGGAACAAGTGATCAATAAATAAAAGGGGAAATATAAGTACTGTGAATCAAGTGGCAATGGTTGGGTATACCCTGGCAACAGGAAAGGGGAAGAGTCCAAAGAGGAGGCCCTGGCTAGCATCTCAGAAGGCAGCATGAATATAATGGAAAGATCTCTTTTCTGAGAGTCTGGAAAATTGAGTTCTATTCCTGGTTCTGCCATTAAGTTGCTGTATGACTGTGAGCAAGCCACTTTACTTCTGAAAGCCTCAGTTTTCTCATCTAAAAATGGAGATAATAATATTTCCACTTGCTAGCTGACAGGGTTATTGCTAAAGAAAATGATTTCCGAAACTTAAAGAACCATAGAAGTGACAACTACTATTATTCCTAGAAAACTGCACAGAAGTGAATAGGCAGTGAGCTATGCGTAAGCAGTTTAGCTAGAAATAGGCATCTGGATAGCACCATGGATAGAGTACTGGGTTTTGCCTCAGACATTTATTAGCCGTGTGACCCTGGACAAGTCACTTAGCCTCTTTTTGCCTTAGTTTTCTCATCTGTAAAATAGGGATTCTAATAATAGCACCTACCTGCCAAGGTTGTTGTGAGGATCCAATCAAACAATATCTGCAAAATGCTTAGCATAGACGCTGAAACACAGAAAGTACTATATAAATGCAAGCTATTATTATCATCATCATACTGATTTTTGCATCTAACGATCCAAACTGTGGAGGGAGCAAGAAAGATTGAAGAAGAGATGAAAAGCAAAAAGGGAAACTCCGTATAAGCTTCTGACATTTCCTTGCTATGTAAATGGGCATATTATCTAACTAACCTCTCTGAAACTTAGTTTCTTCATTTGTAAAATAAAAATATCTGTTGTACTTGCTTTACAAGATTATTGACTCACAAATCCAGTAAAATATGCAAAATCCTTTAAAATTTAAAGGACCAAGTATGTGTTTTATTACTATTATTATACCTACCACCACCACCGCTGCCACCACCACCATTGCTGCTGCTATTGAGGCTACTGTTATTATGATTAAACTGTTCTGAGAGAACAGAAAAGACAATCATTTTTAACTCTTATTAACAACTATGGCACTCTGGGACAGAGGTATGCTGATAAATGCTTAACAAGTGGATTTCTGGAAAATATACATATACACATACACATAAATATGTATGCTTTATGCATGTGTGCATATATATTTACATACATATACTCATAACAGAATTTTAAGTTTAACCTAGAATATTATCATTTTATTCATCATCATTCATCAACAAAATTATGGTGTTTTCTGATTTTTGGAGGTATAAATAGTCACACTGAAAATTTAATAATAGATTCTCACAAGCCAGTAAGAGTTGATTTCAGCACATGCCTACTTTGGGGTCATGTTTCCAACTGTAGTTTACCAAATGTGTCCATAGCTACTCTGGACCTTGTGAAGTATTGTACAATATAATATTCAAATACAGAAATTGTAGGTCTTGAAAAAAAAAGTAGGTTACATATGAATGAGCCATTCATAGCTTTAGAGTAATAATACTGAATATCACTGATCCAAGCCTAAGTATTGGCCTGAGACCAATCATTGGTCTCAATTGAAGAAAGAGTAAATTAAATTTCTTCACAGGCTCACATTCTGAGAGTGGGCCAGTTTTATTTTCATAGCTATATTAAAAGGTTTCTTAGCACTGGGTCACTGCATTAAATCTCTTTAAGGATTCCAATCTCTCTCTCTCTCTCTCTCTCTCTCTCTCTCTCTCTCTCTCTCTCTCTTTCTCTCCTTTAAAGTAAATATTAATTAAAACATCTGACCAGGGTCATGTTTACTCCTCTATTTCAGATAGTGGCTCAGGCGGTCTTGTTCATGTGCATGAATACAGCAGGAATCTTCATTAGCTACCTGTCAGACAGAGCCCAGCGTCAAGCCTTCCTGGAAACCCGAAGATGTGTGGAAGCAAGGTTGAGACTAGAAACGGAGAACCAGAGACAGGTACCAAATGGAAAAGAAAATATCAAAATTACTATGTTGTGTTTACCTCTGTTCTATGTTTTCCCCAGCTTCCTTTGAAAGCCAATTCAAGTTTCAATAATTGATTCCAAGGCTTCCTTTTGTTATAAGATGCTCTCCACCCCCCATTCCCACCCCCACCCCCACCCCTACCCCTTCTGATGGCATGTAAGCTCTTTAAGTTTAGGGACTACATTAAATGTTGAATGAATGAATAAATGAGTATGATTCCAGATTTTTAAATAGAGCCATTGATAACTAATTTTGGCTGACAAGAGTTTTATTCTCCCTTGCCTTTCATGCTCTACCAAAAGTTCAGCTAATTGAGTAATAGAATGTTAGAGGCGGAAGTAACCTTAGAACATGGAATGTGAGGGATGGAAGAGGCCTTAGAACAAAGAATGTTACATATGTAAAAGAGATCCAGAGAGGTGAAGGAACTTGTCTAATGTATCAAAGTTAGGGCAAGACTGGGATTAGAACTGAAACCTTTGAATTTCTAGAAAAACACTTATTCCACTGACTTACGCTTCTCTATTTGTAAAAATAAGATGTAATGACCCTGTATTTTGATGGGAAAAGTTGTGGTCTTTCATTGTGTTGAAAATGCAAGGTTAGGTATTCCTGATCTTACTACTTGCCTTCTAAGGGACTATAAACCAGCAAATGACCCCCTATGTCATGTCAAAGTTGCTCTCATGTGGAAGTTGAGGGCTGTGAAAGGTCAGTGAGCATTTGGTCACACATTTGGTCCCCAGAAGCCCATTCTGACATTCAAGGGAGATGACTTTCCATCCTTGATGGGAGAAATATTACTTTGTGAGTGACAGGGAAAATATTGGATTCATTGCAGTTCAGTGACTGGCTAAATGGTGTCTGGGTTGCACAAGCCCAAGCGTTTCACTCAAGGTCTGGCTTACCTCATCAGGAATTTTTTCTTGATGACCTTCCTTTTCTTCAGAAGGTAGGATTATAAAATAATAAGCCTGACTTTGTAAAAAAAAATATCCATTCAAAAAAAGGTATCCTTCCCACCACAATGTTGCCATCTTGAAAACACTTGTAGAGCTCCTGTTTCGTGATTATGTTCAGGACGGTGTGTGAGACCAAATGAAAAAGTACATATTACTTTATATTTTAGTAACACTCATCTTGTGAGGTTTTTTTAATTGAAAACACAAACACACATAATCCGACTCGTTTATATATTATATGAACCATATATATTAAATGGTTATTTCTAAAAATCAATTCCATCCCCACATGATACATATTTGCTATAGGCTGTGAAGGAAGTTCCTAAAGAGGAGCCACCAAAAGCTTTTGAGCAATGGAAAAAAAAAACTGGAATAAGAATATTAAAGAGGAAGATGGAAAAATATCAGTACTAGGCAGCTAAGGGTATTGGAACCTGAAGTCAGGAATATCTGAGTTCAAGTTGGCTTCAGACACTTAGTAACTGTGTGGTTATAGGCAAGTCACTTAACCTCTGACTTCCTCAGTTTCCTCATCTATAAAATGTAGATATTAGCATTTACCTCCCAGAGCTGTTGTGAGGATAAAAGGAGATTTTATTTATAAATCACTTTGCAAGCCTCAAAGTGCTACATAAATGCTAGCTTATCATTGTTAATATTATTATTATTATTCAATGTTCAAAAATTATAGTTATTCAATTTTAAACCTGGGAGAGACCTTAGAGATCTTTTAATCTAAATCTTTTATAAAACTGATGCCCAGAGAGTATAAGAAATGGCATCAATCCTATTATGTTATAATCACACCTCTCATATTTAGTTCTGTGGCTTATTTGCGAATATTTCAACACTTCAAGGATATATTACTTCACTGGTGTGATTGCTTCTTCCATGTATGCTGTAGATGTGAGGCTGTTTGAATGATAGAAAGAGAACTGGCTTCAGAATCAAAGGAGTAGGGTTCAAATCCAGCCTTTGATGCTGACTACTTGTGTGACCTTGGTCAAGTTTCAGTTTCTTCATTAGCAAAAATGAGAAAATTGAACTAAGTGGTCTTTGAAATCCCTTGCAGTTCTAGGTCTATGAACCTGCGGTTTTCTTTTTTTTTTTTTAAGTGAAAGGTAAATGTTTATTACAGTATAAAGAGAAGGATAGTGTATACAGTGAGGCAGTCTGGGACTCTTCTATTTATGCACTAGGTTGGTAACAAAGGCTTGCATGTTAACATTGAAGATATTTACAGAGCTAACTTTTTTTTACATACATCCGTTTACCATATGGTACAAGTTATTCCTTAGAAATCATGTCCTATAAGCTAAATACGTTCTTTTTTTTTTGCTTTTTTTGGCAGGGCAATTGGGGTTAAGTGACTTGCCCAAGGTCACACAGCTAGCAAGTGTGTCAAGTGTCCGAGGTCAGATTTGAACTCAGGTCCTCCTGACTCTAGAGCTGGTGCTCTACTCACTGCGCCACCTAGCTGCCCCAAACTAAATACATTCTTATAGTTTACAATAAGCTTGTAGCAAATTAGGTATCACCAAATAAGATGTTAGTTTTTAATGCATAATACTTTAAAAATGTCCCAATTCTGTGGCTTCTGAATGTTTAATTACTTGATTCGAACAAGGGAATGGAACAAAAAAGATCACCAAGAGGCCTCCTTTAGGATTTTTTATATTCAATTCATTCTACTTTCACATCATCTCCAATTAGCTGATACACATAAGTGACAACTGTAGAAGCCTGGATATCCATCAACACAAATGAAGGAATGATGTTTGTTTCCAGAGCATTATATGCTCCAGTGGCAGATCCTAGATTAATGTAAAATTTATTTTCATGTTCAAAGGCCTCAGATTTGTGTGTATGTCCTGAAATGAGAATGTCCACATCAAACTGCCTTTGTATAGCAATGCTAATCTGGCCATATCGCCCCACGGAATTACTTGATGTCCGTGGATCAAACCAATTTTGAACTGCCCAATAGTCACCACTTTCTGTTCTGGATGATTCAGATTCTCATCAAAGTCTCCTCTAACAATGTGAACATCTCCAGCTAGTCTTCAAATAGTCATAACTTTCTTTGGTGCAAAGGTTTCCAGTGCAGAGAATGTGCTGAATTTTTCCAGGTACCAGCAGTTTTTTGAATTTAGCTGGCAGATTGTTGCATCGGTGGGGGATGTGCAGATCTCCTAATACTAACACCAACATCCTGTCACCGGCCCCGCTCCACCACAGCAACCGTCACCACCGCCTCCTTGATCCTGCGGTTTTCATTAGGTACCAAGGCTGGGAAAAAATACATACTACATACATACATGTACATATATGTATATAGTGTGTATGTATGGGTATATATGTATCTATGTATGTATGTGTGTGTATATATGTATTGTGTGCATATGTATATGTGTATATGTATGTACATACATACATGCATACATGCATGCATACATACACACATATTCTGGTGTCCAGTCTATGATGATGAGCCTTTCTGAATTTGGTATACTCTTCTTCAAATGAAATGGCAAACAGTTTATCATGTCACATAATCACTGCTTTCACAGCTTGTATATGGCCTGTAAGAATTCGAGTTTTGGTTGGAAATGGCCTTTTACAATGCACGGTGATCTCCACATTGATGGAGCATATTTGAATAGGGTTATGTGAGACTTTTTTTTTTGCAAGTTTACATCTTTGATTTTATCAGTACATGGGACTTCCTCTATCAAAACTTCTAATAATGTAGGTCAGCAAATCACTTATAATTTAGGTTTAAAGACTTGCTTATGACCATTAACTAGTATGTGTTAGAGGCAAGATTTGAATCTAGGTTTTTCTGATTCAAAAGTTCACTTTGGCTTTCCAGTATAGTAAATAGTTAAGTTCAACATTCCTACTTCTGCTAAATTTGATCATGTACTTTGATAGTTCCTTGTATTTATGTTTTCATCAGATGATACTCTCCATCCATTTCTCTTCATTTCCCACTCCTTTGGACTTCTCCATCAGGCCCATAGGAACCAAATCATCCTGCAAAACCAAATCAGCCCTCCTAATCACTATTGAGAAGGGAAATGCAAATGAAAATGACCTTGAGGTACCACCTCATACCTATCAGATTGGTTAACATGACAGAAAAGGAAGATGACAAATGTTGGCAGGAATGTAGGGAAATTGGGACATTAATGCACCATTGGTGGATTTGGAACTATGGTCAAATGACTATAAAATCATGAATTCCTTTTGATCCAGTGATACCAATATTAGGTCTGCATTCCAAAGAGATTAAAGAAAATGGAAATGGATTTTTGTGTACAAAAATATTTTTAGCAGCTCTTTTTGTGGTGGCAACGTAATGGAAATTAAAAAGATGCCCATCAATTGGGGAATGGCTAAGCAAGTTGTAATATATGATTCGGATGGAATTGTTGTTGTTCCGTTGTGTCTGACTCTACACGACTCCATTTTAGGGCTTTTTGACCAAAGATAGTGGAGTGGTTTGCCATTTCTTCCTCTAGCTCATTTTACAAATGAGAAATTGAGGAAAACAGAGTTAAGTGACTTGTCCAGGGTCACACAGTAACTGTCTGAGGCTGGATTTGAACTCATGAAGAGTCTTCCTGATTCCAAGCCCTGTGCTCTATCCACTGCACCACTTAGATGCCTGTGATGGAATACTTTGTGCTATAAGAAATGATGAGCAGGGTGCTTTCAGAAAAAAGACTTACATGAATTAATGCAAAAGTTAAAGGAGCAGAACCAGAACATTGTATAAAATAATAGCGATATTCTATGACAATCAACTGGGAATGATTTAGCTCTTCTCAGCAATACAAGAATCTAAGACAATTCCAAAGAAGTCATGATGAAAAATGTTACTCACCTCCATGAGAGAGAACTGGTTTAGTCTGAATGCAGATTGAAGAATATTTTTATTTATTTTTAATTTTCATGTGCTTTTTTTGTCTGTGGTTTGTTTTCACAACATGACTAATATGGAAATATGTTTTACATGACTACACATGTATAACCTATATCAATTTGCTTGCCTTCACAATGAGGGGGATGGGAAGGGAGGGAATAAGAGAATTTGGAACTCAATTTTTTTAAAACAAATGTTAAAAATTATTTTTATGTATGATGAGAAATTTTTTTTTAAAAGATTAGATCCGCCTTGCTATTCCCACTTCTTTAGAACCCTCTGCTCTGGAGACTTCTCTGAACGGAGACTGGAGTAGAGAACTCCTCTCAAAACTGTTTAAGGAAGGCTTCCTTCCCAAGGGTAGCCATCACTTCATTCTACCAGGTTGTATTCCTTTGCTATTTGCATCTCTAGCACTCATAGTTCCCGGCAATTAGTAGATGCTTAATAAATGCTTACTAACTGACTGACAGTGCAGAGTGCAATCCATTCATGCCTTTTCGTAATGTGATATACTTGTCAATATGTTTCCATTAATATTTCATGGAGAATCTATTCAACATGCTGTAGGCCACCTCAAAAGCTTTTAATATTTAATGGATAATATTTCAGGTCAATATGGCTACTTGAACAGACTCAGGTAGCCTAGCTCTCACACACTTTATACAAAAAAAGTCTAAATAATACCATCAGACAAAAGTATAATAAAAAAATCCAACAATAAACTACAATTAGTGAATTCATCTACCCCTTGCTACCAGTGGCTGTGGCACTGAATGGCCGGAGATGGCCGAATGAACGAATGCCACGGAGAGTGAAAAGATTACACGGGCCAGGTGGGAGAGTATAGGACAGCTCTGTTTATTAAGCTGAAGAAAAGGGCTTATATACCTTTTTAGGCAAGCAGATCAACAGATTCACATGCAAGACATTTGTTATATAGCATAACTTCCTCCTGCTTTGTTCCTCTTTTGCCGTAAACAATATTGTGTTAATAGCCCACAGGTGGTGTTTAGCATGTGTGTGCTGTGGAGGTTTTAGAGAGAGCCCGTGTGCCGAGGGAGCTTTGGAGAGAGCACATGTGTGCCGAGGGGGAGTCTGGAGAGCCCATGTGCTGAGTTATCAGCCCAAGGGCAAGAACAGGCTTCAGGGAAAACCTGGCCTGTATCCTATCCCAGAATGGACTTTCTAAGAGCTGGCCCTCTACACCCCATACTGGCCCCAAACTAAAACTTAAGTTTATAACCAGTATGGAAGAAAACCCATCACAAAAGCTAGTATAAGTTCAGGCAAACAAGACAGAAGCCTCTCACGGATCTAGAGTCACCTAGAGTTTCAGAAAGAACAAATTGAGAGATCACACAGAAAAGTGCCAGAGTGTTCAGTTACCCAGAGCATTCACTTCAGTTAACCCTTATCAGAAGCAGTGAACAGTATGGGTGCAGTCCTACTCAGATTGGGACATTTTAGGCTCAGGGGCTCCAAAGTCCTTTCTGCTGTCTCTTGAGATGGCACAGAGGGCTCCAAATATATAGAGTTATGAACCGCAAAGATCTAGGAGGATCTAAAATCTAGCAGAGCTTTTAACTGCGGGGTAGAATTTAACACAGCAACTCAATGACACAGGTCAAGGATAACTCAGGGACAAATTCCACCCAAAAAATGCAGCACAAAGTGAAGCCTGGCCTTGGCATAAAGCTTCATTCCAGGAACAAAGGTTAAATATATGTAGAAGAGAAGAAGACATTTAACCTCTATAGACAATTATAGACAATTACTACAGATCTAGAGAGAGCCAAAAATCCAACTTAGAATAGACAATACAGTAACTCCAAAATTACAAGAGATCTAAAGGGATAAAACCTAAAATGGATTGTCCACAAGGACTATATAAATACCTAGAAGAAATTAAAGAAATTAACTTAAACAAACAAAATAAAATTTCTGGAATAAAGGATATCTTAAAGCAGAAAATGGTAAACTTTACTCAAATAATAAACTTGAAAATTAAAATAGACTAAACAGAAAATTGCTTCAAAAAACAAAAAAAAGTTTGAGAACAAAATCAAAAGTTTGAAAAACAGAATAAAACGTAAGGTATTTGCTATTAAAAAACAACTTAGTGGAATATACTACAAAGAGAAAGAATTTGAAAATCATTATATTCCTTGAAAACTATGAAGGAAGAGGATCATATAAGACTCATGTCCAAACTAATCAAAACCAGGGGGCAAAGTGAAGATTTAAAAAATAAATCCAGTAATAAACTCCTGAAAGAAATCCCAAAAGGACAACTTCCAGGAATGTCATAGTCAAAACCCAGAGGTTCCAAACCAAAGAAACATACTACAAGAAGCCAGAAAGAATTCAAGTATCAAGCAACCACAGTTATGATCACATGAATTGTGGCAGATTCTACTAGAGATAAGAAGAAATCATGAAATACAATATTCCCCAAATCAGATGATAAAAGTTTACAAGCAAGAATAATGACTTTGAAAAGCTGAGTATACTCCTACCAGGGGGATTAATCTTTGATGTAATAGAGATTTTTTAGATATTATTGATGAAAAGAACAGAACTAAGTCAGAAATTTGAGATGCAAGCACAAAATCCTCAGAAGCTTTTAATATTTAACGGATAATATTTCAGGTCAATATGGCTACTTGAACAGACCCAGGTAGCCTAGCTCCCACACACTTTATACAGCAAAAGTCTAAATAATACCATCAGACAAAAGTATAATAAAAAAATCCAACAAGAAACTACAATTAGTGATTTGAACAACTGGAAGGGACTATGTGATGAAATTTATAATAGAAGGAAGAAGAAACACGTGTCCTTTCAGAATATTACTATCTTCAAAGGATGTTAAATAAGATAAATGGAAGAGGGGGAGAGGAAGGGGATTGTGTCTGTTTTAAAGGTTTTAAGAGGGTAAAGAAAAGGGATAGTAAAAGGAATAGCTTATGCTTTTTAGTTTTACGGAATCCCTTAGGACACTGAAGGTTACAGACTTGCTTATGCTCATATAACTAGTACATGTTAGAAAATTTAAAAAAATGAATATAACAGTATAAAAAGGAAGATGAAAAAAATAGATATTACTATTTTTCATCATTGCAGTGTGAGAAAGAGTATACAAACCTGGAGGAAGTGGAGAGGGGAGCCAGCTTCAGATGAGCATCACTATTATTTCAATCAATCAATATTTATTAAGTATCTACTATGTGTCAGGTACTATGCTAAGGCCTGGGGATGCAGGGACAAAAGACAGTACATGACCTCAAAGAGCTTACAATCTAATGGGGCAGACAACAAACAAACACATACACGTATACAAACAAATATATTGTATATATAGATACAGTATAAGTAGAAAATAAGAGAGAGAAGGCAATAGAATTAAAAGGGGTTGAGAAAGGCTTCCTGTAGAAGGTAGAATTTTAGTTGATACATAAAGGAAGCCAGGGAGGTCAGTGGACAGAGAAGAGGAGGGAAAAGTATTCCAGGCATAGAGAAAAGCCAGAGAAAATGCTCAAAGCTTAGAGATGGAGTGTCTTGTTTGTGCAACAACAAGAAGGCCTGCGTCATTGGGCCAAAGTGTACAGGGCAGGTGGAGTAAAATGTAAGAAGCCTGGAAAGATAGGAGGGCAATAGGGTGTGAAGTGTTCTGAACACCAAAAAAAAAAATAATAATTTGTTTTTTTTTCCTGGAGGCAATAAGGAGCCATTAGTGTTTTTTGAGTAGTGGGGTGACGTGGTTGGACCTATGCTTTAGAAAAATCACTTTAGTGGCTGAATGAATGATGGATTGAAATGGGGAGAGACTTGAGGCAGGCAGACCTGCTAGCAGGCTATTGTAATAATTGAGGAGAGAGGTGATGAAGCCCTGTACCAGAGTGGTGGGGCGGAAGAGGAGATAAGGAGGCATGTTCAAGAGATATTGCTTGGTGAAATCAACAGGCCTTGGCAACAGCGTGGATATGGGGAGGGGAGAGATAGTGAGGAACCCAGGATGACACCTAGGTTGTGTCCCTGAGGGACTGGGAGATCTCTTCTACAGTAATGGGGAAGGATGGAGGTGGGGAAGTTTTGGGGGAAAGATAATGAGTTTTGATATGTACCTGTTGAGTTTGACATCAACTGGAAAACCAGTTTGAGATTTCTGAAAGGTAAATGGAGATGACATGAGAAATCAAAAGAAAGGCTGGGCCCAGATAGGTGCATTTGAGAATCATCAGCATAGATATTAAATCCTTGGGAACTGATGAGATCACCAAGTGAAGTAATATAGAAGGAGAAAAGTCCCAGGAGAGAACCCAGTGGGACATCTATAATTAGAGAACATAAAGATAAGGATCTAGCAAAGGAGACTGAGAAGACAGGAAGAGAACTAGAGAGAATGCTGTTCCAAAAACCTAGAGAAAAAACAGTATCAAGGAGGAGAATATGATTGGCAGTGTCAAAGGCTACAGAGAGGTAGAGGATAAAAAGTATTGAGAAAGGGCCATTGGATTTGGCACCTGAGAAATCATTAGTTACTTTGGAGGCAGCAGTTTTGGTGGAATGATAAGGTCAGAAGCCAGATCATAAAGGATTAAGAAGACAGTGAGAGGAGAAAAAAGTAGAGGCACTTTTTCAAGTGCCTTTTCAAGGAGTTTAGCCATGAAAGACAGAAGAGGTGTAGGGTGATAATTATTGAGAACAGAAAGATCAAATTAGGGTTTTTTTAGGATGGGGGAGACCTCAACAAGTTTGTAGATAGTGGGAATGAGCCAGTAAACAGGGAGAGATTGAAGATATGTGATAGAGTGATGACCAAGGGGGCAAGCTGTCGGATGAGATAAGAAGGAATGAGATTCCTTAGGTAGATAGAGGGGTTAACTTTGGAAAGGAATAAGGTCATCTCATCATGTGAGATAGGGGTGAAAGAAGTGAATTCTTATTTGAATTAGAGTATGATACACATGCTTTTAAACAAACGCGAAAAAAAGTTTAGCGTCACAACAGGGAAAGAGATGGGGAAAAGGGAGGTGAGGTTAAGAGGGAGAATAATACGGGAGAGGAGAGGGTCACAAACACAGACTCCTCCTTCAGAGAGTGGCCTCAGTTTTAGCCTTGGTTCTCCTCAGGAGCTTCAGAAGATCTCAGGCATCTGGGACATCTTGGATTTCCATCCCAATCCTAGTGTTTGCCTCCAGGCACAGCAGCTACTAGCAATAGTGTCTGAATTGCCAGGAGAGCTGAACTGTACCAAGATTCACCATGCTTAAGGTGAATTTCTTGAGCGCTACATAAATGGGAGAGAAAGACTTCTAACAACCAGGAGCTGGAAGTGCCCTGTTCGCCACACATGCTAGGTAAAAGAACCCACTTCTTGCATTCTGCATGTACATATGGGAGAATTCATCACAGACTTGGTTTTTTTTTTTTTTTGACTTTTTTTGACTTTTTTTTTTCTTTTCGGCAAGGAGGTAGATATTTTTGTACCAATTATTCTTACTGTTGTTACTGCTCAGTCACTCGAGCCATGTCTGACTCTTGGTGACTCCAGTTGGGGTTTTCTTGGCAAAGATACTAAACTGGTTTGCCATTTCATTGTCCAGCTCACTTTACAGATGAGGAAACTGAGGCAAACAGGGAAAAGTGACTTGCCTGGGAAGCTGGGGGGAGGGGGACACCCATCACACAGCTAGTGTTCTGTGGCCAGATTTGAACTGAGGAGGATGAGTCTTCCTGACTCCAGGCCCAGCCTCTAATCCACTGCACCACCCGCTGACCTTAGTTCCATTTCTAAGGATAGCCATTTCTAAACTGATTGAAAATATCCATCTCTAGGAGTTACGTAGCACTGATTGACTAAGAAAATTATCAATTCTCAACTGACTAAAAAAATTCTCAAATTATCATTTCTCAGTCTTGTAGATGGGGAACAATACAAACAAATTACCCATTATATTGCCACATAATGGTCATATTAAAAAATGTTTCTTTCTGCATCACTTCTATCTCTCAAGACCTATGATGAACTGTGTTCTGAGAAAGTGATAACAAACTCAAGATGCAGAATAAAATGTACCTTTTCAAATATGGTCAGTCTCTGGGTTTGTTTTCCTTGGTTATGCTTATTTTCGACATTTTTAAAAACTTTTTTTCCTTGACTATTCTTACTTGTAACTTTTTTTAACTGCAGTGGGAGGAGGGCTGACATGAGGGACATGATAAAAATACTGATGCCAACAAAAAATATGATGACCATTATAACATTTAAAAAAAAATATGCACAGAAGAAAAGAAAAGGAAGTTCAGGAGGAAAGACAAACAGGACAACTTTGAAAGTGACATTTGAATTTAGTATATTTGTATATTTTTAAAGCAAGTAGTATGACTTCATAGTTTCATTTCCAATCCTTTTTTCATGTTCTATATTCTGTATGAAATGCTCATTTTTGGTGTTTTAAGGTCACAAAATGAAATTAAAAAATTATCGATAATAATAAAACCTCTGCCTTGCCCTATATTCTCCTGCATTTACATCTTTTCTTATATTTTATGTCATTTCTAATGTGCAAAACATTGTTGCTAATATGCTACAGTCTTCTTAATGGTATAAGAATACCACCATGAATCTTTACAATTTTTATTGTAATTTTAATTTGTCTCAGATTGTGGTGTTCCATGATTCTAAGCCACATAATATTTTCAGAAAAATAGTACTAGACTTAAGTAACAGAATGGCTCAGTATCATTAAAAATATTTCTCATTTAATTTTTAAATTTTAATTTTTAAGTTACATTAATGTAAAATTTTGATAATATGTTTTCAAATATAAATTTAAGCTTGTTATTTTCCCTATATTCCATTGTGAGTTCAGCTCATTGTTCCTCTGCAAGGCCTTTCCAAGGGGGGGTGTGTGTGTGTGTGTGTGACAGAGAGACAGAGACTGAGAGATAAATAGAATCAGCAGATTCTCTTAATATGCTGTTCATCCACCTTTCTTCCATAAGCTGAATATGAATATTTCTTACACTTGACTTTTTCTGTAGGGATTACTAGACTGGCCTTTTCTGAATGCAGAGGGATCTCATTGAAGACCTTAAGTTCCCAGGAGTAATAAAAGTCCATGCAGTGTCATCCACAAACAGGAACATCCAGAGAACCTCACCACCAACAAGGAATCCCTCTTCTACGTGGATTGAAAGCAAAATATTTTCCATAGCATTTGTCTTCTTATTTTATTCCTCATTTGATATTAATGATAAAAAGTGCCATTTCCCTGATACTTTAAGGTTTACTGAGGACCTTATACAAATTATCTCATTTGAGCCTCACAAGAACCTTAGGAGATGGGTACTATAATTATTGTTTTGCAAATGAGGAAATTGATGTTCAATGAGATGAAGTAAGTCACTCTTGGTCACATAGCTAATAAGCAACCAAGGGTTCAAACTCAAGTCATTCCTTATTCCATGACCAAGGTTTTCTTGCATGTGATGTTGCCTGAAGAGTCTTGAAGTTATCTATATCTGTAAATATCAAGAAATTCTGTGTATATCTTAAGATGTACATGAGAGATAGCTTGTCGGAGAAGAGACTTTGTGGGAGGTCCCTTCCCTTTACTATTATGAAGTTGACATACTTCAAGTAGATGGCCAAGGCATTCTATATTCTGCTTAAGCTACAGAGCCACTGTAGCAAGGCAGACTGGCTTAACATCACCTTTGTGATGAATTATATAGTGGGCATCTTTTGTGCCATTATGTTCCACCTGACTGTCTCAGTGACTGCCTTGCTGAATGAGACCACAGTGTTGGCCATGCTACAGAGGCTTAGCTTGGAGGATATCTCAAGGATCTTAATAGCCTCCATCCTCACAACTGACACCCCTGCAGCACTGCAGTGATTCACCTGTGACATGATCAAAATGTACAGCTGGGTCCTAATTAGTGTGAATAATGAATATCACAAATTCCTCACTTGTATTCAAATTCACATACTTCTAAGTTGTAATTATGTAAAATGTAGTAACTGTTTCCAGGCCAATGGAAATATGCAGTGCAAATTCAAGTAATATGAGCCCTTATTGGGATGAATTTTTCATACTAATCAGGATCTAACTGTATTTCAAAATCTGATGCCCTATATGCCTTGAGTCCCTTTGGACCAAACTGGTCCTGTGAGGTTTCCTCTATTCAGGAGAAAGTTCCTTCTTTTTGTTATTACTGATGGCCCTTCCAAAGAAGTCCTTTGATTGGATCATTGTTAGCAAGGAAAAACTGAAATGAGAAATTAATTTGTGAAGTTTATCATCATGTAAGAATAAACTTCTATTCTTCAAATTCTGCCTTTCTGTAGCTCAGCTCTCAGTAACCATTCATCCAGAATGAACCATCATCCAGACACTTACTACGCTACTCCCGTTTGTCAATAAAAAACATTTCTTAGCCCTCAGACTGTTTACTATTAAAAACAAAAGTTTGGTTCTATTAATTTTTTTAAGAAAAATATCATATTTTCCTAATTATTTTAATAATTTTAGGCAGTATTTTAAATTTATGAAACCTAGTTTCATAATTTAGTCTAGTTCTCATTTTCATATGACTTACATCTCTACCCATTACAGTTCCACTAGAACTATTGGAATTTTGAGGCCAAGAAAACCTTGCAGTATGAAAAAGAAAGACTAATTTATTATTGACATACAAAAATACATCATGATAGAGTCAAAAGCATAAAGTATATTATATTAAAACATTTTATGTTAGCAATATATAAATTTTTACCTGAGCATTAATATAGGAAAATGATTAAAATATCTTTTTGGAACTTTCCGTAAGTACATTTGAAATGTTTTGAGTAAAAATAAAAATATTGACCAACAAAAATGGAAACCACCTAATGTTGTGCTTTGTCCTAAGTTGATTTGTTTTAAATTAACAAGGAATAAGCACAGTGGAGTTTTGAATTCTTTATATTTCTGAATCAGTTGTTTTTATGAAGTTGTGACAGATACTATTTCCTTCTGCTATTTTCTTCAAGAATACCCTTGATGTGTGTATAATCATTTTCAAATAGATTTTATAGAGATGAGGAACAAGGTATCTAGATCAGTGATTCCTAATGTCTCTTTAGTCACCCGTTTTGCTAATAATATTATCTACTATCTTTTCCTTTCTTTCAAAATCTTCTTGAAGTGTCTTGAAAATCAGTCACAGGAGACCTTTAAAATTGTCTCTTCCAGTATGGCTGTCTTCTCTCTGCATTTGGTGGATTAGAATTAGCTCTTCCTTACATACTTTTCTTAAGTGCCTTTAATAATTGCCCAGATAGTACAATGAGCATTGAAAAAGTTAGAGTTCACTTTGGTGATTCCAATGGTGTTATGATAGGGATATGAGATTATTCTGCTGTAAGATTTGCTCCATTTCACATCCATATATTGTCTGTCTATAGCCTTTGGGCTACTTCCACATTCTAGATCTATATATAGGAACCAAGTCTTAGTTGGGATTGCAGCGAGACCTGACCAAAACCCACTGCACCCATCAAGTGATCCTTCTTGTTATCCTTGGACACAAAATAAAATCAATTCAATAAAATCCTTTATTTATCTCTCTGATGGGAACTTGTGAGCCATCATTCCATTTTGCTACAATTTTTATGGCTTCTATCTTTGTTTAGAGGACACCTGTCAAATATGGACATGTTTCAACTTTGTTGGAGCATCCAACTCCAGTCATTGGTCAATAGATATGATGATGGCATTTATAGTATTAACTGTTAAATTAATGTTCATAGATTTTCTGAAAGCTTTGTGATTCCTCACATTGTCAGCCCCCTTCTCTGCCACTCTATCACCATCACTCTGAATCAGAAGAGAGCCACAGAGGACTGAAGGCCATTTTGCATTTTTATTGAATAGTTTTTCAGGGCCAAAACATTCATCATGTGGCGATCTGCTTTCTTGAGATGACGGTCTGAATGTACAAAGGTCAGTCCTCTGATAACACATATGGTTCATTGTGGTTTTTTTTTCACATCAATATCAAAATGAAATTTCTTCACATCACTATCAAAACATGTTTCCTTACAGTGAATTCTGGACAGCTGACATAGCAGTGGATCAGATAAGACAGCGTGGTATTGGGGATAGATAAATGACTTTGGTGTCAAGAAGACCTGAGTTCAAACCCCACCTATATATTAACCTGGGTAAGATGTGTAACAGTGGCCCAGGTAATTCTGTAAAATTCCAAAATGAAGACAAGATACCTACCTATTTTGGTAGAGGAAATTCCTCACTTGGTGCTCCAGTTTAAAAAGAAATAGTGATCTAGGAAGAGTTCAGCTAGGTGAGACAATGCAACTTCATATTACCCAAGGTACAGAGGAATTCACTTGGTTAAAAGATTCTAAATGGACTTTCCGGTATCTGGCATTAGAAAAAAAAAACATTAATCTCACAGATTTTTGCAACATGGACGTCAAAGACCTTGGGAGCAAATAGACACAAAAATTCTTTATATTTTTGCTATAAATTTCCTGAATAGACCTCAGAGGGAAAACTTTAAAGGAAAAAAAAAGATTTTAAAAAATTAGGACCATGATAGTATGAAAGATTCTCTATATTAGTTAAATGTGAAATCACAGAAATTTAGAATTAGAAGGGATCATAGTGGATTTTGAGGCCAACCCATGCTTGTAAAGGAATTACCTCTATGATACAGCCATTTGCGTGAATACCTCCAATGAAGGGTAACTAGCTACCTTGAGAAGCAACCCATTCTACTTTTATGTAGCTCTAATTATAAGGAAAATGTTTCCTTTCATCAAATCTAAACTGAACATAGTGCAACTTCTATCTATTAATGTTATCTCTGCCTTCTGGGGCCAAGCAGAACAAGTTTATTCTCTTTTCCCTGTGACAGTCTTTCAGATACTTGAATGCAACTGTCACCACCCTGTCAAATCTTCTCCAGGCTAAATAGCCTAGTTTCTTAAACACATCATCACATGCCATTAATTGGAAGTTCTTCACCATCCTGAATGTCGTGCTCTGAACACCTCGTGTTGTATTTAAGGGCAAGTAAAATGGGACTTTTTAGTGTTTTTTTTCTTTTGGAGTGCTTCCCAATACTAAGGCAATCTAGTGCCTTTGATTGAGTCTTCCTTTGTTTGTAGGAAGGCCCACACCCTTTTGCTAATTAGGTCAGGAGAGATGTGAAGTTCTCAAGAGGTCTGAAGCCTTTGGGCTCTGAAAAAGGGTATATATACTCTGAGGGTAGCCCTTAAGCTAGAACTCTCAGAACTGTGAGAGGAGAGGTTTTGCTTTGGGGACTCACTCACTGGAAGAGTATCTTGTGATTTGACCAGACAAGACTCTGGGTAGCTATTAAGGAGCCCCCTGGCTTTTAAAACCCAGATGCTGGTACTCCTCTCTCTGGTAACTACGTATGTATTGCTATGGACAGACAGAAGCCCTGTCTGCTGATTTGTGTTATTTGCTCTGTTTATGTAATCTCTGCTTGTAATTTCTGTTTGTGTTTTCTCTGAAGTTCAGGGTGCTGACTTTTCCCCCTGAACTAAGTGAATGATATATGTATGTTTAATTAAAGGGAGATTGTAAACCCCTTAAAGTTGCTTTCCTTAGAAAAGCAGATCAAAGAACCTGTGCTAGCAGCCCTCCTGTGTGCTGGTGTTGTTGGTCTTACACAGCCACAGTAACAGCAAGTAGCATTGTTGTTACATGTGTCTGTCTGTCTATCTATCTATCTATCTATCTATCTATCTATCTATCTATCTATCTATCGGTATATATGTGTTTTGCAGGGTGTCCCAACAGTATATATGTGAATGTCTATGTATTAAGTTAAAATTGCACTAAGAATTTTGAGACTTGGCGTATATGTGTATTACTATGTATGTGTCTATACACATATATAGTATACACACACATAATGCACATATAATGCTTATACATATATGCATATGTGTGAGTATGCACACATGTATGTAAGTATATTAATGTATATATGTACATGTGTATGTACAAGTATGTAGGCACACACATACACACAGTGTCCCAAAATTCGTACTGTTGTTTCAAGCTTCAATAGCTCAAAACTAAACAGAGACTTTTGAAACATGCCATATGTGTATCCAGACCACACACAGACATAGATGTAGACATAGACTATTTTTATTTTTGTATCTTCAGCATCTAGCACAGTTCCTGGTATACAGAAGGTGCTTAATAAAGGTCTATTGATTGCTTGCTCTTCCCAGTATAGTCTGAACAGTATAAAAGAACAAATGCCTCTGAGCTTGTCAGTGTTTCTGTGGGATCTGGGCCAAGTCGGAGAAGGATCCTGCAGTTATAATTTATTCATCTGCTCCTGATACTCTGTGTCAGAATGAGATGCACCATGAATGCTTTGTGTGGACTTTTCAGCCTTTTCATGAGTTTTTAAGGAGAGAATTGAGACACAGAAAACACATGCTTTTTTATCACCTTCGTGTCTGGATATCTGATGATTTCCAGTGGTCTGCTAGGCAACACTAAAGTAACACCATTCTACCAAATGATACCTTTCAATTTGCATATTGATATATGTAGGAGATAAATATATAGTGGAGGGGGGATACTACTACTTCCAGTACTACTAGGAATCTCCTACTCCCCCCCCCCCCCCCCCAGCTCACATTTCTATAGCATTTTCATCATGACAATCCTTGTTATAGGAAAAAAAAAACCACTCTAATACAGCAGAAAAAAAAAACCCAAGCCCAAACCAAACCAATGGCTAGTCCCCTGGGGATCCCCCAATGATTCTGAAAAGCGCTTAAACACATTGTATTTGAAAAAATAATATATCCCAATATAATTATGTACATAAATACAAGATAGTCTGGACAAGAGTAAGGGGAAAACCCTTAGCAGCTGGAATGACTAGAGAAGTGACTTCAATCCTCTAAACATCCTCTTTTGTAAATTGGGCTCAAGGACATGTTTAGCAATTCTTATGTTTTCATTTTATCTTTACCCCTCTCCCTCTTCCTCAAAAACCTATGAATTAGGTAGTGCTAGCATCACTTTTCGTATTTCCATTTTGCAAAGGAGGAAACTGACAGAGAAAATTAAGTGAATTTCCCATTTAAGTGGGTAGGGTGGGTAGGATGAAGAACCATGTGGAGATGACCAGAGTGGAAGATTTAGACTTGATGTAAAGAAAAATGTACCAACAGAGCTATCCAAAAATGGAATTTACTATCATTGAGTAGGAAGTAATGGGACGGCAATCTTGTCATGTATGTTATTGATATAATTCATGTTCAGGTATAGTTTGAATTAAATGGCCAAAGAGATCCATTCTGATTCTGAGAAAAGTTTTAATCCTCGTACAACATTCCTGATGAGTGGCCATCCAATTTCTGTCAAAAGATCTCCAATAATAGGGAAATCACTACTTCTCAAGACAGACCATTCCACTTTTAGACCACTCTAATTATTAGGATAATTTTCTTTACGTTGAGCCATAATTTGTCAGTGTGTCATTTCTACCCATTGTTTCTCCCTCCGCTCACTGCACAACTAGAATCAGCTTTCACAATACCACTCACATCTGCTCCCTCCTTTTCAGTCCCTTGCCCCTCCCTGTCCTCATCCCTGATCATTATCCCTCTCCTTGACTAATTTTAATAACTTCCTAACTGTGCTCTCTCTCTCTCTCTCTCTCTCTCTCTCTCTCTGTCTGTCTTTCTCTCGCTCTCTCCCTCCATCCCCCTCCTTTGCTACTTTTAAAATAATCTTCCTAATGTTCACCTTTCATCATTACAGTTATCCTTATACCTAACCAGCTAGGTAAATGAATAGATAGAGAAAAGGAATTGAAATCAGGAAGACCTTAGTTCAAATTCTGCCTCAGATATACTAGCTGTGACCCTGGATAAATCACCTAATCTCTAATTGTCTCAGTTTCTTCATCTATGAAATGGGAATAATAATAATAACACCTACCTTCCATGGTTGTTATGATAATAAAATGTGATAGTATTTGTAAAATTCTTTTCAAATCTTAAAGAGTTTTATAAATGCTAGCACCTTAAAAACCTTCAAGACTTCCTGATTACTTGCTGAATGCAAAGCAGACTCTTTTGCCTGGCATTCAAGCAGCCCTTTACACTATTTCGCCAACAACCCCCACAACTTCCCAATCGTAATTCATGCTACTTCTCTTCACACTCCATGTTTCAGGCAAACTGGACCCATCTTGCCATTTTCTGCCTCTTCATTTTCACATTCCACTCCCCACTCCTGGAATAGGATCCCCGCAAATGTCTGCCTTTGGTGTCCCTCCTTCTTCTGCTTCAAGGCACAATTTAGTTGTAACCACCTCCCTAAACCTTACCTTTTCCATCTCTTTCCCACACCCCAAACTAGGAATAATCATTCCTTTATTAAATGTTTGTTGAATCAAAGTCATAAAATCATAAACTTAAAGCTAGAAAGGAACTAAGACATCACTAGTCCAATCCCCTCTTTATGCAAATAAGGAAACTGAATCCCAAAGAAAATAAGTTATCCAAAGTTGTTGTTCAGTCATTTCAGATTCTTCATGACCCCATTTGGGGTTTTCTTTGCAAGATACTGCATTGGTTTGCCATTTCCTTCTCCAGCTCATTTTACAGATGGGGAAACTGAGGGAAACAGGTTCAAGCAACTTGCCTAGGGTCACACAAGGTAGTAATGAACTCGGGTCTTCCAGAGTCCAGGCTCAGTGCTCTATCCACTGCATCACGTATAAAGTTGAGAAAGTTGAGAAAATGAAAACTTGAATAAAAGTCTTCAGGCCCCAGGAGAGTTGTTTAAATTTTCCAATGTTCTTCCCAGTACACCAAATCCTAAACTGAATTCAGTTGCTCAGTTAAACAGTGGTCAGTCATTACTTACTCTGTGCAAGACACATTATTTACTCTGTGCACTCTTTTTAACCTCCATTAAGCACTGAACCTGGCTAAAACTTGTGTCATAGTTACTTGGGTGCTTAACTAATTAATCCCTCTGCTAAAATGGAGGCTTCATCATCATATTTTATTTTTTTTCAAAGTTCAATAACAGTTACAATGTCTTAACATTGTAGGGGAATAATAAGTGTTTCTTGAAATAAGTTGACATGAAATCAAATGAAGACCTAGCCCTTTAATGTTGAGGGAATATTATGCGGGAAAGTAAAGCCAAGAACTTTTCCCCTTAAAGTAGAATAGTATGGTGTAAAATAGCAAGAACTGGACCAGATGTGGAATTTGACTCTGACAAGCTTTCTACCTTTTAGCCTCAGTTTCTGTCTCTGTAAAATGCTCCTATTATATATCTAACAATTGTTGTGAAGAAAAAATGAGTTGTGCTCCAAAGCACCATAGAAATGCCCCTGTGACTGCATAATAAATTAATAATGACAAATTAAAATTTAAGAAAGCCATAGAAATTCCCAGCCTGCTGTTTCTCAAAATGTCAAAGGCAAGTGAGCAGCTGAGAGATTACAGCAGATGTCAGTAGCCAACCCAAAGAGCAGGCACCTGTGAACTGATGGGTAAATCTAGAAGAAATCTGGTTTCCACAGAATTAATCTGATAAAGAGATCCAGCTAAAGAGGTTTATGCTAAATTCTTTTGGACAGACAAGTAATTTGTCAAAGGGGTTTGGGTTAACAAAGAAAATGAAGAAAACTTGAAGATAACAATATTGAAGGGGGATTCTTAATTGTATTTTTTAGCGCCTGATCTTCCCAGAGAAGTATTATGTGGAATGGCTAGTGATGTGATATAACATGACACAGCTGAACACTGTAGAAGAGGATGATGATTTTTCTTCAAAATTACCAGGGCCGTTGCAGGAATTGCTATTGTCTCAACTCATAGATGAGAGTGGGCAGAGAAAGCAAGCACTACTGAAAACACACAGGCCTGAGCAAAAACCTGCTTATAGGCTAAGAGGCTGATTGATAAATTTTCAGTGTGAATATTTACACCTTGGGAGATGGCAAACACTATAGTATATCAGGCCTTGATTTAGTGTATGTGTGTGTGTGTATGTGTATGTGTGTGTGTGTGTGTGTTTTGTATAGATTTAAGAAACCGACGGAGAAAATGTTGGTAATGTAAATTAAACTTAAAAGTGTGTTGTGACTTTTAAGAGCTGGTTGTTAAACATTTCTCAGTAAATCCCTGGAACAGAGATGTTGTGATGTAGTTGGAAGAATCATAAGTCCTGGGTTCAAAGTCTTCCTCTTCTATTTATGGTTTGACAGTGGAGGAATCACTTAATCCTTCTGAGCCTCTCTACCTATCTCCTAAAAATTTATTAAGATTAATTTAGCTTAAATTAGATTGTATATACAAACCTAGTTTGTAAAATGCATTATTATCCCCAAAGGAAGTACATAAATACATATCACAGTTATAGTTGGAAGAGAATGCAGAGTTTACCTTGCAAAATTATTGCAATTCCCTTTACAATATTAGTAAGTGGTCATCCTGGGATTCTTGAACACCTTCACGTAATTGTAGACTTATTTAATTACCTTATGAGGCAGCCTATCAACACTGGGATTCTCTCTGTCTCTCTGTCTCTGTCTCTGTCTCTCTCACACTCACACACACACACATACACCCCACAGAGTAGTAGTATTGTTGAGCCATTTTCAGTCATGTCCAACTCCATGTGGCAAAATGATGTTGGAATGGTTTGTCATTTCCTTTTCCAGTTCATTTTACAGATGAGAAAACTGAAGCAAACAGGGTTAAATGTCTGAGCCTGAATTTGAACTCAGGAAGATGAGTTTTCCTGACTCTAGGCCCAGCACTCTATCCACTGCACTACCTAACTGCCCCCATGCAGTACTACTCAAATCTTATTTCCTTGCATTGTATTTCATTTGGGGAGTGATGTGACTATCATTTTGTCTGTTTTCTTGGCAAGATTGTAATCTCTTCAAGGGCAAAGATTACATCTTTTGCTTTTTATTCATGTATCAAGTGTTCTTAGTTCAGGGATATTCACATAGAAGGTACTTAATAAATGCTCTATGAACTAAATTGAGCATGAGTCAGTCTCCTTTAGTAGGGCAAATATGTTTCCCAACTCTGGAGCTCTGAACTTTCTAAGCTTAGATGCCTGATTTCTTACCATTGACTTACATTTTAATAATTCTTTAAGATAGACAGCATAGTGAGGTGGAGAGATTATAGGGCTTATAGTCAAGAAATTTGGGTTCAAATCCTGCCTCAGATATCTTCGAACTGTTTGAACAAGGTTTTTAACCTCTCCCAGCCTGTTTCCTCATCTATAAAATAGAAATAATAATAGTAGTTCACAGAGTTGTTGGTGAGGATCAAATAAGATAATCTGTGTAAAGTGTTTGCAAACCTTAAAGTGTTATGTAAATGTTAGTTATTATTAATGTCATTTTCTTGGCATGGGTACTTTCTCCACTGGTGAAGATGGAAGTTTCTCCATTTTGTAGTCAATGGGTTGGTGAGTGACTGTGATTAAAAGATTGATCACCTAACAGACAACCTTCTAGTGTTATCAACTATCTAGTGTTATCAACACTTTGTTGACCTAGGCTGATTTTTAAATGACAAGTCTCACAGCTAGACCTGCCTTCTAAGCTTTTCCAGCCTGGCAGAATGTGCCAGGGCTTCGTACTCTGCTGTCATACCCTTCAAAAAGCCACTTTCCTTGTCTGTAAAATAAAGGATTTAATCTGGGTGATCGATAAAGTCCAGTCTAGCTCAAAATCCTATGATGCAGGAGACTAGACTGGAAAACTCTTTGAGGACTGGTATTATTCTTTGTTTTGTATCTGTATCCCCATTTCCTGAGAAATGCCTTGCATATAATTCATTGTTCGGTCATTTTTCAGTTATGTCTGACACGTTGTGACCCCATTTGGGGTTTTCTTGACAAAGATGCAGGAGTATTTTGCCATTTACTTCTCTAACTCATTTTGTAGATGAAGAAACTGAGGCAAACAGGGTTAAGTGACTTGCCCAGGGTCAAACAACTAAGAAGTCTCTGAGGCTGGGTTTGAACTCATGAAGATGAGTCTTCCTGACTGCAAACCAAGCAGTCAATGCACTGCAGCACTTTGCTACTCTTTGCATATAGCAGGTACTTCAATAAATGCTGTTTAGATTACATCCTATTATCTTTACACCATATTGAGGCTTTAGAGTAGGACTTTGAAAGATACAAACCTCTAACCCAATCTCATTAGTTACCCAATAAAGTACTTACTTTTTACTATGATGTATACATGACTCTACAACTCCAATCTTATCCCTTGCATACTCCCTCTCTTTCGTGTGCCTTGTACTTTCCTGCTATCACACCTTTGTTTATGTCGTTACGCATGTTGCCTGGGATGCCATCTGAATTCTTCTTATACTCAGTAAATCCTATTCACCCTGCAAAGTTTGTCCTTCCCCTTCTGTGAAGCCCCACAATGGCACTTTCATTTGAATTCATGCCACATTAAATCATCTATCCACAAGATGGGTACTTAGTGCATACAAAGAGAGCAATCAGAAAGGAACTGGAAGGCATGTCTTATGAGGAGAAGCCACTGTTAGATGTATAGATGCTCAGCCTGGAGCAGAAGTGAACTCTGCTGGTGATGATGGTGAGGGTAGGGATGGTAGCTATTGTCAAGTTATCGAAGGACTGCTGTGTGGACAGTCAATAAGAATTTTTCTGGTTGGCTCTGGAGGGTTGAATTAGAAAGTGAAAATGAGCAAATTTCAAAGAATTTTAAGAAAAACTGAATGATTAATTCTGTCCCAAATTAGAATGAGCTTTCTTGGGAAGTATTAAGTTCCTCATTACTAAAGGGGTGTAAGAAGAAGTTGGATGCCTATCTAGAGATATTTTCAAGGGATTCATGCTTTAGATAAAATTGGGACCGGGTTACCTCTGAGATTTTATTTTTTTAAAAATTAAATATTACTGTGCTTCCAACAAGTTAAATCTCTTGCCCAGGATCATACAGCTAGTATCTGGGGCAGGATTATAGAGGCTCCCCTTGCCTAGCTTTTGTTTGATTAGTTTTAGGTTTAGTTTTCATCAATAATTCACTCTAATAAGGTACCTGATTGGAAGGAGTAGGTTAAAACTGAAAGAAGTTATTTACAAGACTCTGAGTCACAAACTTCTAGCTTCACAGGGCATGAGATAACAGATTTTCCATTTCAGATAAATGCCGAAATTGGCTTTATTTTGGGAGATGGGATGGGAAATACATGATTGGTACCTCATTCTGCCTTCGAAGGGTATGGGGGTCCTATACCACAGTCATGTAAAACATTGGCATCCTGACTGTTGACAGGCTAGAGTCTCTCTTTTCTTTATAGAATGGTCTGGGGTGGTTCTCCAATGGCTTACCATGTGAGCTCCACTCTGTTACCCTGTAGCTCCACCAGCCATTGCTGTAATTCTCCAAACCAAAATACCCTGGTCTGGCCCCCACTCTCCTATGTCTGTCTTGGGTTCAGGTTCTACCTTAACCCATATACATTCATACACATGTGTGTATACATGTGTATGTATATATACACACATATACACATATATATGCATAGCACTTAGTATAATGCTGTATACGTAGTAAGCACTTAATAAATACCTTTTAAATTCTGTTCATTCAAAGCACCATGATACACAAGGCATGTGGAAGGAAATTTTGCTTTCCCAAAAAGCCATTGACTGCCTTGTGAGTTCAAACAGCCTGACAATCAGGGCCTTTTACAATATGATCCTTACTACATCTTTTATTAGCTACAAGGGATCCTGTCCCTATTTAGTTTGTACAAAGTTGTTGGCCTCTTGTCTCTCCCATTAGACTGTCAGTTCCTTGAGAGCAGGGACATTTTTGGTCTTTCTTTGTATCCCCACTGCTTAGCATAGTGCCTGGCAGATAATAGACAAGCAGCCAATAGATTTTTCTTGATATTTGACTGGCAAGTATATGTGTATATGTATGTGTATATATATACATATATATACACGCACATATATATGTATATATATATACATATATATATATACACACACACACACACACACATACATACACATACACAAAATTGGGAGGGGGTGGAGAAAATTGTCTCTTCCCAGAAGGCACTTCCTTCTTCTGAATATTCAAACATACCATAGGCACGGTCCTCCATAAAGAAACTGTTTAATTGATGCTACTCCAAGGATTCCAAAGCTGGTTGCTGCTGAAGTCCTCTGTGATACATTTTGAAATCTCCTTTGGTTTGTGTCCAATTATGCACATGATAAATGTTGGTTTACTTGAATTAGGGGTATGGGGAACTATACCCCACCCCATGCACAAGGACTCTTGGGTTACCTCTAAGATGTAATCACTAAATTCAAGTTAGTAAAAACACCCAGATCATGTTGGATTTCAGCCCAGAGTTTTTGAGGTTTGTTTTGCCCTAAATTTCCAAAGCAAAATGCCTTTTTGTAAAATTAAAATTAATTTTTCTCAATAAACTGAACAAAAAGCAAAGTGGCACGCATATAGAATTTACCCGTTGAACAAGTCTGGAAGGGTTAGCCACATTTTAGATGATAGAGTCAAGATTCAAAATGTTGTTGATAGGTTAGAATTATTGGCCAAATCCAATAAAATGAAATTTAAGAGATAAAGTCTCATACTTTGGATAAAAAAATCAGACAAACAAGTACAAGAGGTAGAATTTCTACCTGGACAATAAATCACATGAAAAAGGCAGCTAGTTGGTGCAGTGGATAGACTGCTAGAATTGGAATCAAGAAGACCTGGATTCAAATGTGGCCTCAGACACTTATTAGCTGTCATTAGCAGGGCAAGTCATTCAAAGCACAATCTGACTCAGTTTCCTCATCTGTAAAATGGGGATAATAGTGGCTCCTATCTCCCAGGTTGGCTGTCAAGATCATATGAAATAATATTTGTAAAGCTCTTTGCAAAACTTAAATCGCTCCATAAATGATAATTGTAGTTATTATTGCTGGAGGTGGTATTAAAGAAACTTGGGGTTTTTAGTGGACTCTAAGTTTATATGCTGTATATGATTCAAGAGCGGGACATGGAGGAACAAAAGAAGAGGAAAAAAATGCAGTTATTAAAAGATGCAGAGTCCAGAAGGACAGCTGAAAGAGGTATTTTTGTATTGTATCATACTAATTCTTCCCATTCCATTCACCTATATTTAAACAGTTTTCAAGTCTTGCCATCTCTACTTCAGCTTTTTCTTGACTCTTTGCATTCCTTTTCACTATTCTGTACCTGTGAAGGTTTTTATTACTTCTTGTCAGGACTAAAAAGCAGCTCTGTTACTGGTCTCTCCAGTGTCCAATCTGTTTTTTACACAACAGCTGAAATGATATTCCTGACATGTGAGTTCGATTGTGATATTCTTCTCAAAATGTATTTGCATTTTTACTGAAAATGCAGTCTGATAAGGTCAGAATATAGATGAATTATACATGTATGTATATGTGTGTGTGTGTGTGTGTGTGTGTGTGTATGAGAGAGAAAGAGGGAGAGGGAGAGAGAAGGAAGGAGGGAGAGAGACAGAGACAGATAAAGAGAACACATCTGCAGTACCAAATTTTACTACATCTGGTCTAGAGGAGAGAGACTAGGATGTTGAAGGAACCACAGACAATTTCATTAAAGAACAGTTGGAGTTGCAGGGTATATTTAGCTTAGAGAAGGAAAGAATTCAGAAGTGCATGATAGCTATCTTCAAGTATTTGAAAAACTATTATGTGGAAGAGACATTCTTATTTTTAGACGTATTCTGCTTGGCCCTAGAGGGCAAAACTGGAATCAATAGAAAGGACGTTTCAGAAAGGCAGAGTTATTCAAGAAAAAACAATCTAAAAATTAGTATATTCTTATCACTGAAGCAGGTTTTAAGCCAAGGCTGGATAGTCCTTTGTGGCAGGTGCTATAGGAGGTTTTCTGTTTAAGAATGGTTTTAACTAGATGGACTCTGAGGTCCCTTCAAGCTCTGAGACTATGTGAAAAGTCAACATGTTTTGACCCTTTGTACAGGTCATTAAATACAGTGAGAGTGAAAAAAAAGAATGAAAAAAGAATTAATGTTTAGTCTAAATTTAGGAGGGGGAAATCTTCTAGTAATTACATACTGCAGATCTTTATTGGATGACAAACTGCTTTGCCCAGTAATTAAGGAGAGTGCGTCACTAAATATTCTCAACATGAGAATGTCAGATTTTCAGGACTGAGAGAGATTTTGTCCTTTCATTGAATAAATCCAGACATTGATAGCCAGAGGGGATAAGTACTACCACCTTCCTTGGTCTGAGTGCCATTCCTCCGATTTTGCTCACTATGCTCCTTATCTATTTTTCTCATGCCCTTTCCCAACCTCTAATATACCCTAACCACCCTTTCTACTATGCATTTTGGAATTCTTGTTTTATTGTTAACAAATTTCCTTCATTCACCTATTACATCCTCTTATTCGATCACTTCACTGTTAGAGGAATGTTCCCCTGATTTCAGGCTCAATGTATTTGAACAACAAATTGAATTTATCTTCTTCAGTACTTATCTTCCCTGTCCTTTTAACTTTCCTATTCCTTTGAGGGGTACTACTATCTTCCTAAGTCATCTGCGCTTGAAACGCTGGAGCATTCTTTCATTCATACGACTAGAAGGAAACTCAGAAGCCAGCTAGTCTAAATCTCTTGCTTTTTATTGAAAATGAGGCCCAGAGAGCTGAAGAGATTTGCCACACATTGTACAAGAAGTACATGACACAGCTTGGATTTGAACCCAGAGCCCTCTGACTTCATAACCAGTGATTTTTCCACTGTCTCAATTCACTGTCCAGTCAGTTTTTAAGATGTCATTTCTGCCTCAGCAATGCCTCTTAAATCTGACCTTTCCTTTTTCATTTCTCTGCAGTCAAGACCTTCATTGCTTCTTGTCTGGATTGAAATAAGAGTTCTGCCACTGGTCTGTCTACTATCCAATCCATTTTTCACACAGCTGCTGAAATGATCTTTCTGTTGCATGAGTCTGATCATGCCACTCACACTAACACACACACTCGTGTGTATATATAATGTGGATTTATGTATAAGTGATATGCATTTATGCTATAAATACACATGAATATAGACAATATGTTTGCAGGTATATACGTGATATGTGTGTGTGCATATACACACATATCACATATATACATATATATGTATATGTATGTATACACATATAATTCTGATGTACATACTTTACCAATCAATAATTTAAAAATAGATCACTAGTTCAGTGAGACATCATTAATACACATAGAAACTCATAGAATGTCAGAATTGAAATGAACCTTGGGAGAGCCCTCAAAGGGACCTTAAAAGATGGAATGTTAGAGCATAGAATATAAAATGTTATGAATGGAAAGGAACTCAGGATAGAAAATCTTAGAATATGAAACATTAAATGTTAGTGCTGAAAGGAATCTTAAGAAGTCATCTACTCCAACTTCCTTATTTTAGAGATAAGGAAACTGAGGCTTGGAGAGGCTGATGTTCTGTGCCTCACATGAGTGACCTCTCTAGTCTCATTTCTGAGATAACATCAATCAAAGTCCTAACGTCTTTGCTAGAGGTCTGATGTGATGATACTGCTGAGCTTCTCTGAGGTTTTTCCTCTCCTGAGCTGACAGGATGAATTTTGACTGAAGAAAGGGAGTCTGTAATTGAAAACATGAATCACCACAGTTACCAAGAGCTGAAGGATTTGCATGTTGTCATCTTCTTGATACTGAAACCCAGTTATGTAAATGAATTATGAAAGTTCACATTGCTATTTAAATAACATCGAAGTCATTCTTCATTAGCAGGCAGAGCATTCAAAGTTGAGGCATCCTCTAAGCATTTTACCCCTGCTTAGAAGGCAAAAAAAAAAAAAGAAAATGGTTCAAGATGGAATTATTACTTGAACCTTCTTTGACTAATTTAACATTTATCAGGTACATAGTGTATGCCAAGTGCTATGATAGGGAATGTTGGGGAAGGAGAATACATGGTTCTTTCTATGCAGTGTCTGGTTGGTTGTAAAAACCAGGCTAGAGAGAAATTAAACTGGCTTTCAGTCCCTACAGAGAACAGTCTAAGGAAGGCTTCTTTAAGGTTGAGTGGAGTCCTCCACAAGCCATTAACATAAACCAGTATGAGGCAGTTTAGTTGGTGCAGTGCATAGAAAGTCTGTCCTAGAGTCAGTATGGTTTCAGGTCAAATCCAACCCCAGACATTTATCAATTGAACAATCGTGGGCAAGTGTCTTAACCTCTCCACCTCTACTTCATCATCTGTAAAATGGGGATAATAGTAGCATCTACCTCTCAGGGCTGTCATGAGGATAAAATGAAATAGCATATGTGAAGAACCCTGCAAAACTTAAGGAGCTATGTAAAAGTTAGCTAGATAAAATATCTGAGCCATCAGTCTTAGCTTTGAGGGAACAATCAAGCCAAATGGGAGAAAGGAATGGGAAAATTCAACCCAAATCCAGTCTATGTCAAGATCACGAAGACTAGCAGAAACTCTCATGGTTATGGAGATAAATTGTCCAGCAATAATATGGAGTAACTCAGGAAGTTATTTTGATGAAGTAAAAGTCATGATTACCCAAGCCTGAAATTTTGCAGAATCTAGTTTGGTTAGCTACAATCCCAGCACTTAGCACACTTACTGGTACACAGTAGGCACCTAATGAATGTTTACTGACTAGCTGACTGTTTTTTTCAAAGATCAAAATGAGCTACCCAGGGCATCTGAATCATGGAACATGCCAAGGCAAAACAGAAGGCAGTACCACTGTGGAGCACACCATGCGAGAAATCTCCCATGAAAAAGCTCCCTGTGTTTGGCGCATAGGAGCAGGATGAAGCAAAGCTTCTCTGCTGATCTTTTGTAGTCAGGAACATTTTTACTTCTCTTGCAGATCTGGTTATCCTTAAAGAAAGAAAGAGATCCGAGTGAGCCCTTTTCATGGTGGAGCAGTACAATGGCTACAGTCTGGTATTCATGACTGGCTTTCCTGGAGTGACCGTCTTTTCATTCTCCTGTGACATGTGTGTCCCTGAGGAAGTATTTTGTACCAGGCCATGTTCCTGAGTTGCTCAAGGTCTTGGGGTACAGAGAACATCAAAGAGTTTGGTGATGATCAAAACTTCTATCACAAAGTTAGCTGTAACTTCATCTTTAACAAAACCTTCTGAGCCTTTCTCTGTTCTTCCAGGCATGCTTTTGTTAAAGGACTATCCTAGGATGGGTCACATTTTTAAAATAGAGGAAAATTTTAGGTACTTTAGAAGTGCCTTTACAAGATCATCCTCTGATGACTTATCCTGATAAAGATGTAAAGCCTCATGTTCCCAAAGACTGAAGTGCAAGCTCCCATGTGTCTTATCAGGGAGGAAGGGGAATAAGCATTTATTAAACACTTATTATGTGTCAGGCAGGGCATCTAGGTGGTGCATTGGATAGAGTACCTGGCTTGAAGTCCAGTCAAATCCAGCCTCAGACACTGTGTGACCCTGAGCAAGTCACTTACCCTGTTTGCCTCGGTTTCTTCATCTAAAAAATGAGCTAGAGAAGGAAATGGAAAACCATTCCAGTATTTTTGTCAAGAAAACCCCAAATGGGGCCACAAAAACATGACTAAAACAACTGAAGAACAAGTAACAAGTAACTGATCAGTCAAAGATGGGGAGAGAAGACATGGGATCAGAGATTTAGAGCTGAAAGGGAACTTGGAAGACATAGATTCCAACTTCCTAATATGTTTGTTTATTCAAAATTTTATATATTTTTCTACCCAAAAGTCTATTTTCTTTCACTGCCATCATCCTCCCCCAACGGAAAAAAGAAAAACAAAGCCCTTGTAATGATTATGCATAATCTAACAAAATGTTTCCACGTTGACCATGTCCAAAATTATGTCTTCACCCCGAGTCCCTCATCTCTTGTCAGGAAGTTGTGCGACACGGCTCGACTTCCATCCTCTAGCATCCTGGTTGGTTGTTACACTGATGAGTATACTTTATTATTACACTGATGAGTATACTTAATTCTTTCAAAGTCTTTTGTCTTTACAATATTGTTATTTTATAACATTTTCAACGGATTCTGTTCACTTCTTTCTGCATCAGTTCATGAAAGCCGTCCTAGGTTTCTTTGAAACTGATTCATCATTTCTTATGGCACAATAACATCCATTACATTCACACTGCTTGATTTTGTTCAGTCATTTCTCCATTGATCGGCATCCCCTTAATTTCTAGTTCTTTGCCACCACAAAAACAAACAAACAAGCAAAAAAACCTGCTATAAGTATATTTGTTTTAGGGGTCTAATTCCTCTTTCTTTGATCTCTTTGGGGAACCCCCGCCTCGTATTACAGATAAAGAAACTGATGCCAAAAGAGGATAACTGACTTGCCCAGGGTCATACAGCTACTATCTAAGGGAGGATTTGAAATTAGGTCTTTCCCACTCAAAGTCCAACGCTCTACCTATTCTACCAGTTATACTACCTAGACAACAGTGTGAGTGAAGGAAGGAATGTGGGAGAATTCAGTAGAGGTTTGGCTGGAATAGAATGCATGGAGGGGAAGAATACAAAAGCAGTCTAGAAATATTGAGCAGCATTAAATTGGAGAGGCCCTTGGATTCTAGAAAAAGACATTCCAATAACTTTTATTCTTGTTGAAGATAGTTTTTGATATCATTCTTCCACTTCCCCCTAATAAAAGATATTCTGATGGTGCTTGTAGTTTCTTTTCCTGATGAATTTACCTAGTTTCTGCCTCCAAATCATTTTTCAACTCTAACTTGGTATGTTTTCTTTACTGTTGTAGCCTAGAGAACAATAACTCACATTGGGCCCTTCTCTGAGATGCAGGCCAGAGAACAAATATTTATTGAGTCCCTGCAAGATTCAGAGCATTGGAGGGGGTTTCTAGGCTTCAATAGAAGAGTGGATTACAGAAACAGTAACTCTTTTACATTGTGCAGGGTGGATTAATGAGTAGGCCAAGAATGCCAAGGGGAAAAGAGACAGCCAAACTCCAGACAAGTAGAGATGCCTTGTGAGATCCTCTAACATTTTGACCCAATTCTTGCAAATGTTTCATCTTTAAAATAACCTTTGCAGTCATCTTAGTAACCTGTCTATTTTGGCAGAAGCATGCCCCAGATACATATTTCTATTCATTATCACCTAACTCTTTTAAAAGGACCTACCAGGTTCAAGTCCTTGTCAATTGACTTCCACAAGAGTAAATTAATGTCTAGGAAGTCTTATGAACTCATTGTCTTCTGAGCCCTCCTTTTTTTGGCCTTTGAAGTTTAAGAACTAGAAAATCATATTTTTCAAAGCCCCAAAAGCCTTAAGCCATTAAAAAAAAATTTTACTTCAGCAGTCTGACTGACAGAACTTTATGGGTCTTCATTATAACACCTACCCCTCCTTTCTTCAGTAATCTCAGGTTCCTATATAACTTTCAGTGCATTCTAAATGTGGAATCATTTGGGGTGTTTATTCCAGCCTTCCAAAGCATTTAGATTACCTTTCTGACTGCCTCTAAGGGCACAAACTGTCACATTTCTTATTTTCATTTCTAAGAAGGCACTCAATAACAAAAGAAATCGATGGGCATTTATAGGTAAGTTATATTGTTTTATCCACCAAAAGTTAGGCATATACAAGGCTTCTTCTAAAGAGAAAATGATATTTTTAATTTTTGTTAACATTAGAATACTGCCTGAAATACTGTTTCAGAAATCCGGCTAGCAACTGTTGCTGGGAGTGAAAGACCCACACAAGCCCAACAACAAGCATGCTATCAGCACGCTGCAAAAACCCAGGTTCTTTTGATCTGCTTTACAAAGGAAAGCAATGTTATGGGGTTGACAAGTTTATTTTAATTCAGCATACAAATACCATTCACTTAGTTCAGGGGAAAAAGCCAGCAGCCTGAACGTCAGAGCAAATACAAACAAATTACAAACAGACTGGACATCTGGGCAAGCTGGAGAGCTCTTTTTTTTTCCTATTTTTTTTAATTTTTATTTAATATGTTGCTTTTCACAGGAGTTTGAATTAGAAATTTTCTCCTCATTTCTACCCCCCACCCCACTCCAAGATGGCATATATTCTGGTTGCCCTGTTCCCCAGTCATCCTTCCCTTCTGTCACCCCACTCTCCTCCCATCCCCTTTTCCTTTCCTTTCTTGTAGGGCAAGATAAATTTCTCTGCCCTATTACCTGTGTATCTTATTTTCTAGTTGCATGAAAAAAAAAAACAAAACTTTTTTACTTTTGAACATCTATTTTTTTTTAAAACTTTGAGTTCCAAATTCTCTCTCCTCTTCCCTTCCCACCCACCCTCCATAAGAAGTCCAGCAATTCAACATGGGCTACATGCGTATCATTATGTATAACCCTTGCACAATACTCATGTTGTGAAAGACTAATTATATTTTGCTTCTTCCTAACCTATCCCCCT
>CM053622.1:92396588-92412756 GCA_028646595.1 Phalanger gymnotis
TTTTTGAGCTCTTCCATGGCCTGAGACCAGTTCATGTTTTTCTTGGAGGTTTTTGTTGTAGGCTCTATGACTTTGTTGACTTCTTCTGGCTGTGTGTTTTGGTCTTCTTTGTCACCAAAGAAGGATTCTAGAGTCTGAGACTGAATCTGGGTGTGTTTTCACCGCCTGGCCATGTTCCCAGCCAACTTACTTGATCCTTGAGTTTTTCAGCAGGGTATGACTGCTTGTAGACTAAAGAGTTCTATGTTCCATGCTTGGGCAGATGCGCTGCCACACCAGCACTCCTCCTTCCCCAAGAACCCCCTACTAGGACTGGGCTTAGATCTTCAGCAGGCTCTTCACTCCTGCTCTGATCAGCCACTTAATTTCTCCTACCAGGTGGGCCTGGGGCCAGAAGCAACTGCAGCTGTAGTTCTGTAGCTGCCCCACCTCCGCTGCCCTAGGGGCGGTGGCCGGACAGCAAACTCCCTGTCCCCAGCAGCTTTTCCCACTAACCTTCTCTGTTGTCTTTGCTCTTTGTGGGTTGAGAGGTCTGGTAAATGCCACAGCTCACTGATTCAGCGTGCTAGGGCACACTCCGCCCGGCTCCTGGTCTGGTAGGTCCACGCTGCCCACGTTGGGCTCTGTTCCACTCAGCTCCGCTCCCCTCATCTCCCAACTCCGTGTGGGATAGACCTTACCCAGAGACCATCCAGGCTGTCCTGGGCTGGAGCCCTGCTTCCCTCTGCCACTTTGTGGGTTCTGCAGTTCTAGAATTGGTTCAGAGCCATTTTTGTAGGTTTTTGGAGGGACTTGGTGGGGAGCTCACGGTAGTCCCTGGTTTCCAGCTGCCATCTTGGCTCCGCCCCTGGAGAGCTCTTAACTACAGCTTCCCCAGAGTCTCCACATCAGCAAGCCACCAAGAGTGAGAGCCCTGAGCAAATGGCTCTGTCTTCCCTTTTTTATACAGTTTCGGACATCGTCAAACATCATCTGGACGACCGGAACTAGGCTTCTATGATTGGCTCTGGAGTTAGCACCTCCCCTTAGGACCCTGGGAGCTTCACACCCACATAGGCTTAGCACCTAGTAATTAGGGGTTTAGGGCAAACTTAGGAGCAAAGATCAAATCAGGCCTCCTTTAGTTAACCCCACCTGGGGCCCCACCTTAGTTATCAATTCACACCCACATAGGCTTAGCACCTAATAGGGGTTTGGGCCTGGGGCTTAGTACATAGTAAGGCTCTATCAAAGACACTTAATTAATCATTTCAAAACAATAAGAAAGTCCCAACTTAATTGATATTACAAATACAACCCTAGTCCTCCATGTATCCAATTCAATAAAAAACTTAATAAGCACCTACTATGTGCATGACCCTGTGATAGGGGCTGGAGATAGGATATAGTCTTTTTTCTTTAAGGAACTTACAAATTGTGTGGAATATATCACTATGTGCACAATTAAGTTTAACATGAAGTTGAGTGTCATCAAGCAAAAAAGAGATTCAGATTAAATACTGAAAGGGAAAAAAAGATGGGAAGGAATCACTTTCATCTGGGAGATTCTTAGAAAAAGCCTTACCTGAGCTAAATCTGAGAGAAAGAAAAGGTGATCAGTGGGCAAAGATGAAGGAAGTAGTGCATTATAAGCCCGAGGGATTGCCCATCCAAATGCACAGAGGTCAAGCAAGATAAGGGAAAAAATTCTTCATTAGATCAGTTTTGCTGATGGTATGAGCTAGGCAGTGCAATGGATAGCATGCTGGACCAGAAATCAGGAAGATTCATCTTCCTGAATTCAAATCTGGCTTCAGACACTTGCTTGCTGTGTAACCTTGGGTGAGTCACTTAACGCTTCTGGCCTCAGTTTCCTCATCTATAAATGGCAAAAGAAGGAAATGGAAAACCACTCCAGTACTTTTGTCAAGAAAATTCCAAATGTGATCACAAAGAGTCAGACACAACTGAAAATGACTGAACAATAACAAGAGTGTGCAAAGGGGAGTTATTTGAAATAAGGCTAGAAAGACAAGTTGAAGCTCAACTGTAGAAGGCTATAAATGCCAGGGTTGGTCTGTATTTTGTCCTAAAGTCAATAGAGAGCCATTGATAGCTGTTGGTGAGCGGTGGGGGAGGAATCTGGTCAGACCTGTGCCTTAGGGAGATTATCTTGGCACTGATATGAAGAGAGGAGACACTGAAAGAAGGGAACTAAATCAATAAGCCTATGAGCCTATAATAGACCCATTCATTGGCTATGTATCAGACACTGTGCACGCTATATCCACTTAAGTCCTCTCCAGGCTAAACATCCCCAGTCTTTCCCAACATACTAGTTGCCCCTTTCTTAAATACTCAAACTTGTCAATGTCTTTCTTAAAACTTAGTACTCTAAAGTGGAATCAATATTGCTGAAATGGGCTGACCAGGATAGAGGACGGCAGGACTACCAAATCCTTCCTAGTCCTAATCACTGTGTCTCTTTTCATAGAGACCAAAATTTCACTAGCCTTTTTTTGGGAGGGAAGGAAAAGAGGGGTGACCAAGTGGCACTATTGGCTTTTTCTGAGTTTATAGCCCACAAAGTGTTTTCCATGTGGACTATTGTTTAGCTTAAGTCATTTTATATAATAATCACAAAATATTATTTTGAAGATATTTATTTTATATATATATATATATACATATATATATATATATATATATATATATATATACATATACAAAATGTAGAAAAAACAAAGTTTCCGCAGTTGGATAAGTTAGTTTGATGAGTCCAAATTTATCAATGAAAAAAGATCCATATTCTTACTACCAATAATCTTATGTTGGTGTTTGTGACTGTGAGTCACAGATGGAGAAAAGCAGTTAAATTTTCAACATGAGCATTAACACTTCAGAAATTAACAAATGAAATCAAGAATTCAGGAAATCTTGGAAATCAGGGTTTGATTTCTTATTTAGTGATTGTTGACTTAAAGTGATGGAGAAAATGTTAACAATGCATATTTAAATGTGTGTTGTGACCTTTTGAAGACACAGTGGTTAAACGTTTATCAGAATATCAGTGGTCACAGACCACCAGTCTCTCAAGAAATGAAGTTGATGATCACTCAAAGGGCTAGGGGAAGCACATGTTGGGTATAAACAGGTTGCAACACATTACAGACCCAGAATTAGATCCAGTCAATCAATAGGCATTTATTAAGATTTATTATTTGCCAGGCACTGTGCTAAGTGCTGGAAATGCAAATGCAAATAGAAAAACTGTCTTGCCCCTCAAAGAGCTTACATTCTAATGGGAGAAGACAAAATGTAAAAGGAAACTAAAATGAGGGAGGGGGATGGAGAGAAAAACAGTGAGGAGGCTATCAAATATATGACCAAAAAAAGTACAGGAACTAGGTATATAGCAAGAGCAAGGGATAACTAGAGGATATCCTTTGCGGTGCATTTATTTCTTAGTGATATAAAAAGAACATCATAATTCCCTCAATGCATTGGGCGTAGCTTCTATAGTGAATTTATGGTAGAAGGTGTATGAGAGTCAAAGGATGAGTAGGTGTGGATGAATTGCAAATTGCTTTACTGAGGGAATTCACAAATTGATAAGATCATAGATTCATTCCAAAACAAGGCATGGTCAGACTATTTATAGTACCTAATCAGAATCAAGAGGTTATCAGAGCAGTGGATAATTCCAGTATCATTTTTCCCCTCTTGGGGACAAGCGAACCCTGGGCCAAAGTTTTGTTACTATTCTTAGAGTGTTACTAGGAAGAAAAAAATAGGCAGCTGTGAACTCTGGAAAATAAATCAATATTCTACCTATTTTTAAGTTATGAATGAACATTTTTGATATTTTAATCATCGTAGGAACTTTCAGAAACTCAGTAACTGTACAGATGTTAATTTAACTAAAGCCAGAACTTTAGAAATGGCTCCTTCCTGAATTTGTGAGGGCAAAAAAATAGTAGTTTCTAAGGTTTATTGGGAAATTATTGTCTAAGGACTTTGGGAGGACATTAGATCGCAAAATTGACTTTTATTCATTGTCTGGACCTCGGTTTTACTTTAAGGAGCTTCCAGAAGAGTTGAAAGCTTAGTGGAGTTAACTCTGTAAAACACTAAGTAATTGGACAGTTAAAATTCTATAGAGATCTAAGATTTGTGTGTTACAAGGTGGTTTTCTTACAGTTGAAGATAATTATACCTGATGATAACTATTGTTTAAGATGTGCATATAATACATCTAAGAAACATGTGATTGGAAAAGAGGTGGCCAGGCATTTAGTAAGAGATAATGTTTAGGCAGCTGAAGTAATGCAATAGTACCCACAAAATATTAATGGAACTAGAGAAAGGTTTCTGAGTCACTGGGTAGATCTGTGGGAAGCTATGGGTAAGATGATAACATCAGCTGAGAGGTCTATCATCTTGCTTGAGATGTATCGGACATAAAGGAAAACTTAGCAAGGTTTGTTAAAAACAGATGATTATTATTCACTTCTGGTGATTCCAATAGACACAAATAATACCACCACAATCTAAAAAGTGTTGTTTAAGATTACTGTCTTGGGTAAGAAACTAAAGAACACAGGACAGGTTGCATTTTTTTTTTCATCTTGACCACTGAAGGCAAGGGATGAGAAAATTTGATTGGGAAACTGAAAGGATGATTTTGTAATAAAGGTTGTCTTTTAGAATGAGATTTAGACTTCTATACCCAGGCTTAAAATAGAGTGATGTCAGAGTCCATTTAACAAAGCCTAGTAAGAATGTACTTTCTGAACATCTGGCAAAACTAATCAATGGAAACTAGAAAGGAAGGGAGAGAAAGAGGAAAAAAAAAACCTGCCTACTGTGTACATATACATTTACCCCAAGTTAAGTGACATAGGATATAGCTAAAATGAAGAATGAAGACTAGCAATTGAAACACTCACAAAAAATCCATGAAGTAGCCAATGGGGAGAAAAACATGCTTATACAGAAATGCCCACAGTTTGTTAAATGAGAAAGAGGAACTGGAGACCTTCATACAAGAAGGCAAGTTTGACTTTGATAGAATGAGACCCATGAATAAAATATGGGTCTAGATGGGTAGAACTTATTAAAAAAAAACACAAGTGGGGTAAAAGAAGAGGATGGGGTAGCTTTACACATTAAAAAGATGTACTACCGGGAGTAAATCCAAGTAGGGACAGGCAAGGCATAATGAAAAACATTTGTATGAAGATCAGTGGTGACAGAAATAAATAATATTGTTCAGCAGGGCGTATTAAAATATGTTCACATGAAACTTAAGGTCGTTCACAAGACCAGTACAGGGTAGCAAGGGGTATCTAGAATCTGTCATCACCAGCTTCTTCTTTTTCTTTTTCTTTCTTCTTTCTTCTTTCCTTCCTTCCTTCCTTTATTTTTTCTTTCTTCTTTCCCTTCTTTCTCTATTCTTTTTTTCTTTTTCTTTCTCTCTTCCTTCTCCTCCTGCTCCCCTTCCTTCTCCTCTTGTTCTTGTTCTTGTTCTTCTTCCTCTTCTTCTCCTCCTCCTCTTTTTTCTTCTTCTCTTTCCCTCCCCCTCCCCCCAAAAAGGAGCAGATAAATAAAATCTCCAATAACAATAATGGGTTCAGAAGAACTATTGGTAGGTTTCTATGTTCTAAAATTTGATGAGAGAAAATAGCCCAAGAGGGGTGGGAATCAAAATTCCAGTGACAAAGAAGACCAGTAGTTGTCTGAAGAGACTAATGTGAATTCATAGGGATTTACAAAGCATCTCAGATTTTTTTAAAGTTAGATACAGAAGTGGAAAACAAGAACAGGTTATAGAAGATGAATATAAAACATCAATAAAATCCTTTAAAATAGTGCCAAGGTTGCTAAAATTCAAAACAACCTGAGGCTATGGAGGGGAAAAAAAGTGAATAATCATCTTTTAAGAGCCTGCTATGTTCCAGGAAATATACTAAGCATTTTCAAATATTATGTCATTTTATCCTCACAACTTTGGGAGGTAGGTACTATTACTAGTGCCATTTTAAAGATGAGTATACAGGCAAATAGAGGCCAAGTGATTTACCCAGGATCTGAGGCTGCATTTGAACTCAGGTCTTCCCAAAGAAAAGGGCATTATTTTGTCGACTACCTACCTCAGGAGAGCACCTGAACACAACAGAAAGGGGTTTTATTTTCTTAGCTATGTTGGGGGAAAGAGGAGAATCAAAGAAAAATTAGAAACATTATTTTGCGGTAAACAGTATGAAAACAATAGTAGAGAGAAGGCAGAACTGCTCAATTTTTCTTCTGCATTCTCTACCAAGAAGAATGAATGACCTTTGCCCTGGTAATAATGGAACAAAAATGATTAAAGAGAATTGGTCCTCAGGATCAATAAGAAGAGGGAGATATAAAGTTCAACAAGAGAGTATCTAGTTACACTTGATGAATTCAAGTCACATATATCAGGTGAGGGGCAGATAGGTATTTCAGTGGAGAGAGCGCTGGGCTTAGAATCAGGAAGACTCATTTTCATGAGTTCAAATCTGGCCTCAGATACTTACTAGTTGTGTGACCCTGAACAAGTCACTTCATCCTCTTTGCCTCAGTTTCTTCATCTGCACAATGAGCCAGGGAAGGAAATGGCAAACCACTCCACTGCCTTTGCCAAGAAAGCCCCAAAATGGGGTCACAGAGAACTGGACATGACTAAACAACAAATACCAGGTGAACTACATTACCAGTTCCTGAAAGACATGGCAAATATAATTTCTAAGTCTCTGTTTGATTTTTAAGTCAGTGAAAAATAGAAAGGTACTACAGGTCCAGAGAAGAGCAAATGTTCCCAATTTTCCAAAAATAAAAGAACAAAGAACAACAATGTATAAGACAGTGAGCTTGACTTTGATTTGTGAAAATTTTAGAACTGATCATTAAAGAGATTGTCAGTGAACCTCAAAAAGGGAAGTGGAGATTGCCAAGTGACAGTTAAGGTCATCAAACACAGGTCAGGACAGATGAATCTCACTCTTTTTTTTGGCAGGGTCACAAAACTGATGGATTAGGGGAATGCTGTAGAAATATTTTTACCTAAAGTTTCAAAAAAGATGTGAGAAGTGTCTATGTTATTCCTGTGGAAAGATGGAGTGATGTGAACTAGATGACAATACGATTAGATGAGAAAGACTCAGATTCAAAGAACAGTCATGATTAATTCATTGTCCAGCAGCTAACTGGTGCAGTAGAATGCTAGGCCTGGAGTCAGGAAGACTCATCTTCCTGAGCTCAAATCTGGCTTCAGACACTTCTAGCTGTGTGACCCTGGGCAAATCACTTATCCTGCTTGCCTCAGTTTCCTCTTCTGTAAAATGAGCTGGAGAAGGAAATAGCAAACCACTCCAAGATCTTTGCCCCCCCCCCAAATAAAAAACCCTAAATGGGGCTGTGAAGAGTTAGATATGACTGAAAAAATGACTGAATAACAACAAGTTCATTGTTACTTTGGCCAGAGGCCTGCCTTGCATTGTCCCCATCGATCTTTGTCTGGCCTTCTACAGTTTAGGACTTTTATCGGCGACTTGGATAAATAATAGTTATTAATTATTTCACTTGGATAAATAATGATTATAAATTACTTTAATGTTTGCAAAAATGTTTTATAAATATTACCTCCTTTTCTCTTCATAAAAACCCTAGAAGTAGGGTGTTTTACATATGAGGAAAATTGAAGCCAAGAAAGATTTATAATAACAACATTTATATGGCACTTACTAAGTTCCAGGCGCTATGCTAAGCGCTTTACAATTATTACCTTATTTAATCCTCACAACAACACTGGGAGAAAGTTATTTTACACATGAGAAAAATTGAGGCCAAAAAAAGTTCATTATAATTACAACAACCAACATTTATTTAGTATAGTATCTACTATATGTGCCAGGCACTATGCTAAGTGGGAGAATAAGTCAGTGAAAACCTGATTGAGATGGCTTATGTTTCTCTGGTTAAGACTGCTCGAATCTCACATTCCTTGAAGTCAGAGAAGGGTGTGATCAGGCACATCTGAAGCCATCCCCCTGCCTTTCCCCCTATCTTTATAGAAAAGAGCTGAGAACTCTTAGCCTACCTTCTCATTAAAATGTCCACCAATTGGAACTGCTAGGGAAGCTCCCAAGAGTGCGCTGTCAGAACAATCAGAAGGAAAATACACGTAGGTGTAAAGGACCCTGCCATCTCTTACCCAACCAAGGTCTTTGGTGCAAATATAGGCATGCCATTGTTCTGTTCTTTATTAATAAATTCATGCTCCTATTGATAAGTTATATTATTCTTGGAGAAATGGTCTTATTTTATGAATTAAATTTCCTTCTATCCACTGCATCACCTAGTTGCCTCTAAAGGCATAGATAATATATTTATCAAATTTGCAGATTACACAAAACTGGAGGGAGAACTAACACACAAGTTGGGCCATAAAGATCCTAATAGGTTTGAGCACTGGGATGAACCTAATAAGATAAAAAAATTCCATAGGCGGAAATGTCAAATCTTGAACTTGAATACAAAAATCAACTTCAGAAATCCAGAATAAAGGTTAGAAAGCACACTAACCTGAAAAAATACCAAGAAGTCTTCAAGCTCACGGATCACTAAATGTGATATGGTAACACAAATACTAATGTATTCTAGGGCCACATTAAGAGGGGCATAGCTTCCAGTAGTTAAGAGATGCCAATCCCTTTGTATCCTGCTCTATTAGGACCACATCTAGAGTAGTATGTTTACTTTTTAATATCACTATCTTCCCAATGCCTTGGCATCCTCCTCAATTTGCATGCCCTCAGTTTCCAGCCCACCTCAACAATGAGCAAGTGGTCATACAGGATTTTCCTAAAGTCTAGACACATAGGCAAAAATGCATATTTTCAAGAAATGAAATGATTGAAATTTTCAACAACATTTTTTTAAATTGGAATGTTAACAAATAACATATTCAATATGATTTCCATCATTTGTGATGCAAATGTTGATGCACTTTGCAAGATTCATGTGAACTTGGTGCAATAACTCAATAACTCCACATTGCTGTCAATTTTAGCACATTCATTCTTGGAATATGAATATGAAATCATACGATGTTATTTGAAGTTGAAGATGTTATGTTAATATTCCAATTAAATAAACTGTTGTTGAAAATTTCAATCATTTCATTTCTTGAAAATAAGTATTTTTGCCTATGTGTCCAGCCTTTAGGAACACCCTGTATTTTAAGGCACCCCTCACTTCTGATTTAATTTGCCCATCAAGGGGCTGGTGTTCCTAGTTAAGATTCAAATGCTTATCCTGCTTTTTCTCTAGTCCTCAAATTTTGTCTAATTCACAGCAGTTTCTGTGACTCCATAATTAGATTTTAATATTTAGCTACCTTTTACACAATTTACAAAAAAAAAAAAAGCACTGGTTTACAAGGTGTTTGATTCTACTATTTATTCTTCAAAGAGAGAAAAAAAATATATATTCCCAGGTAAAAATATGATGTCTCTGGGGATGACTTATGATTCTTTGATTTGGGGATTCCGACTTCATCACCAGGGACAGTAAAAGAGGAAGAATGCCCAAGTGAATCAGCCCCACTTTCTGGAGGGGTCTAGATGCTTTGATAGTATGTTCAAGGGCAGCATGGTTGTTGTTGTCAGTGGTGGTAATGGTGCTGGTGCTGGTGCTGGTGCTGGTGAGACCTGCTAAGAAGAAAACATCTTGTTTCCAGTACAGCCTCTGATTAGTAGTTGAGAAAAGGGGGGGGGGTGCAAAAGAATGACACCAAGGAGTTGCATTTGAAGCAGAACACTAATGTTCACCCTCAAGCCTTCCATGATGGCCTTTTGGCTTCCTGAATTGAGACATGGCACCTGTCAGAACAAGCTCAGAACCACATGTTTCGACAATCTGGCTAGCAGCTATTCTGGGGGTGAAAGACCAACAACAAGCACGCTACCAGCACCCTACGAAAGCCCATGTTCTTTTGATCTGCTTTACTAAGGAAAGCAAAGTTAAGGGGTTAACAAGCTTACTTTAATTCAGCATACAAATACCATTCACTTAGTTCAGGGGAAAAAGCCAGCACCCTGAACTTTAGAGCAAAATACAAACAAATTACAAACATCAACAGATAGACCAAATACAATTCATAGTTACCAACATTTAAGTTCAGCCCAGGAGCTCATAACAAGGGCTAGCCCATAGTCACGTGCACCACCATGGTTGTGGTTAAGAGCTCCAAAAAAGAGAAAGCCAACCCCTGGTTTTATATCTTTTTCAGAGTCAAGTGTGAGTCACACTTAAACCCACGTGGTCTGAAAGCCTCTGGTTTCCCAAACATGCTACTCAAACCTGTGTAAATTAGGCCTTCCCCTGAGGCAAGAGGGTCATCAAAGACACCCAATCTAATCAAGGAAACAAAGGTCAAACTCTTCAAGGGCACTTGGTTGAACTGAGTGCTAAGAGCCCATTTTGATCGCCTAAACACCACAGTAGGAGTGCATTAAAGCAAACAAGGAGGAAGATGTGTACATATACCACTTACCCAAATAGATACACAGGAAATAAAAGGGAGTACATAAAACCTTCTCTTCTAATACTAGTGACTTTCTGCTTCTCTTATCAACCTAATCCAGCTAGATTTCCTGAAATTCAATTTTTGTTAATCTTAATCTTTGCATCTGGAGGTACTTTCTCAGGTGAAGCTTTGTTCTATGCCTCTTGGAGGTCAAGAAGGGACTGTACACTCAGAAGGACAGGACTGACCTCTAGATTTCTGTAATTAAATATAGTGTTATACCTTCATTATGTCTCTAGTTTGCCTGTATTAAGAAACTATCTCCTTCCAATCATTCGTTTGGTCTTTCAACATTTCATTCACTACCTACTTTATGTGGGGCATCATGGTAGATGCTGAAGAATATTTAGTATTTACATGTAAGACATTGTTCTTGCCCTCATGGAGTTTACATTCCAGTAGGGTGTATTGTTTTTGCTTAATGGGAAGATCTTTCCCATCCATTAATAGGCCTGTGTGACCTGCTTAAGTCACATGGAAGCCTAAGTCACATGAGCCTGGGTCATGAGGGTTGTGATGCCCTCTGACCCTGAAGAAGCAGATACATATACATATATATACATACATACATACATACGTACGTACATACATATATACATATATATATAGACTCTGGGTTGCCATTAAGGAGGCCCCCAGCTTCGAAAAACCCAGGTGTTGGTGCTTCTCTTTCTGGTAGCAATGTATGTATTGCTTTTAGTCAGACAGTTGGAAGCCCTGTCTGTTGGTCTTTGCTGTTTGTATTTGCTCTGTTAATATAATTTCTGCTTGTAATTCCTGTTTTTATTTTCTCTGAAGTTCAGGGTGCTTACTTTTCCCTTGAATTAAGTGAACGGCGTATATACATATGTGTGTGTGTTTGATTAAAGTAAGATTGTTGACCCTGTTGAGTTGCTTTCCTTTAGAAAAGCAGATCAAAGAACCTGTGCTGGCCGCCCTCCTGTGTGCTTGTGTTATTGGTCTTACACTCCCACAGCAGCTGCAAGCAACATTATTGTTACATAGGAGAATAGGACACAAAGATAATTATGATATACAGTATTATATGATAAATACATTAGAAAACTGCACAACTCTAATGGAAAGTCTTTCCTAGCTGGTGGAGAGGGGTGGGGGTTTGAGAATCAAGGCAAGTTTCACCTGAGGCAGTGGTATTTTAATTAGGCTTTAAATAATTGGTAAGAATTCATCAGGTACATAGCACAAAGGAGATTGCAGGCATAGGGACTATTCCAAACCAAAGCATGCATGTGCAGCCTGGGGTGAGGGAAGAGGCTGCTCTGGTTTGATAGGGATATAAGGGTAGATGACATGAACAGTGTAATATGGAATAAAGCTGGAAAAATAGGGAGGTGCAAGATTGTGGAGGCCCTTGAATGTCATGTAACAGTGTCACAAATAAAATTCCTCGAGACCAAGTATCCAGGTATTAAAAATAAATTTATTAATTAGGCTAGCCAATAATCAATAATTTGATGGTCATTGATTTCTCTTGGTAATCAAAGACACCAGTGGAGAGTCTACATCAGTATAAGGCCAGGTCTGTCTTCCTAATAGCAAATTACTGGGAATTCCCCTGACAAGAGAAAAGCAACCCCTGATTTGTGGATATTAAATGAGGAGGTGAACTAAGAGCTCTTAACCCCTTCCAATTAGTCATCATTGAGGGGAGAGGGGTCAGATGAGAAATCAATCTTTCTCATGAGTTTTGAGCTTCCTTTAGCAATTTGAGCACCTCCATCAGGTTCTCTCTGGTTTTATTCCTTCCTGAGCCTCAAACTCTAATGAAAGGGCCAAGGACACAAGTTCATTCCTCTAGAAGAAGGATCTAATTCAAGAGGAATCCTGTTTATAGAGTAAATAGAATTCAAGTTCCCAGTTGGGTGGGGCCCAGCCCAACCTTGTTAATGAGCAGATGCCTTGAGAACACACTTGATATGATGAATATTCCTTAACTATTAGTTGGGTGGGGGAGGAGGGAGCTTCTCTTTAAGCTAATATAAGAGATAACCTTTTGACAGAGAAGGGATTATTACAAATTAATATTAATAATCAAATGATGCAGCATTAAAATTAATTTTCCTCAGTAAACAACCTTGAAGATCTTTGAGCAGATAACTAAGACCGGATATGTTTGTAAGAATATAGGGCAACATCAACCTCCCAAGAATTGTCTTGTTAGAAGAAATGCCAAACAGTGGCATTATTAAGCTACAATTTTTAAATTATAGCTGAAATGTATAGGGAGTACTTAAGCTCCAGATATAAATCCTGATGGTTTATTAGGCTACAGAGACCCATGAAAACACACAAATAGTTGAGATTGTTTCTTGAGGAAAAGACTTAATTTTCAGGGATTTCTTCTTCCTCTCCAGCTCCCCCAAGATATTCCTATGGGCCCTTTTCTCTGCTTGTGGGAGAACATTTCCTCATCAGTACTATGTAGTTTATATATATGCTATGGGGCCTATTAGGTATCAGCTGTTTAAAAGAATGGCCCAAGTGAGAGCAGAAGCTTTGGTCTGAATGGCAGGCTCTTCATTATATCAATACTTCTAGCTCAGATGTGTTCAATATTAATCTAAACATAGAAACAACATTTCTGAGAATTATTCAGCAGTCTTCTTATCGAAAGGTGCTATAAGGGTACAAAAAATTGTTCTGCAAAATAAGAGTAATTCGGGTGTCCTAAAATTCATATTATTGAAGTTAATTTTGCGTGCTTCACAATATATGAACAATTGTGTATACTCAAAATGATTTTTCTCTAGTTCAATGGATAGGTTATTAAAAAGTTACATGGCAAAGATCTTTGATTTCATCAGCCTCTTGGTATCCCCTTTCACCAACACAGATTATAAACCCTTTCTGAATTAGTAGATAAACCTTAGGAAGTTGCCTGTAGCACCTAAAGATTTACTTAGCATGTTCAAGTTCGCATGAACAGTCATCATGTAAGTATCAAAGGTGGGATTTGAACCCAAGTCTATCTCAAATCTAAGCTCAACACTTGATCCGCTATGCTACCTGCCTCTTCTAATATTGCTATTTAAAGATACTTTTGATAATGTAGTTTGGGTCCTTAACCTGGTATCTATAAGTACATTTTTTTCAAAAAAAATTAATGAGAAATAAAAATGCAAAATAGCCTTGGGTCCAGTACAGCCTGTTTCTGCTCCAGTGAAGGTAACAGAGGATAGATTTTATTCATGTAGTACATTAGCGTATGCAGGTAGTTTACTTACATTATATCATTTGAGACTCACCACATCATTATGAAGCAAATACGTCAATTATCATTATGCTTATTTGGGCAGATGAGAAAACTGAATGTCAGGCGGGTTAAATGACTTATGTCAGATTTACTAAATGAAAGAGACAGGACTTCCTAAAGTTGGGTCTGGCACCGTTTCTACCATACTCCAATTACCATTCTCCAATGCCTTCCCCCTTTTAATTATTTCCTATTCATTCTATATGTGAATCATTTATATTTATTCTCTCCTAATCTCACCCATTAGAATGTAAGCTCCCAGAGGACAGGAACCATATTCCTCTTTTTGTATTTCCACTTTTGGATAGTTCTAATGGTTAGGAAAGTTTTTGGTTTTTGTTTTGTTTTTTTCCTAATATCACACCTAACAGCCCTTATCTTTGCCCTCTTAGGCCAAAGAAAATTCAATTCAATAGACAATTATTAAGCACCTATTACTTGCCAAGCATTGCTATAAGAGCCCCTGCCCTCCAGGAATTTACAGTCTAAGGGAGGAGATAAAATGCAAGTAAATAAATAAAAAGCAAGCTATATACAGGATAAATAGGAAATAAATAGAAGAGGGAAATCACTGGAGTGATCTCACTGGAAGGAGAGCATTGCAGCCACGGGAGATAGGGAGAGAAATTGCCCAGCACTGAGAGGTGAAATATCATGTTTTGGAGAGAGTCAAGAGGTCACTGTCACTGTATCAAAAATTATGTGTCAGGTAGTAAAGTAAAGAAGGGGACCAGATTGGAAAAGGCTTTGAATGCCAAACACAGCATTTTGTATTTGCTTTTGGAGGTGATAGGGAACCACTGGAGTTTATTTCATGAGTGGGGCAAGGTTACATGCTTGAGGAAAATCATTTTGGTATCCAAATGGAATATGGATTGGAGCAGAGAAAGATTTAAGGCAGGCAGACTCATTGAAACATCCAGGCATGAGGTGATGAGGATCTACACTAGAGTGGCAACAGTGTCAGAGGAAAGAAGAAGGCATATTCAAGAGATATTGCCAAGGTGACATCAACAGGCTTTGGCAATAGCTTGGAGATGGGAGTGAGAGATAGTGAGGAATTGAGTAGGGCTCTTAGGTTGCAAGCCTTGGGAAATGAGAGGATGGTGTTCAGTAATAGGAAAGGTAGAAGAGGGGAAGTGTTTAGGTTAAAAGATAATGAGTTCTGAAGATGGCGGCTGGAAAGCAGGGACTAGCATGAGTTCCCTGCCAAGTCCCTCCAAAAACCTATAAAAAATGGTTCTGAACCAATTCTAGAACTGCAGAACCCACAAAATAGCAGAGGGAAGCAGGGCTCCAGCCCAGGACAGCCTGGATGGTTGCTGGGTGAGGTCTTTCATGCATGGAGCTGGGAGCGGAGCAGAGCCCAGCATGGGCCACACGAACCAACCAGACCAGGAGCTGGGCAGAGCGGGCCCTAGCACCCTGGATCAGTGAGCTGTGGCAGTTGCCAGACTTCTCAACCCACAAACAGCAAAGACAACAGAGAAGGTTAGTGGGAAAAGCTGCTGGGGACAGGGTGATAGAGTTGGAGGTTCAGCCACCACCCTGGGGGCAGTGGAAGTGGGGCAGCTACAAAACTAGAGCTGCAGTTGCTTCCAGTCCCAGGCCCACCTGGTGGGAAGAATTAAGTGGCAGATCAGAGCAGGAGTGCAGAGCCTGCTGAAGATCTGAGTCCAGTCCGGGTTGGGGGTTCTTGGGGATGGAGGAGTGCTGGTGTGGCAGAGCTGGTGCATTCCCCCAAGCTTGGAGCATAGGTCTCTTTACTCTACAAGCAGTCATACCCCTCTGAAAAACTCAACGGTCAAGTGAGCTGGCTGGAAACATGGCCAGGTAGCGAAAATGCACCGAGATTCAGTCTCAGACTTTGGAATCCTTTTTTGGTGACAAAGACCAAAACATACAGCCAGAAGAAGTCAACAAAATCAAAGAGCCTACAACAAAAATCTCCAAGAAAAACATGAACTGGTCTCAGGCCATGGAAGAGCTCAAATAGGATTTGGAAAAGCAAGTTAGAGAAGTAGAGGAAAAATTGGGAAGAGAAATGAGAATGATGCAAGAAAACCATGAAAAACAAGTCAATGACTTGCTAAAGGAGACCCAAAAAAATACTGAAAAATATACTGAAGAAAACAACACCTTAAAAAATAGACTAACTCAAATGGCAAAAGAGCTCCAAAAAGCTAATGAGGAGAAGAATGCCTTGAAAGGCAGAATTAGCCAAATGGAAAAGGAGGTCCAAAAGACCACTGAAGAAAATACTAGCTTAAAAATTAGATTGGAGCAAGTGGAAGCTAGTG
>CM053622.1:92413256-92473043 GCA_028646595.1 Phalanger gymnotis
AAATACTAGCTTAAAAATTAGATTGGAGCAAGTGGAAGCTAGTGACTTGATGAGAAATGAAGATATTATCAAATGGAACCAAAGGAATGAAAAAGTGGAAGACAATGTGAAATATCTCATTGGAAAAACCACTGACCTGGAAAATAGATCCAGGAGAGATAATTTTAAAATTATTGGACTACTTGAATGCCATGATCAAAACAAGAGCCTAGATATCATCTTTCAAGAAACGATCAGGGAGAACTGCCCTGATATTCTAGAGCCACAGGGCAAAATAGAAATTGAAAGAATCCACCAATCACCTCCTCAAATAGATCCCCAAAAGAAATCTCCTAGGAATATTTTTTGCCAAATTCCAGAGCTCCCAGATCAAGGAGAAAATACTGCAAACAGCCAGAAAGAAACAATTTGAGTATTGTGGAAACACAATTAGAATAACCCAAGATCTAGCAGCTTCTACATTAAGAGATTGAAGGGCTTGGAATACGATATTCCGGAGGTCAATGGAGCTACGATTAAAACCAAGAATCACCTACCCAGCAAAACTGAGCATCATGTTCCATACAAAATCTGGACTTTCAATAAAATAGAGGACTTTCAAGCTTTCTCAGTGAAAAGACCAGAGCTGAATAGAAAATTTGACTTTCAAACACAAGAATCAAGAGAAGTATGAAAAGATAATCAAGAAAGAGAACAAGAAAAAGAAATCACAAGGGACTTAACTAAAGTTGAACTGTTTTGTTTACATTCCATGGAAATGTTCACATTACATGGAAAGATGAAGTGTATGATTCATGAGACCTCAGTATTAGTGTAGTTGAAGGGAATATGCATATATATACATATATATGTAGATATAGATATGCATGTATGTATATATATGTATATGTGTGTATGTATATATGTAGGTATATATATATATGTGTATATATATATATATACACAGAGAGAGAGAGAGAGAGAGAGAGAGTGAGTGTACAAGTTGAGTTGAAGATGAAGGGATGATATCTAAAAGAAATAAAATCAAATGAAGGGATGAGAGAGGAATATATTGAGAGAGGGAGAAAGGGAGAGATAGAATGGAGTAAATTATCTCACATAAAAGTGGCAAGAAAAAGCAGTTCTGTAGGTAGAGAAGAGAAGGCAGGAGAGGGTGAATGAATGAATCTTGCTCTCATCAGATTTGACCTGAGGAGGAAATACCATACACACTCAATTGGGTATCTTACCCCACAGAAAAGAAGGAGGAAGAAGTTAAAAAGGGGGGGATGATAGAAGGGAGGGCAGACAGGGGGAGGAGGTAATCAAAAACAAACACTTTCAAAAAGGGACAATATCAAGGGAGAAAATTGGATAAATGGGGATAGGTTAGGAAGGAGCAAAATATAGTCTTTCAGAACAGGAGTATTGTGGAAGGGTTATACATAATGATATGCATGTGGCCTATGTTGAATTGCTTTACTTCTTATGGAGGGTGAGTGGGAAGGGAAGAGGGGAGAGAATTTGGAACTCACAGTTTTAAAAACAGATGTTCAAAAACAAAAAAAAAAGTTTTTGCATGCAACTAGAAAATAAGATACACAGGCAATGGGGCATAAAAATTTATCTTGCCCTACAAGAAAGGAAGGGAAAAGGGGATGGGAAGGGAGTGGGGTAACAGAAGGGAGGGCTGACTGGAGAACAGGGTAACCAGAATATATGCCATCTAGGGTAGAAAGGGGGAGAAAATTTGTAATTCGAACTCTTGTGAAAATCAATGCTGAAAACTAAATATATTAAATAAATTAAATTTAAAAAAAGATAATGAATTAGTTCTGTTTTGGACATATTGAGCTTCAGATGTCTACTGGAGATCCAGTTTGAGATGTTTGAAAGACAATTAGAGATGAAAGATTGGAGTAGAAGAGAGATTGGAACAGGAAAGGTGAATTTGAGAATTATCAGCATTAAGATGGTAATTAAATCCATGGGAGCTGATGAGATTATCATGTGGAGTAGAACAGAAAGAGAAGAAAAGAAAAGAAAACCCAGGACGAAAAGACAAATGATGGGAGCGATCTAAACTGAAACTTAAGCTGAATCTAAGCTGAAACTTAATTTGGAACAATCAGTGAAGGATAAGACTAGGGATTCTAAAAAAGAGGACAATATACTGAATTAGTTCACTAAGGAGTTGAGATGGGGAGGAAATGAATGAATGGATAGTGTAGGAGGAGATGTCCTGGGAGAGAATTGAAAGCTCAAGGAATTAGAAATCCCGGTAAGCATGAGAAGTAAAGTTATATTAAGGAAGGCAGTGGGAGAGGTGAAAAGTCAATAGATTGTTTTTGGATAAGTGAATTTACAAATTCTTTTACGTGAAGGTGGTACATTTGTAGGTGATGGCAAGATCAATGGTATGACCACCTTCATGTGTGGCTAAGGTGGGTAGAAAAGTACCTTACGGGAAGAAAGTAAGTTAAGGAATTGAGTGATTAGAGTATTTGAGGGAGAATTAGTACATTTGTTGAAGTCCCTTAGTATAAAGATAGGAGTTGGATAAGTGAGAAAACTAGTAAGCTAGGTATTGAACTCATTAGGGAAGGAAAGAGAGTGACCTAAGGGTTTGTAGACAGGCACTATCAAGATTTTGATTGGGTGGTAGATATGAATAGCATGAACCTCAAAAGAAGAAAGGTTACTGAGTGAATGAGGAAGGGTGGAGTCAATGGAGAGCAAGAAGTGTTCCAAATTCCTCACCCTGAACAGTGAGTCAAGGAGAATGAGTGTAGGTGCAGTCAGTAATGAAAAGGGTAGCCAGGGAAATTGTTTCATCAGAGGAAAGCCAGGTTTCAATATGAGCTAGTAGATGGAAGGAGTGGGAGAGGAATAGATTTAAGATGAAGGGAAATTTGTTTGCCTATGGACCAGGCATTCCACAGGGCACAGTGGAAGGGCTGGGTGGAGTGCAAATGAAACTTTGGGATGGGAAGGTTGAGGGGATGGAACTGAGGAATTAGGTGGTTGGGAGTTTTGAATGGGGTTTAGATGATGAAAATAATTTTAATTAATGCTTGTTCCACACGACAGGCCTTGAGGTACTTGAAGATTGCTATCATGTTCTCCCAAGTCTTCCTTTTTCTAGGCTAAATATCTCTAATTTCTGCAGTTGATCTTTATACGACAAACTCTAGGACCCCCATATCCTAGTTACCCTTCCCTTAAAACTGTCAGCTTATCAAAGTCCATCTTAAAATCTGATGTGCAAACCCAAATGCTATGCTCCAAATGTGGTTGGATTAAGGTAGAGTAAGCAGGCCTCTCCTTTCCTTGTTCTCTACACATATCTCCCCGTCTTTTCCAAAAGAATTGCATAAGAATCTTTATCAAATGCTTTCCTGAAACCTAAGTAAACACCAGCTACAGCATGCCACCTGATCTACCTAGTGAAAAAGGGGAAAAAAAATGATTAGATTGGAATGCCCTGTTTTAGATGACATTGTCTCGGATCTTTGCAATCAATATTTCCTTTTCTAAATGTTTGCTAACCTGCATATGCAGTTCATCTGGGTCAGGTTACATTAATTTATCAAACACACTGAGGTGCTTTTTTCTTATATTTTGTTCACTCTCATCCATCTTTTCTTTCCTAGCCATTTTGGTTCTTTCCTTTATAAACTTAAGATAATTCTCCTTGACAGAAAAAATAGAAGTCTAATGCTGTCATTCACAAGAACAAACCCCAAAATCTGAAATAGTTTTAAAAATAAATTTATTAGGTCATTTGGTAGAGGAGAGTGAGCCAGAAAGGAGATATGTCTAAAATAATATATAATGTCCAAATCTTATGTAATTTTCATTATAGAATTTTAAACGAGGATACCCAAACAGGAACCACATGTACACGGTTAAGCAATTTCATCAAGAGAACAATTTGAGAGCAAGTTAGATTCAGATGGATATCAGTAAATATAGATATTCAATAAAATTTGGGTGAAGTCAACACTCAAGGGGTACCCAAAACACAACTTGAGTGGACCCAAAACAAGATCTGAGTTAGGAGACTGAAAACATGAATGTTTTGGGTGGAGGTAGGACTTAGAGGAATCCAAAATTATTTATAGCCATGTCTGGCTTTCCTGAAGAGTCGCTGAGGTCAGAACATCATGCTAGATTCAACAATCTCTAGTCACAGTGTAATAATTGTTTTCTGAAAAATATCCTAAATCATCTTGCACAGTGGGAACTGAAGAGCTCTTCCCATTATTTGAGTTTTCTTCATCCCATCCACCCAGAGCAGTGGTCTTAGTCTTTCTTTTATCCTCTCCTTTTCTGTAATTTTAATAAAACATTTTGGGATCTTTTGCTTTCCTTTACAACCCCAGTTCATTCTGACTGACTATGCTCGACTTTTGTATTTATCCTCTGATACTGTCCTTTGTTTATGTCTTCCATATATATATATATATATATATATATTTTTAAGTTTTAAGTTGAGGTGCAGAAATTTCACTACTACTAACAATTGTAACAACAAGTATTTCTATAGTTTTTAGGGTAGCAAAGTGCTTTATATACGTTATCTCATTTGACCTTTATAACGGACCTGTGGGGTAGAAGCTATTGTTATCTTCATTTTACAGATGAGAAGACTGAGGCTAGGAGAGGTTAAGTGACTTGCCCAGAGTTGCACAACTATTAAGAATCCTAGGCACAAAAGGTTTAACTCCACGTTCAGCACTCAACTCACTAGCACCTAGCTGCTTCATGCTAGACTTACAGTATGTGCTCAAAGAGATGAAAGAATGAGGGAAAGGACACACACACATGCATACACACGCACACACATATGCTATATATGTATATTTATGTATATATATGTGTATATACATATATATATGTATATATATATATATATATATGTTTGTTGTTGTTGTTTAAGTCCTATCAGCACTCTTTTTTGTTATAGTAGAGACCTAGAAATAAGGTAAATGCTCAACAGCTGGGGCATGGATGAAAAATCATGACATATAAACGTAATGAAATATTATCACCCTGTAAGACAAGAGACAGATTCAGAAAAACCTAGTACGAATTGTATGAACTGGTGCAGAGTGAAGCAAAAAGAACCTTTTGAACAATTCATACGGTATCCGCAATATTGTAAGGAAAGATGTCTGTTAAAGATTTAAGAACCATGATCAATGCAATGGCAGATTACTACTCAAGCCATTCAGTGAGTCAAAAAACTGTTATTAGACTAAGAATCATGATTCTCACCTCTTGAAAAAGAGACAATATACTAAAGGTGTAGAATGAGACATATATTTTCAGATGCAGCCACGTGTGGAGTGTTTTGTGTGTAACTATACTTACTTGTTACATAAGAAGACTTTTCCTTCCTTTCTTCTTCCTTTTTTTTCTTCCTTCTCTTTCTTTCCTTCCTTCCTCCCTCCTTTCCTTCCTTCTTTCTTTCCTTTCTTCCTTCCTTCCTCCTTCCCTTCCCTCCTGCTTTCCTTCCCTTCCTTCCTCCTTTCTTCTTTCTTTGTGGTGTAGTGTATGTTCAGCAAAGACTAGTACCTCTGGTGTGAGGGCTGTCTACCCTAAGCAAGTGAAGACTTCCTCTGGGAGAATGGGTGGTTGAGAACAATTTATTCCAATGGCCATGAAAACAGCTGAAACAGGTACTGTGGAGCACTTAGAACTTGATTAGACATTGAAGACACCAAGGTTATTCATTGCATCCCAGGCCATCACCAGTTGTCTTGACTTTGTCTTGCCACTAGACTTCAATGACTCTGGAAGAGAGAGTGAGCTTATGACTTTGAGCAACTCTACCTCACTTAAATCCAATTTATACACAAATAAAAGATATCACCCATACCATTTTACCATTTTTATCTACTTCAAAGTCCTGTGGTGACAGGCAAGTAAAGAAGCAGCAGGTGCAGATATAATGGGAGCTGTAGTCATAACCCTGCATAGAATTGGCCCATGACACAGGGTTGTTTTCTCACTAGAATAAAACAACAGTGGGATTTGGCAGCCCCTGTGTGTCTGAGCAACCTGTTTAAAAAACCATACTGCTCCCCTCCTGGAGTGAGGAAAGGACTAAAAAAGATGCCCTAAAATGTTTCTGCTTCACTAAAGCCCTGGCCTGCTTACCATGGCATGCAGGGATCCCACACTATGGTTGAAACATAAAAAAGTATACAAAGTTTTGAAATGATGTATCTACTCACCATCGGTACATGGAATGTATGTGTTCTTATGTACAACACAAAATCCAGTAGACCTAAGAGACAAACAGCTCTTGTGGGAGAACTCAGGATGTATCACGTCTACTTAGCAGCCCTGAGTGAAACAAGGCTGGCATATGAAGGCCAGCTTACTGAAGTCAGAGCTGGATACATGCTTTTCTGAAGTGGCCACAGTGAAGGGGATCATTCTGAAACTGGCATAGGTTCTGCAATCAAAACTAATCTGGTCAACAAGCTTGTATGCCTATTGAAAGGAGTGAACGACAGATTCTTAACAATGCAATTGCCACTTGCAGGAAAATATGCCACCATCATTAATGCATATGCTCCCACCATGATGAATCCTAATGAGGTCAAAGAACAATTCTATAAAGATTTGGAAACACTCATGATCAATGTGCCAAAAGAGGACAAGCTTATAAATCTGGGTGACTTTAATGCAAGAGTAGGCACAGGCTGCCAGACATGGCAAGGAGTCCTTGGAAGGAATGCAATCAGAAACAGCAAGAGCAATGATCACTTACTACTGAAGACTTGTGCATCTCATGACCTCATCACCAACACTGTTTTCCATTTACCTAAATGCAATAAAACTTTGTGGATGCATGCTCACAGCAAACGTTGGCATTTAATAGACTATGTCATCGTAAAGAGAAGAGATAGGCCAGATGTGAGAGTGATGAAAGCAATATGTAGTGCAGATTGCTAAACTGGTCATAGACTTATCCTTGCCAAATTAAATATTCATATTCAACTAAAGCTGCAACCCTAAAGCAAGATGACTAGCAGAAGACTTACTCTTGCCAGATTGAAGAGAAAGCTGAGCCAACACATGATTGGCAACAGTGGAGCAGTGGGCAGCTTTCAGAGATATGGTGTACAGTACTGCATTTACTCATTTGGGCCAGAACATTCCTAAACATCAAGCTTCATTTGATGAAAATGATTGGGAAAATCAGAAGATGTAAATTAAAATGAGAAGGCCGAAGCATTTACTGGTAGGATAGTTTATCCGTCTCTAAGAAAGCAGTGTTTAACTCATTAAAAGGAAAGGGCAAACGAAGTTTGGAGAGATGCAAGATTTGTGGCTTAGTAAGAAGGTAGATGAAATTCAGTTTTATGCTGATAGTGACAATCCAAAGTGCTTTTATGATGCCCGGGAGGCTATGTATGTGCCAAAGACCTATGGTGCATCTTGACTATTCAGTTCTGATGGAGCCATATTGATTAGTGATAAGAACATGATCATGGAGAGATGGGCTGAACACTTCAATAGTGTTCTCAACAAATCGTCATCAATCAATGCTGAAGCCATTGACTGTATACCTCGGATTAAAGCCAATCCTTCTCCACGTGAACTTCCAACTGAAGAAGAGGTTTTGAATGCCATTAGGTTCCTCTTGTGTGACAAAGTACATACCACTGATTATATTCCAACTAACATTTACAAAGCAAAGGATTCACTGCTTATACAAAAGCTGAATGAAATTTTCTGGGTTATATGGCAAGAAGACGTTATCCCCCAGGAGTTCAAGGACACATCCATTGTCTATATCCGTAGAGGTAAAAAATTAGATTGTCTTGTGACAATCACAGGGGTTCTCTCTCTTAGTCATTGCTGGCAAGATACTTGCCAGAGTTCCCCTTAACAGGCTAATGCTTCACTTGGAAGATGGTCTACCTGAGAGCCAGTATGGCTTCAGAAAGTGCTGAGAAATGATTGATATGGTGTTTGCTGCCTGACAACTCCAGGAAAAATACCAAGAGCAAAACAGAGGCCTGTATACAATGTTCATCAATCTGACCTTTGATACTGTCATTGATGAGGGCTTGTGGAAAATTATGGCAAAATTTGGCTGCCCAGAGAAGTTTATCAGTATTGTATGTCAGTTTCATGATGGCATACTTGCCTGGGTTCTGGATAATGGATAAGCTTTCCCAGCCACCAGTGGAGTTGTAATATCAATTGAGTTGGGACTTTCTTACTGTTTTAAAATGATTAAGTGTCTTTGAGTCTTACTAGGTGCTAAGCCCCAGGCCCAAACCCCAATTAGGTGCTAAACCTATGTGGGTGTGACTCAGTAACCAAGGTGGGGCTCCAGGTGGGGCTAACTAAGGGAAGGCCTAGTTTACACATGAGTTTGAGTGATAGGTTTGGGACATCAGAGGCTCTTAGACCACGTGGGTTTAAGTAGCCTCTTTGTGACAATTTTAGGTCACATAGGTGAGTCGCATGTGTGACTCACCCCTGACCCTGAAAAAGATATAAAACCTGGGGTTGGCTTTCTCTTCTTTGGAGCTCTTACCCACAGCAGTGGTGGCGCGCATGACTCTGGGCCAGCCCTTGTTCTGAGCTCCCAGGCTGAACCTAGATGTTGGTAACTATGAATTGTATTGGGTCTGTCTGTTGATATTTGTAATTTGTTTGTATTTTGCTCTGAGGTTCAGGGTGCTGGTGTTTTCCCCTGAACTAAGTAAATGATATTTGTGTGCTAAATTAAAGTAAGCTTGTCAACCCCTTAACGTTGCTTTCCTTACTAAAGTAGATCAAAAGAAACTGCTTTTGCAGCGTGTTGGCAGCTTTCTGGGTGCGGGTTGTTGGTGGATCTTACACCCCCACAGAAGCTGCTAGCCGGATTGTTGAAACGGGAGTGTAGCAGGGTTGTGTGTTTGCTCCCATGCTTTTTAGCATGATGTTTTCAGCGATATTGTCAGATGCCTTTAATGAGATAGAAAACAGCCTCAAGGTCCACTACCGTGCTGATGGTAAATTATTTAATTTGAAAAGGCTACAGGCCAAGACTAAAGTGGAAGAAAAGTTGGTGCATGAATTTTTGTTCTCAGATAATTGTGCATTCAATGCAGCCTCTGAGGCTGAGATGCAACAAAGTATGGATCAACCCTCTGCTGCTTGTGCCAGTTTGGGCCTAACAATTAACACCAATAAAACATAAGTGCTCCACCAGCCAGCAGCACACCATTCATACGTGGAACTATCAGATACAGCAAATAGAGAAGTTTTGAATGCTGTGGATAAGTTCACTTACCTTGGCAGTATATTTTCCAGGGGTATACACATAGATGATGAAGTTGACATACACATTGCCAGAGCTAACTCAGGGTTTGGGAGGCTAGGAAGGAAAGTGTGGTAGAGAAGAGTTATTAGACTTCCCTGAAGGTCTACAGAGCCATTGTGCTGACCTCATTGTATGCCTGTGAAATGTGGACAGAACACCAGAACCATTCCAGGAAACTGAATCAAATTTCCATTTGAATTCTCATAGAAAGATTCTGAAGATCACCTGGCAAGATAAGGTACCAGACACTGAGTTCCTTTCTCAAGTTGAACTGCCAAGCATTCAGACTCTACTGCAGAAAGTGCAAACCCAATGGGCTGGCCCTGTGGAAAACTCACATGAGGCAAGAAACAATACAAGGACCCTCTCGAGGCCTCTCTGAAGAACTTTGGAATTGCGTGACACAGGAGACACTGGCACAGAACTACCCAGGATGCTCACCCTCATCAAAGAAGGCTCTGTGCTGTATTAGCAAAGCAGACTTACAATGGCTCAAAAGAAATGTGTGATGTGCAAATTTAGAGATATCTCCACTCCAAATGTTTATGGAAACTATGTCTAACCTGTGAGAGAGCTTTCTGAGCTCAAATAGGTCTGATTGGCCACAGTGTGACACACTGTAACTTGACTCCAACATAATGATGTCATTTTGGTCCTCTTTGAGAATGAAGGACAGCAACCAACCAACTTCCTTCCTTCCTTCCTTCCTTCCTTCCTTCCTTCCTTCCTTCCTTCCTTCCTTCCTTCCTTCTTTCCTTCTTTCCTTCTTTCCTTCCTCTGTTTTTGGTAGAGACACTTATTAAGAGACTAGATAGTAGTGATAGTGATATTGAAAAAGGGAAAAAAAGAATGTCAATGAATCATTAAAAAATAGAAGAGAAAAGAATGAAGTACAGGAAGAGAAAAGCCATCAGGGCAGTAGTGTTGGAAATATTGTGCAAAATCTTAATTGAAAGGGGAAAAAAACTATGTATTAGAAAAAAAGATAAACTATTTGTAAAAGAAATTCACATTTTCCCCCTGTTATTACCAAAATATGTTTCTGTACCAGGCTTATGATCTTTTCCCTTAACTCTTCATCTAATTCTTTCTGTCCAGGTGGTCATTTGTATATATTGATAAAATTCCAATTTTGTTTCTTCTCTGTTTTTTTCTCCTGGTTCTTAACATTTTCTCACTTAGTATATCTTCTTGCTGTACAGTGCTACTCTGAAACCCTCTTATCTATATCAATTTAACAATATATACTCTTCAAGAATCATATTCTTGTCAAGTGAATCATTCAACCATAACTCAGTGATACCAATAAGGCCACATTTTCCTCTCTATCTTTAGGATATGTAATCCGTCTTGTTTGTTGCCTAATCTCTGGACATACATGTATCAACTTTGAGCTCATAGATTTTATCACTGTTCATCTTCTTTTTTTTTTTTGGATTTTGTCTCTAATCAACTTCTGTGTGTTAGAAACATGTTTACATTGTCTAGGAATAAACAAGACTCATTGGGAAGCCAGGAACATTTTAATTAGGATTTACATTTATTCTCCCTGAATAAATGGGTACCTCCCCTCAACAGAGTACAGGAGAAAGTACAAAGGACTCATATGGATGCCAGTCCTTTAATAGACCCTCACCTTGAATCTCCCACCAGGCTTTTCATGGGCCAGATAGAACCCCCTGACTGCCTCCTTGAATGGCTCATTTAATCATGGGTATAAGCCTCTGACCTTTCACCTGACTGACATGAGGCCTGGTTTCTGCTAAAGCTGGGGTGGGGGAGGGGGAAAGGGACACCTTCAGCTCTGTGGAAACAAAACTTCTCCCATTTTTTACATGTGTGTTTGCTTTTTTCTTTTTTTACATTATACCTACTTTCTGTGGTATGTATTTTGGAGAGTATGTACAACTAGCTTTCTCCCTCCACTTCCTTTTAATTTTTGATTTTATATGAAAGATTATGGGGAGGGAAGAGAGCCAGTTTTATTATCTTTTCTGGATCTACTCAGTCACCATCTTATGAAACAGTTTTTCTTTTCCCAAATCAGTTGTTCCACCCTGAATCCTTGCCTTCTATGAACAGCAAAGATAGAAATATTACTGGTGTCCTTAAGGTCTTCAGTTTCTTGCCCAGGATGCCATAATTTTTAGCTATGTTTTCTGGATTCTTTTTGCCATTATCATTTATACTTATATGACTTAGTAGAAGCACATATAAAAATCTGTCAATATTTTAGACAGAAATAACTCAACATGAACATGGTTTTTGGTTCATAATCAGTACATGATCTGTTTGAAATCAGACGATGGATTAGTTAAAGTAAAATCAGAGATGTTGCCACCCTGGAGTGTACCACTCGACAGTAGAAGCTCATTTGAAAAACATTTACAGATGAAGTCAACAGATTACAAATAGCAGCATTTCATCAAACAACAAAAAATAGCTGAGAAGAGAATGAATTTCCAGAGTACTTATGCACTTAGCGTGCATGTTTAGCAACTAAATTAAATTATCCTCAGAGAATTTATGGATGAATTTGGAAGGATTTCAATAAGTTATAATTTGGAACAGATTCATTGATGCACTCAACAAACATTTATTAGGCAACTACTGTATGAAGAGCTCTCATTAATCATTGACAGAGACTCTAGAGGAGCTATGGTCCCTTCTTCCTTAATGAAGTTAGTGGTTTAGTAGAAGAAACGACAACCACAGACAATTGTAAAATACAACACCACATATAAGCCAATTCAAGAGTTTTCATGGACTATGGTCTCCTTCCCCAGGCTAAAATTTTATAAACAAGGAACGAGAAAAAAGAATGAAATGATTAAGACACAAAGAGTGCATACAAAGGCATTACACTGGTCCATTAAGAACTTCAGGGATTTTAAAGCTCTGGATGAGATGAGGTTGACCAGAAAATCTAAGGGGCAAAAAAAGAGTGTTTTGTTTAGCTGTATCGGGGAACAGAAGAGGTTTAACGGGGCAGCTAGGTGGTGCAGTGGATAGAGTGCCAGACCTGGAATCATCACATCTTCCTGAGTTCAAAGCTGGCCTCAGACACTTCATAGCTATTTGACCCTGGGCGAGTCAGTTAACCCTATTTGCCTCAGTTTCCTCATCTGTAAAATGAGCTGGAGAAGGAAATGGCAAATCGCCCCAGTATCTTTGCCAAGAAAACTCCAAATGGGGTCACCAAGAGGCAGACATGACTGAAAACAACGAAAACAACAACAACAACAAGAGTAGGATCCCTGCTGGGCTTTGAGGGGATGATGATAATGTGTGATGGACGGCTGAGTTGCTTAATTTTTATTTTACTTATGTTTGTTATATCAAGGATAATTATCTTTGGACTAGAAAGGATTAAACAAAAGGGCTAATAGGGATTGAAAGCAGAAATCTGTAAGGAGATAATAACAGATCATGCTGATTCTTTTAATGAGTTTAAGTCATTAGACCAAAATGACTTACATCTTAAAGTACTGAAAGAAATGACACATGTGATTGCTTGTTTCTATGAATTAATTAGGCTGCTTTACCTCAGTATTTTGTCAGTTCATATTTCCTTTCTTTTTTGATGTGAATGATACTCTTTCACTACGGGCCAGAGTGATTCTTAACTTCCCCACAGCAGTAGACTCTGAAGTCTTCCTAACAGTCATAGAAGTGTTCTCTCTAAGGGCTACATTATCTGTACATTTTCTTGGTGTATTATCCTTTCTTAAAATGCACAGAATTCAAACCACAGTGAAAGTGAGCAATTGCATTACAAGTGAGCAATGTAATGCATATGTATTACATGAAATCCAACACTTTCTTGATGGAGAAATAACTAAAGGTTGAGAGACCAGCTTCATCCTCTGGCCAAGATTAGGCATTCTGAGTCAGCCTGGTAACATTAGGAACACACATGCATGACCATTGCAGTCACAAAATAAAATCATATACAAATTGTTGCTTTTCCAAAATAATTAACTTGCCAATCCAAGCAAATCATGGACTAGATCGGTGCCTAAATCAAAAGAATGTCAATATCAAGGAGTTGTCCAATGAAGTACTCCAACAAGAATCTGTGCTTGACGCTTACATTTTAAAAATTTTTAATTGATTTTTAATTTAATTTTTAAATTTAATTAATTTAATTTTTAATTTAATTTTACTTGGACAAAGACATAGATGGTATGCTTAGCTTACTTGTAAGACTAGCTACCAGACTACATGACAAGATAAGTATCCAGAAAGATCTTGACAGGTTAAAATTTGGAGGTCAAATTGAATTAGATAAAATTTAATAGGGATAAATAGATAAATTTTATATATAGGCTCAGAAAAATTAGATTCTCAAGTGCAGGATGGATGATGCATGGCTAGAACATGTGAGAAAAGTTTGGGGGTTTAGGGGAACTGAAATCTCACAATGAGTCTGTGATAAGGCAGCCCAAAAAGCCTATTAAGAGGGGCTACAAGACCAGTCAACCTCCATTTCTAGTTATGGATCTCTCTAATGCCACCCTTTCCATTGCTTCTCTTGCACATTTCCTGATTGATAACATCCTAAAACCTATTAATCACCACTATTTTTTTCTCCTTTGCACTTTGGGTGACCTATAGCTTTAATACTTCAGAGACACTGGCTTTCTATGATTCACAGTCATTTGTTCACAGAAGAATTTGAGTGTAGAAAAAATGATCCATTGTTTCAAAGGAGAAGTTTTCATTAAAAGCACTCCCCAATTTCCCAAGTGCCACACAAGCTACTTTCTTTCTCCTCCTATTCAATTCTAGGCCCACTTCTTTATCCATCAGCAGTGTCTGTACAAGATATATTTACTTATGGACTGGCTCAATGTGTAATCTGTCCAATTACAACAATGAAAATAATATCTTACATTTGCATTGTAGCTTATTATTAGAAAGTATTTTCATATCCATTATCTCATTTGATGCAGACTAGAGTTGTTTTTTGTCTATATCTACATGCCCAGAATTTAGTACAGTGCCTGAGGGCACAGAGTGAGCACTTGATTAATGTTTGTTGACTAAGTTAACAATAATGTAGTGGAATAATGTTAATAATGATGAGGAGAAAGAAGTAGTTGGACGATGGTGTCAATTCTGTGCTTCTCTATCGTCTAGCTCTGTGACTTTGGACAAATCACTTCCCTAATTTTCATATTCTTCATTTGCAAATTTGGAGTGCTTATTACAACATACTAACCTAGCTTTCTGTTCAAAAGACAGTAATATATAGTTTTCCTTGCCTTATAATGACTATATCAGATCACAAACAGGTACTTCTGTCCATTCACTGTCTAAACAGTTGAAAATCCATATCTCCTGCTCCCGGTCCCCAAGCACTTATCTCCATTTAGCTCAGCCTGACCCTTCCCAATCCTTAGCTTCTTCTGCCTTCCCCTTTCACTGTGTCCTCAGAAATCTCAGTTCTATTTTTAACAAGCTCACCCAATCCTAGAACTCTTTCTCTTGCATTTTTTCTCATTATGATGCTAACTGCAAACCTGACTTTCTCCTTCATCCTTTCCCACTCATTTCTCATACCCCACCACAAACTTAGCAGGAGGTGATGTCATACTCATTGTTTTCTGCAGCCACTTCCAGACTCTTCCCCCTTCTACTGTCACTCAGAAACCACCTGGGATGTTCACACTTTTCACCTAGATTTCCTCATAAAGGATCTTGTTGACATGAGAGGCCTCATGCTATAGAGGAGAGATAGATTTGGAGTCATGAAAGACTAGTGTTTGAATAATACATCCAATGCTTACTAATTGTATGACTAGTCAAGTCACTTAACTTCTTTCTACCACAGTTTCCCAGTCTCAGAAATAAGAATAATAAAACCCGTAGTACCTAACTCATTGGAGTGTTATGAGATTCAAATAGTGTGTCTACTACTGTTGTGTACTCTCCTTCTTTGATTCCTTCAGTACCTGGCTCACAGTCTTACAGTCTATTCTTACTCTTATCTTCACCCTTATTGATTTCATTGCTCATTTTATGACCCTTTACACTCTCTGGTCCTCCAATTCATCAATTTTCTTATCTCTTCTGAACTCAGTCACCCATAGGTGTGGTTATATGTAAGACCTCCTCCTCATCAAAAACTTACGCTACTAAGATTTTCTATTCCAAAATTACCCTCTTCGGTCCTAATATCTGGTCTTCTCACCCTTCCTGTTGACATATTCCTCCTATACTTGTTCTTCCTGCTCACTATAACTTCCTGTCCCTTAGTCTTTCCCTCTACTCCCAGTTCATTACACCTATTTTAGACTTACCTTCCTCTTTTCACAGTTTGGACCCCAGATACGGAGTTACTTAATTCAACAAGGTACTGTCATTCAGCTTGGAAGCCTTTGTCATCTTGTGTTTCTATTGTTGCACCCCAGTTCTCAAGCTTAGTTTTTACTTTCTCCCATTCTGCTCCCAAATTTCTGAATGCTCTTGAGGAAAATAACAAAATTGCACAGTCTGAATTCATTACTGATTTCTAATGTTTAAACTTGACTGAGCCTTTACTGCTGGATAGAGATGGCTGGATGCTATTGCAACTCTGTATTACAATCTCCATAGTAACTATTTCAAACTTTTTGTCTCCTCAAACACTGATTTCCATCCTTAGTGGGTGATTTAGCTTGTGGAAAAAAGGGAAGACATCTCACACATCAGAATCTCTCTACATCTTTACAATCCCCTCCTCCCTTACCCCAATCTCACAAGATAAAGTATTTTTTCTTTCTTTCTAGGATTAACCTTTCCCTAAATGTCCTTGGGTCTATTCCTTCCCATCACCTACACATCATTCTCTATCTTACATTTTAAACAGAGCCTTTCCACTGACTGTCTATAAATAAGCCCAGGCCATCAGAATGGACTTTTCTCAGTCTTCATCTTCCCAGTCCTTTGTACCATTTTAAACACCATAGATAACCATCTTCTCCTGGATAGTCTCTTCCACTGATTCCAAAAACATCATTTTCTCTTGGTTCTCCCTATTGCTTCACTTTTCTGTCTCTTTGCTGATTCATCCTCTTATTCCTACTTCTTGAGTATGGTTGTCCCACAAGACTTTGTTTTCTGTCTCTACACTCTCAGTCTTGATGATCTCATTTTCTCTCAAGGGTTTTATAATCACCTCTGCACAGATGATCAGATCTTTATAGCCAAGTCTAATCTTTCCTATGAATTCCCATCTTGCATTACAAACCGCCTGGTGGATATCTCTATCTGGATGTCCTGTCTGTACTGCACACTAAATATGTCCAAAACTGGACTTACTCTGTCTCCCACCCCACACGATCTTTAACCTCTCTTGAACTTCTCAATTTTTGTGATGGCACCGCCATCATCCCAGTCAGCCAGACCTAAAACCTTGGAGTCATCTTTGATTCTACCTCTTCCCATAATCCCTAGTACCCTAAAGTTTGGTATTTTAAAAGGAGTTTGTTGTTCTATTGTGTCTGACTCAGTGTGACCTCTTTAGGAGTTTTCTTGGCAAAGATACTGGAGTAGTTAGCCTTTTTGTTCTCCAGGTCATTTTACAGATGAGGAAATTGAGGCAAATAGGGTGAAGTGTCTTGCCCGGGGTCACTCAACTAAGTGTCTGAGGCCAGATTTGAATTCAGGAAGAGGAGTCTTCCTGACTGCAGGCCTGCTGCTCTATCTACTGTGTCACCAAGCTGCTTTTAAAAGAAGTAGAACAATCTTATTTTTTTAAAAGATACAGTGCATTATCTCCTGCCTAGTAGTTTAGAAGAGGCTGGAGGGCTGTGAATCTCTTGCTAAGCCCAGTCAGTTCTATTTCTGCAACATCTTTCTCAGATTACTTTTCTCACTGACCTCCAGTTCCATCTCCTTGGTACAGTGGATAGAGCACCTGCCCTGGAGTCAGGAGGACCTGAGTTCAAATCTAGCCTTGGATGCTTGTTAGGTGTTGTATCAATGTGATCAGATATCTTCCCCATCCATTCAATAGGCCTCAGGTGGGGGTAGGTGGGAAAGCTTGATTATATCTTTGTTAGTAAGTAGGCCTAAAGCTTCTACTTACCAGGTACTAAGCAGATTTGGGCATGAAGCCCTCAGGGCCCCAAGGGGAGATGCTAAGGCCAAAGCCAATGGTATGTGCACTGAGTTCTAGTCAATCATGAATTCAGCCAATCAGAGACCTGAGTTCTAGCCAATGAGATGCTGCTAGGACTGTATAAAAGGAAAGCCCAGAGTATGAAGAGGGATAGAACTGAGAACAGCCAACTGAGAAGAAGACATTGAGAGAGCAGACATCAAGAGGGTGTTGAAGAACAGACATTAAGAGAGCCAGCGTTGGCAGAGCTGCAGAAGAGAGGGCTGAGCAGAGAGTTAGGATTCATGAGTGACTGTTTACAGGAAGGCCCTAGCAGGGGGAAAGGTTACAGGATGACTTGGTTCCTCGATATAATATTGTGCTATAATTTCCTTGTTGCTACACTGAGGTGGGCTTACTGGTTTTGGAATATAATTACTACTCTATCAAATTATAGTAGCTGATGCTGGGATTGGATCCTCTTGGTGTTCAAATAAATGTTATACTTCCTCTCCCTCCTACTTAGAGAGTTTTTCATATTTTGTGATTCCAAACCATATGTGCATGTTCATGGCCATCCTCGAGGTCATGAATCCTAGCTTACTGATATAGTTGTGTGACCCTAGGCAAGTCGCTTAACACTTTCTGCCTCACTTCCCTGATCTGTAAAATGAGCTGGAAGTGGCAAATCACTCCAGTATCTTAATAATTTAAGTTGATTTGCGGTCATTGTGAATTCAAATTGATCTCTTTCAATAGGCCTCCATTTTTCTCTTCCTCATTTCCCAATACTTTTTTCATCATTGGGATTACCTGTTTGGTTTCTTTGTTTGCTTTTTCCCAAAATTTCATTCTTGAGAGCTTCTTATTCCTCTAAAATAGAGGGTTTTTTAACTTTTTTGTGTATGATAGTCCCCATTGACAGTCTAGTAAAACTTAGGCACACCCTTTCTAGAACAATGTTGTTTTGTTTTGTTTTGTTTTTTACCTACATTCACAATTGAAGGAAATGAGTAATTTCAGTCAGAGGTTGGTGAAAATAAAGATTTTTTTTTCCCCATCCAAGTTCAGGTATCTCCTGAAATCTATCATGAAGTCCAAGTCAAGAACTCCTGGTCTAGAATTTTAGGCTATGAGAGCTACTAAAATTTAAGCTTCACATCAGAGTATACCTGGCTTTGTTCTCCTTTATCATAAATTCCAAGATATAATGCTCATTTCTTCCGAGCATTCTCATTATTTTTAGTTCAGCAACCAATTCTTCCTCATTGCTCAGAGTCAAGTTCAGAGCAAGAATTTTCCTTTGTTGCTTCTTCTACTATTTAAAGAATGAGGCTATCATTTATGCAAGGCAATGATCTGTCTGCTTTGGGCAATAACAGCTATAGCAGATGTCTTGATAGGTGAAATTCTCTATTAATACCATATCATGCCTTCCTCCCAAATTTCTATGTGTTTTTTAAAATCTTCTTCTAATTTCTTTTTCTCTTCTAGTGGTCTGTAGCATAATCGTTTTTTTCCATGTGTTGTTCCTCACATGAATATTCCCCACCATGGTTCCTTCTTTTGTTGGTTGGATAAGCATGTTTTCCTAATTTACAGTCCTATCCAACTATACTTTTAATCTGCTTAATTCTGCTCTTTTCAAATTAAATAAACCCATATGGAAACATATTTCAGGAAGGAGATGAATTCCCACCAAATCTCACTGATATTAAATAATCATGTTAGCATCTCTTCCTCATCTTGTTTATTACACCTATTCTTTATATATATTTTTAAAAATATGTGAGAAAAAATAGTTGTTATTTTCTCCTTGGGTACCATATCCTGTGAATTACTGGGTCTCTCCACAGCTCTTCCTCTCGTTGTGGCTATGGTTTCAGATTTGACAGGTTCATGTGGGAAATTTTCCCCTTCCCCATTTTCAGTTATAACCCAACTTAATAAAATAGTCTAGATTAGAAACATATATATGTGTGTGTGTGTATATACATATGTGTATGTGTATTATATATTTATATGTATGTGTATATACATGCATGCATACATACATATACACACACTATGCGTATATATATACTATACTATATATATATACTATACTATACACTATATAATAAAATATTCAAAATTCTAGATAAGCAAAGATATGTATTTATCTTCCTTGGTCAAGAGCCTATCATTCCTGCACTTTAAGCTGTGGTTTAGAATCTTCTCTGAGAGGAGGAGGAGGAGGAAGAGGAGAAGGAGTAATAGTAGTAGTAGAAATATTTATACTACAAATTTCACAGTGTTGTTAGGAAAGAAACATCTTTTAAACTTTAAAACATTGCATAAATGAGATGTCAATATCATTCTGCCGTCCAACATACCAGCTCTTCTCACCTTGCTTCTCTAACCTTGTTGTTCCTCTTTGTACAGATTCCTTCTTGTGCTGTTCTCTGGCTCTTTTATGGACAGTCTTGTTTCCTAAATTATATTGTAACTTTATTGAATATAAAGGAGCAAGTTTTTCTCCTTTTGTGTACCACAGCGCTAGGCCTAGTGAGTTCAATATTCTTCTACCCGCCTGATTAAATGTGTTCACTCCCTGAAGTGACTCAGGCCTTCAGTCTTTGGATCAAACAATAGATGACGAAACAATCATTAAGCACCTACTATGTGGTAGGCACTGTGCTAAGAATTTTATAAATATCTTATCTGATCCTCACAACAACCTTGAGACACAGGTGTTATTGTTATCCCCGCTTTATAGTAGAAAACTAAACAGACAGAGGTTGGCGACTTACCTGGGTCACACAGGAAGAAAAAAATATCTGAGGCTGAATTTGAGCTCATGTCTTCCCAACTCAAGGCACCACATTTTATTTACTGTACCACCAAATCCTAGGTCTAAATCGTATAGGAAATGCCAATAAGGAAGCTTTTTACTGTCCTACACAAAGTCCTACTTTTCCAAATGTCATCCATGTGCAGTCTAGGAATTTAGGAGGTAAGTTGTCTCATTTCAGAAAACAGCATCATAGAGCTTCTTTTGCGTAATCAGTTCTCAATAATTGGTTCAGGTGCTAATTCTCCTAACAAACCTTGGAGCAACCAATTAAAAAGCTAAAGTCAGCATTTGGACAAGAAGGTGAAAAGACTCTTTCTTTGTACCAACTAGCTATTAAAAGTGTGAATAAAAATTGTTAAACCTATCACCTAGGCTTCCTTGCTTTTCCCCAAGTCAGGCAATCGAAGAACATTCCTAGTCAGAAAGAACTTTAGATGTAATGTAGTCCATAAGCCATCCAGTACCCTTAACTAAAACCCCTTCTATAACATAACTATTAAGCGGTCCTGGCTTCCCTGACTTCATTCAGCTCCAGGAGTGGGAAACCTGGGCTGTGGCCTCAAGGCTGCAGGTTCCCCACCCTTGTAATCAAATCCCAGCTAAAATCTTATCTTCTACAAGAAGCCTTTCCTGATCCTCTCTCCCCATCCAGTGCCTTCACAATCTCTCTCTCTCTCTTTCTCTCTCTCTCTCTCTCTCTCTCTCTCTCTCTCTCTCTCTCTTCCTCTCTTCCTCTCTCTCCATCTATCACAATATATTTTACTTAGACATAGTCATTTGCATGTTATCTGATCTTAGTAGACTTTGAGCTCTTTGAGAGCATGAACTGTTCTTTCTTTTCCTTATATCTTGACATTTAGCATGGTGCCTTGGCTGTTGTTTGTCCTTCATTCTTAAATGTTTGTTGACGTGGTCATCCAGCTCCAGTTTGAAGATAAATCTTCAATGAGGCTAGGACCCACTGTTTCACAAGTCAACCCATTCTATGATGGCATAGCTGTTCAGAAGGTAGTTGCTAGTGTAGTTTTGTTTCCTTACATCTACCTTAAATCTTTCTCTTTGTAACTTTCACCCATCTTTCCAAGTTCTTACCTCTAGATCCAATCAGTACAAATATAATCCCTCTTCAGCCCTTCAAATACTTGAGAGTCAGTTATCAAGTGTCCTCAACTCCAAGCATTCAAAATGAGAACCTGAAAAGACCTTAGCCTAAAAGGGCCAGGGTCTCCCAATGCATCGGGGGCCATCTCCAGTCATCCTGGTGAATATCACGCTGCTAGACTCAGATAGCTCTGGAGGAGAAAGTGAGGCTGGTGACCTTGAACAACCCTCCCTTATTCAAATCAAAGTCAACTGCAAGTCATGTCATCATTTTCCTGATGTCATGGTCCTCTTTGAAAACAAAGGACAAACACACAACAATCCTCAACTCCAAGTCTTTTCTATTCCAGGTTAAATTTTCTCAATCCCCTACAAGTATTCTTGATGGGGTTCATGGTGCACCCCAAGAATCTTAGGGGTTCATGGGCACCATGATGAAGGATAGATGCATAGGTCTCAGTGTCCTGAAAGAATCCACTTGGACAGTCTCCAAATTAAACAAAGGCATTTATTGGGGTGATGCACCCTGTGGGTTCTGTTGCTCCCTGGGAGAGTGGGCCCCACTCCATGTGGGAGAGAGCTTTTAGCCAGGTTAAGTATCTGTTCTAAATACAGTTTGACAGGATAGGAGGAAGGGGAAGCAGGAGAATGGAGCAGGGCTCTTGAATGCCTGGAATTTCAGGTAGTAGCCTTTGTCATACAGATAAGCAAGGGGAACAGGAAAGAGGAGGGGAAGAGTTGTTCTGGAAAGACAAGTAGTTGGGGGGTGCTTTGTGAAAGCTTGCAGATAAGTCTGCTTGGGGGCATCAGTGCTTGTTATCTCATATCTCACATCCTGATCTTGCTTTCTCCACCTGCCTTGAACACTCTATCTACCTCATCATTCTGTTACAGCATAGTCTCTTAGTCATGGGATTTGGTAATTAAAGAGAAAAGGCATGGTGGCTTATTTTAAAAGTCTGGGGGATGCAAGGTGGTGCAGAAAGAATTAGCTTGTGAATGGCAGTTTCTAAGATTCTAAGAGCCTGGAAGGATATTTTAGTATTTGAGCTTAGGGAGTATTGAATGTATAGTAGGCTGGCCTTTATTCTGTTTTTCTTTACCACCACAAACATTTGCATGAAATGAAGATCTGAATTCCCCAGTAGACCTTTGGGCTCCAGCTACATATTCTTCCCTTCTAGGTCCAACCTAGCAATTGATGACTGTGGGAACCATTTTCATAGTATGAACAGGCTCGGTTTTATGGGATGAGAAGGGAAAAGAGGCAGAGGCCTTGATGCACTTTAAATTAAGTCAAGATCCCCTTTTTATGCAAATAGTATAGGCCTAAGGAGGGAGAAAAATCAGAAAATACGAGCTGTTGGGGAATTCTGTGTAATATAGTTTTCCTGGGTTTTGATTTCCAAAGCAGGTAAAAGTTGTATTCTGCTTCAGTACAAACTCTAAATTTGTACTTAAAGCGTGTTTGCTCTCATTTTTATTCATAGAGTGTTCTCAGTATAGTAGGGTAGTGGTTAATAAACCAGGGAATCAAGCTGAGGGAAATGACATGAGAAAGAGTTAAGCATGGCAAAATAAAAATAGCTAGCATAGGATAGTATAAAACAACAACCTTAACACTGGGTTTGGAGCTGGAAATTGCCCATCAGGGTGACGGAGTATAGAGATACTTGGTTTTGGAGTCAGAGGTCCTGGATTCCAATCCTGACTTTGTCCTCTAGTACTTATGTTACCTGGGCAAGATGGTGTAGTGGATAGAATACTGGGCCTAGAATCACAAAGACTCCATCTTCCTCAATTCAAATCTGGCTTCTGATACTTACCAGCTATGTGACCCCGGGGCAAGTCACTTAACCCCATTTGTCTTAGTTTCCTCATCTGTATAATGAGGCAAAGAAGAAAATGACAAACCACTCCAATATTTTTGACAAGAGAACTCCAACTGGGGTCACAAAGATTAGGACTGGACTGAAACAACTGAACGATAAGTCCTTATGTTACCTAGGGGAAGTTGCCTTACCTCTTTAGGCCTCATTGTTTGAAATGGGGGAGAAGGAGTCAGGCTGGATAGAGATCGTCTCTAGGGTTGCTTCCTTCTGGGTCTAATTCTATGTTTCTGTGATTTGGGTTTGAATCTTGGTTTTGACTGTGACTAATTTGCCACCCTCTTTTTCTGTACCTTCATAATAGGGATAGTAATATCAGCGCTGCTTAAGCAATGAATGTGTTATTGTGAAGAAACATTTTCATAACAATGGGGACAGTTTATATAATGGATAGAAGTCTAGCCTTGAGTCAGAAAAATGTGGGTTCAAATCCAACCTTTGACACTTGTTGGTTTGAGATTGCTAGGCAAGTCATTAAGTCCCTCAGTGGCAGGTACAAAATAAGTGGTATGTGGGTGTGGGTGTGATTACTGATTACTGATGGGATACAGACCCTGGGGTTGAACCCTCTTGAGCTCTCCCTGAATTCTTCCCACTTGATCTGACTTTTCATCAAATCTTGTTGTCTGCTGCCTGCATTGTCTGGTTACCTGGGCCATTTGCCACCCTTGACCCTATCAAAATATCTATACCTGAGTCTGTTACCCTAGCCCTCCATTATCTATCATCTCCAGGTAGCCTTTAGCTATTTCCCACCCTTAATCCCATTCCCAATCCCACTGGAATCTGACCTTACCCCAGGTCCTCCCATCTCCCCCACCCCCACCACCACCACTTCCCCCCCCCACCAATCACCTCAGTTCCATCAATACCCTCCCTAAACCTCTCCTCCCATTACCCCAGACTACTTGACCACCCTAGATCCCTCCCACAACCTTTTTGTATATAAGATCCATCTTGCTTCCGTGAAGGTGCTCAGATTCTATCTAGCTCAGCTCAGATTCAATCTGGCCCGCTGGCATTAGTGTCACTAATTCTCAGGCTCCCTAAGAGTCTACCCAATATGGCAAATCTTTAATAAATTTTGTTTTTCTTTGGCTGTAAGAATACTTGGGTTGGATTCATTTGGCACGACATAGTGTGTTGGTATTTTGGAGTCTTGAGCACCCCTAAACCTCAATGGATATGGGTGAGTTTTCAGTTCAATAAACATTTATTAAGAATCTATTGTGTGCCAGGCACTGTGCTAAGTACTAGGGATACAAATAAGAAAAAGGATGACATTCCTCCTGCCCTCAGGTTGCTTACGCTATAATGAGGGAAGACAACAGACACAAAGAAGAGAGGAGGAGACCATTTTTCTCAGAGAGAAAAAGGAGGAGGAGAGAAGAGAAAAAAGAAAGAGGAGGAGGAGGAAGGAAGAGGGAGAAAAGAAATAAAAGGAGGAGGAGAGAAGACAGAGAGGAGGAGGAAGAAAGAGGGGAGGAGAAGAAGAAGAAGAGGAGGAAGAGGAGGAGGAGGAGAGAGAGAGAGAGAATGAATGATTGCATTAGGTATATAAGAGTACAAGTTTGATCTTTGTAGGAAAAAAATCCAATAAAGAATCATAGAAGATCTCAAGGATTGTGAGAACATCGTGGAATGTGAAGGGTCCATAATAAGATCCTAGATTTGGAAATGGAAGAGGCCTTAGAAGTCATCTAATTGAACACCCTCATGATACTGATAGGAAAACCAAGGCCCACAGAAATTAAATGACTTACTCAAGGTGCCAAAGGTAGAAAGTAACAAAGGATTCTGAAACTAGAAGGGCAGGACTATATATGAGTAACTCAACAGTAGACAGCTAGTTTAATATCCTTTTTTTAAAAGGTCTTCCAGGATAAAGGCCCAGGTCTCATTTTCCCTCAGAAGCATTTCAATGTTCACTCTCCCTTATTCTTATTTTCCCTTCTGTCCAACTTAAAGCTTTCTGTCTCCAATTTTAGCCTACTACTTTAATTAGATAATGAACATTTAATGAATGTCTACTTCATATGAAAACCTTGGGGATAAACATGAGGATAAGCATCAGGAAGGGATAATAAAAAGTGAATAGAAGACAATGTCCTCACTTAATAAAAATAAAGTCTTAGGAATATAGGATGGCAGAATTTCATAAAGGAAAAGGACCCCAGACGTGATCTAATCTAACACACATGGCCAAAAATCCATGCACAACCAAATCAACAAAAGCTATCCACTATTTGCTTGAAATCTAAGATAGGCATCACCTCTCTCATGCTAAGGAGTAGAACTGGCTTCAGATGAAGACTGAGAATTAGTCCATATGGGAATCCCCTGGAGAATTGGAGATGCTTAACCTGGAGAAGGGAAAACTTAGGAAGGAAAGTATATTGTCTACCTTTGAAAAAAAATCAAAGGATCAAAACCTGACCTTATTTAGTTTCTTCTAGTTCCTCAAAGAACATTCAGCATCCCTAAGTTACTCCATTCCAGTCCTTACTTTATTATATTTTGTTATGATACTAAAGAGAATTTGACAAATGCTACTATTTATTATAAAATAATAAACTTCTGAGTCCATGCTATGGGACCACTGTTAAGGGTAGCATATAGAGAAAAGGAATGATCTTATAAAATGTACTTTGGACTTGGGGTCAAAAGATCTCCATTATAGTCCCAGCCCCACCACCATGGGCAAGTTGTTTAATCTCTCTGAGTCCCATTTTCATCTGTTACATAGAGATAGTCATACTTGTAATATTTACCTAGCAGATGAGTTAGAAGGATCAAATTAAATGCTCTACACAGAATCAATTAGCAGCATAGAATCCTAGAGTTGGAGGGAATGTTAGACCAAGAAAGGAATCTCCTCTACTTGTCCTTCAGACCAAAGGTGTCAAACACATGGCATGAAGCCTGCAATGCTCCCTAGTGCAGCTCAAACCAGATTAAAATGAAATTGGGAAATCAAGTCAACATGTAGCCTGCAAGGATCCTTATGTAAGGATTAGTGGACCCCATTTCTGTTTGAGCTTGGCACCAGTGCTCTAGGGAAGCTAGGCGGTGCCATGGATGGAGTAGCAGGCCTGAAGTCAGGGAGACTCATTTTCCTGAGTTCAGATTTGGTCTCAGAGAGTTGCTAGCTGTGTAACCCTGGACAAGTCACTTAACCTCATTTAACCCTGTTTGCCTCAGTTCCCTCATCTGTTAGAGGGAGTGAGGGAGGGAAGAGAGAGAGAGAGAGAGAGAGAGAGAGAGAGAGAGAGAGAGAGAGACAGAGAGAGAGAGAGAGAGAGTATGTGAAGGAAATGACAAAACCACTGTGGTATCTTTGCTAAGAAAACCCCAAATGGGGTCACAAAGAGTCAGACACAACTGAAAGCACTGAACAACAACCAGTGTTCTACACAAATGATCATCTCAATTCTACTTGAATAGCCCCAGGAAAAAGAATCACACTACCTGACACTACTTGACATGATAATCTATTAATTTCGGATGTTTTTTTTTTTTTCTCACAACCAGTCCAAATCTGAATACCTATAACTTTCAGGATTTTTAGAGCTAGAAAGGATCTTAGAGATTGTCTAATCAAACTCCTTCCTTTTATAATTTTATAGTTGAATAAACTGCCTTCCAGAGAGGTTAAGGGTAACATAAGTAGCAACTTGCAGATCTAGGCTTCAGATCAATGTCCCCAGCCCCAAATCCAGAATTCTTTCTTAAAAAAATTTTTTTTCTTCTTTTCAATTTACTTTCAGTTCAAAATTTTCTCATTCCTTCCACCCCCTCTCTCACCCACTGAGATGGCAAGAAATGATACCCATTTCAGATATGAAGTCATGCAAAACATTTTTGTGTTAGCCATTTTCTGGGAATGGAGGAGCAAGAACAATGCTGAAATTTGCAACTGAGTCTGACAGCTCATCATTCTGAGGTCAACAGCATTTTTCATCATGAGTCCTTTGGAGTTATAGTGGGTTATTGTCTTGAGAGTAGACTGATATTTTTCAATTAGGAAGCATTCATTTTCTCTCTTTCCCACATCCCCACTTGGAAAACAAATAGAAAAACATAACACTGGTATCAAATATGCATTGTCAAACAAAAATAAATTCCCCCATTGGCCATGTTCAAAAATGTCTGAACCATTCTGCTTATTTAGCCTTTTAACTCCCTGTCAGGGAGTGGGTATTACGCTTCATCACTGGTGCTCTGAAATCTCTGTTTATAATTGCAGAGTTCTTAGGTCTTTCCAATTTGCTTGCCAGAGCTCTTTCTATTGCATTGCGTTCTTGTTTTTCAAACTTTAAAAAAAATAGGTCCAATCATTCATCTACAGGACAGCCTAGCCATTGCAGTATTTGAAGACACCAATTGGTCAATTCAAAAATATAAATTAAAAACCTACTATGTGCCAGATCTGCAATAGATACCAGAGATACAAAGTAACTCTCTGTACCTGAGATCTTGCATTTTAAAGGGAGAGACAGCATATGGAAAATACATATGAAATAAATACAAAGTAACGTGGAGGCTGAGGGGAAGCACTTGTAGCTGGGGAGAACAAGAAAGGCTTCCTATGGGAAGTGACACATGAGCTGAGCTTTGAAGGAAAGTAGGAATTCTAAGAAGCAGAGACAAGGTGGGAGTGCATTCCCAACAGGAAGGGAGGGTAACGTTGAGACAGTAGAAGGAACATTGCATTAGAGGAAGAGCAAGAAAGTAGATCTACTAGGATTGTAGAATGTGGGAAGGGGAGAAATGTCTAATAACATTGGAAAGACAGTTTGAAGCCAGGTGGGGGAGGGTGGGGCTTTAAATGCCAAACAAAGGAGTCTCTACTGAATCTTCTGTCCTTGAGGCTAAGCATCTCTGGTGGCAGCATTGTGATATGAAAAGGACTCTGAGTCAGGCATTCTGGATTTGCATCCTAGCTCTCATAAAACTATATGTATGAGCCAGGAAGTCCTAGAGGCAGAGGTGAAGAGGGAGTGCGTTCCAGGCCTGGGCAGTATAAAGGCAGGCAGAGAAATGGGAGGAGTATTGTGTGTAGGACAATCAGGAGAAAGGGAGGACCTTTTTCTCTTTCTATCCTTTTTTGGGTATAGACCTACCAGTGGAATGAGTAGGTCAAAGGTCAGAGGGCATGAACTGATTAATGACCTTTTGTATATAATTCCACATTGCTTTCCAGAATGGCCAAACCAGTTCAGAGTTCCACAAACAATACATCAGTGTTTGTGTTTGCCCAAAGCCACTCCAACATTTATCATATTCTTTTTATTTTTTGTCATTTTCCAGTCTGATGGGTATAAAGAATAAACTTATAATTGCCTTTATACATATTTCTATATTTTTTTGTTATCTGAAGTATTTTTTTCATATGGTTATAGATATCCTGGGTTTGTTCTCCTGAGTACTCCCTATTTATATCCTTAGAAGATTTTTTTTTAATAATAATCATTATAGCTAGCATCTATATAGCATTTTAAGGTTTGCAAATTGCTCTGCAATTATTATTAAATTTGGTTCTCACAACAACCCTGCACCATAGGATGGGCTATTATAATAGTCGTTTTTGTAGATGAGGAAACTTAGCCAGGTGAGAATCTGAGTGACTTGCCCAATAGCTATTAGTGAGGCCATATTTCTATCCGAGTCTTCTCAACTCCTCAATTTATCCATTCTAGAATGGCTTGTTCTTATAATACATAAGTATTATGTATCTTATGTGTGTGTGTATATATATATATATATATATATATATATATATATATATATACATATATATATATCTTTGTGAATGAAACCTTTATCAGAGAAATTTTCTGCAAGGATTTTTTTCTCAGCTACTTATTTCTCTTCTAATCCTAGCTGTATTTGATTTTTCTGCAAGAAACTTTTAATTTTATATAGCCAAATATATATATATATATATATATACATATATATATATATTTATCTTTGGTGATACTCCCTATCATTTATTTGGTCAAGAACTATTTCACTAGCCATAGATCTTATAGGTAATTTCTTCCTTGTTTTGGGACCTTTTATCTAGGTCACATATCTATTTGGAACTTACCTCAGTAAAAGGTATGAGGTGTTTGGGTATAACAAATTTCTTCAATACTGCCATCCAATTTTCCCATCAGTTTTTTACAGACCTTGAAACATATCTCCAGTCATTGTGTTCCTAGGCTTCTGGGTTCATTTTTTTTCTTGTATGTTGTAAGCCTAATCTGTTTTGCTGATCTATTTTTTAACTAATTCCAAATAGTTTTGATAATTACTGCTTCATAGTATAGCTTGAAAACTCGTATCATTAAAGGGTCACATCTTCAAGCAGTATAAATGTTAAGCAGAAGAACATTTATGTTCAGTTCCGAAAGCAATAGGGAATCATCAGAGTTTATTAAGTGGGATGGTGGGGAAGAGTAATGACATGATCAGACTTGCACTTTGGGAAAAATTATTTTGCCAGATATGAAGAAAATAGACTGAAGTGGAGAGAAGCTTGAGGCTGGGAGGGAAAATGAAAGGCTATTAGAATAGTCCAAGTGAGAGGCCTGTACTAGACTTCTAGCTCTAAATGCAATATTCCAAGAGGAGTCTGACCAATGAAACCTTTGAATAAAGTTCAAGAATTACTTTATGACCAATAACATGCTAGAGCGAAGGATATTGTTACTCACTTCCTAAGCAATAGATATGTCATTGAGTAAAGGCTTTATTTATACCTTCCTCAAAGTGCTATAAGAATTTGATGCGGAGTTCAGTTAGTATCACTTATGACTCCCTCAGGTAGTTAGATGGCACAGTGCATAGAGCTCTGGGCCTGGAGTCAGGAAGACTCATCTTCAAGAGTTCAAATCTGGCCTCAGACACTAGGTATGTGACCCTGGCAAGTAACCTCACTTTCCTCATCTATAAAATGAACGGGAGAAGAAAATGGCAAACTACTCTGGTATCTTTGCCAAGAAAACCCCAAAATGGGGTCATAGAGAGTGTGAAATGACTGAACAACAACAAACAATAGCGGTTCTCTCAATAAAGGCTTTAGCTTTTTGACAAAGAAGTAACTTTCTTTCACTGATAAGGAATGCGTCATCAACCTTTTTTTGTATGCCACTCTTTAGAGGGAGACTTTCCTGATCCTCCTGGTTGTTTGAGGTTGTTCCCTCTTCCTCAAATCCTTATGTATTTATCTTTTCTCACATTGCATCCTCCAGTAGGCTATAAGTTCCTTGGGGGAAAGGGATGTTTCGTGTTCCCATGGTCTAACACAGTGCCTAGCACACGGTAGGTATTACATGCTTTTTGGATTGGATAGGATGAGCTTGAAGCGCCTGTCATCTGGGAGCTTTGATCTAGAGAAATTGAGGCAGCCATCATCTAGTTAGCCCAACCTTTGCCTCTTGCTTTGTTTCAGGAACGACTGGTACTTTCTGTACTGCCTCGGTTCGTTGTCCTAGAGATGATTAATGACATGACCAACGTGGAAGATGAGCATTTGCAGCACCAGTTCCACAAGATCTATATCCATCGCTATGAGAATGTCAGGTGAGCAACATACACACGCAAGTGGACACACATGCATGCAGATGTTTGGGGAGAAGAAGTTGTGGAATAGTTAATAGGGTACTGGTCTTGGAATCAGAAACATCTGGAATCAAGGAATCATGAAAATCATGGAAACATGAAGAATCAAATTCTTCACACATTCACTAGCCTTGTGGCCCCAACCACTCTTCTCTGAGCCTCAGATTTCTTATCTGTAAAATGGAAATAATAAATATTTCACAAGGTTGTTATATGGTTCAAGTGAGATCACATATACAAAGCATTTTGCAAAAACTTAAAAGGGCTATATAAATGTCAACTATTTTTACATTTTCACATGTGCATGAACTCGATTTATTTTTATGTTGTTTAATGGCTTCTCCCTATGATTGATGTCAGGGATGCTTTCACTTGCTTTATTAATTCTTTAATTAGTAATTCACTTGAGGTCTTGATATTTCTAGGTTGAATCACGAACTGATCACTTGTTTACATACACATGCATATGTTCACACATGTATTCATGTACACATGTACTTGTATACATATTGTGATGTCTACATCAGTGGAAATTCCATCCATAAATGCAGATAAGAAGTTCATCTGTGGCTTAACATCAAAGAGTTGTCTGGGGATACTGAATAATCTCATGACTTGTCCATACTAATATAGCTAGTTTGTGATAGAGGATAGACTTGAACCCAGATCTTCCTGACTGTATCCACTATACCATGTCGCTTCTCATTTTTAGGTTGACTTAAGACCCCTGTCCACTTTGTTAGGATTGGCCACCTTCACATTTTATGGAGATGATGACAGGAACATCGGTCTGTTACTCAGTCAACAAGTCCAGGTCACAGGGATGGGGAACCTGCAATCTTGAGGAGCACTTGAGGACCTAGAGGGTCACATATGCCCTCGAGGCCACAGGTTCCCCATCCCTGGTCCAGGAGATAGTCCAGAATGGTGATTATTTATTCCCTTTGGGTGTAATATTCTACTTTGTGATTAAAGAAACCCAAGCTTTCCTCTTGGCTTTCCTCTCTTGGTAAAAATAATTTCCCTTCTTCCGATGGCAAACAGACCACTTTCTCCTATACCTACTTTATTGCCTTTGGCACATCTCAATTTGAAACCCCTTTGTTCCTTAGTGAAAAGTGACCTCTTTGTGAAGATCACATCCAAGTCAGAAGCATACTCCTTGCTCCAAGAGCTTAACACAGGAAGTAACCAATGATGTCAGTCATGTCTCACTCTGCATGATCCCATTTGGGGTTTTCTTGGCAGAGATCCTGGAGTGATTTGCCATTTTCTTCTCTAACTCAGTTTACACATGAGGAAACTGAGGCAAACAGGGTTAATGGCTTGCCCAAGGTCTCACAACTAGTAAGTATCTGAGGCTAGATTTGAACTCAGGAAGATGAGTCTTCCTGACTCCAGGCCAGGCACTCTATCCACTGTACCACCTAGCTGCCCCACTAGACATTCTACAAATGTATGCATTGTCTATCGATGGATATGGTGACTGGTGAGTGGATCCAGATGAGGTAATACTCAAAGGATTATTTTTGAGGAAATAAAAAAAAAGGTATGTGATGATGATGATGATAAAAATAACTACCCTCTCCCCAATTTCTAAAGAATGCACACACAAATAAGCAAGGAGAACTGGGTTTCACAAATGCCAATTTCTTTTCAACGATCATCCATTTCTGGAGCGCCCCTTGTTCCTGCACAGCTGAAGCTATTCAGCCTTCTTGTTTTTAATCTCGAAGCTGACTTCTCTGTGATTGAGTCCCTTTTGCAGGAGTTCACATTGCACAAAATTAAAATTTAGTTTACTGCCCTACATTTTTCAGCTTCCTCAGTGATGGGAGCTGTTTCTAAGGTAGAAGAATCTGCACAGAGCCCAAGCCGCTGGCAACCGGTCTCTCCCCTTCTTTCTATTTACAGCAGCAGTGAATGCCAATGGCATCTTTAGGTATTGAGGAGCTGAAATCAACAAGCGAGTGTGTAGCAGCTCCTTCCCACTTGAGGGCTGTTTGGTGTTTAAAATACAACCATGTCCTCTATACTTAAGGAGCCTGGTCTTTCAACCTGATTCTGGGAGCCAAGCTAGAATCACTGCCAAACCTCCCTCCTTACAATCCTCAAAACAAGTCCAGTGGTACATAATTGTTTAAAGTAGCTCACTCTCTTCAAGTTTCTTTTCCTCAATACTATCTTTCTTTTCTCTTATGCTTTATTTTTTCCCTTTTCTTTTTTGAATTTACATTGATATCATTTAAACATTTGGCTCTGGGGTTCTAAGTTTATTAATTTAATTATATTCATTCTTTGATCTCCCTTTTGCATCTAAATAAAATGGATAGAGGTGACTTTCATTCGTTTGTTTTTTGGCAGGGCAATTGGGGTTAAGTGACTTGCCCAAGGTCACACAGCTAGTACATGTGTCAAGTGTCTGAGGCCGGATTTGAACTCAGGTCCTCCTGACTCCAGGGCCAGTGCTCTACTCACTTCGCCAGCTAGCTGCCCCTAGAGGTGACTTTCAAAGAAGAGAAGGCAACTCATTGTGATAGAAAGAACATGCAACTTTCTGGCATTGCTGCTGGGATGGAAACTTCATAGAAGTTGCAGAGGGACAGATTTGAGGTTTCCTTATCAGGAAAACACTTTCCAACAATTGAAGCAATCCAAAAGTGAAATGCGCTGCTTTGGAAATTAATTGGTTCCCCATTCCTGGAGGTCTTTAAAAGAAGGCAGAATGACTGGTTGTCAAACTTACTGTAGAGTAGTCAGTTATGAGTTGGGCTAGGTGACCTCTAAGGTTCCTTCCAACTGTGAGAGTCTCTGATTCTATGACCTTGGACAAGTACCTGATTGAAGAGTTGTGGAATTTTAGAGTTGAAAGGAATAAGGCCTTTGATTCAGCCCTATGTTTAGTAAATGAACACCCATTATAGGTCAGCTGGCCTCAGCTTAAACACCTTCACTTGAAGGAAGAGCGTTACTTCACAAGATAAGAATAGGAATAAGGAATGGGCATATGATTTCATTGGTATAGGGAACTCCCACATAGGAAAACACCCTCTACTTAATGCAGCTTGGCACCTTCTGTGGAATTTAGGAGTCTTCAGGATTTGCCTGGAGCACCTAAAGCATCAGTGATTTATCCAGGATCACAGAGCCAGAGTGTCAGGCTTCATGAAGGAGATGACATCTGAGCTTTTCCTTGAAGGAATATTAGAATTCTGAGAGGCAGAAATGAGGATAGAGTACATTCTAGGCATATGAACTCATGTTTTCCTGCCTTCAAAGTCAGCTCTATCCCTTTCCACATGATACATCTATAGCAGTAAGGCAAGATTCATGACCACGAAGATGACCATGAACATGACTGAATGGTTCAGAATCACCTACTATAAGAAATTCTCTACATAGAAGGCAGAGGAAGTATATACAACATTTATTTAGATATGAGAGAATCCAATCACAGGATCAATAATTCCAATTCCATATAGTAGCAATTATATTCCAAAACCAGTAAGCCCACCTCAATGTGGCAACAAGGAAATTATAACAAAGCATTATAGCAAGGAGCCAAGCCATACTGTAACCTTGACCACCCCCCATCCCCCCTGCTAGGGCCTTCCTGTAAACAGTCACAAATCCTAACTCTTTGTTCTCAGCACTCTCTCCTGCAGCTCTGCTGACTCTGAGTTCCTTGATCTCCACAGCTTTATCTTGTTCTGCACTCTCTGCTCTGCAGTTTCTCTCAATGCTGGTTCTCCCTCAATGTCTGCTGAATCCTGTGGCTCTCTGTTCTGCTGCTCCCAGTTCTGGGCTCTCTTTTTATACAGTCCTAGCCAGCATCTGATTGGCTAGAACTCAGGCCTCTGATTGACTGAATTCCCGATTGACTAGAACTCAGTGCACATACCACTGGCTCTGGTCTTAGCAACTCCCCCTAGAGCCAGGAGGGCTTCAGGCCCACATCCAGTTGAACACCTAGTAAATAGGGGCTTTAGGCCTACTTGCAAACAAAGACATAATCAGGCTTTCCCACCTAGGTCCACCTGAGGCCTATTGAATGAGTGGGGAAGATCTTTGATTACATTAATGCTACAATATCATGAGTTAAACCTACTCCATTCTGTTTTTCTCTATTTCTGTCTACTCAACTGTAGGACCCCAGGCATGGACTAGATGAAGGGTGTGGCTTCTCTAAAAACTTCTTCTAGACCCTTCTAACTCTGTAATTTTATGTTCTTCATTGGCTAGAATTTCAACCTCTAGATTTGGGTTATTTGCAAAAACCGAATGATTTTAATAACCTTTCCCCACATATCCATTTTCATTTCTCCATTAACATTTAAAACATCTGTCCTTTTCACGAGTTCTTTCTGTCTCCCTGTCCTTCTATTTGTCTGTCTCCGTCTCTGTTGGAATGTTTGCCTCCCACCTCCACCTCCTGCCATCTCTTTCTATCTCCCTGTGTCTGACCTACGACCTCTGTCACAAGCAGAGAATGAGAATGAGTATTTTAAAACTCATTTTCCTTTCCTTCCTCTTCTTACAAAATATACATATCTGTATCCATACCTTATTTTTTTTAATTTGAGAGAATAACTCATTTGGAAGTATCCATTCTTGTATGGTTGTTTTGAAAAATAAGCAGTGACCTACATTGTTTTTCATTGCTGTTATTTCTCAGTAGTACTCCCCCATAGAACCCTTCTTTGTAGCAAAGACCAACAGACTTCATTTTGTGTGACAACATGTGCCTCATTTTTTATCTGTAGTCCACCACCTCTCTACTGAGTCACTGTATTGATTAGAATTCTGAGGTCTTTCAGCATTATTTTCTTTTTAATTTGCTTAGCATGAGTACTTATGAGTCTTCTCTGAATCATTTACACTAATCATTGCCTGCCCACTCCTTTATTCTCATGCATCTCAATCCAACCCCTGCCTGTCTATAACATCTCACTCTAAGGCTACACAGCCCTCACGCCGTGACCTCTGTAATGTCCACTCTACAGGCAACAAACTTATTTTCATCTTACATCTTTTCCTTTTCTACTCCTTCTGTCTTCTGGTTCTCACTGAGACCTATCTCCCTCCTGACGGCACAGCTTTCCTGGCCACTCTTTCCAGCATTGATTATACTTTCAATTCTTCCTCCCCAACTCACTGGCTGAGGTGAGGGTGTTGGAACACCGCTTCCTCCCCAATGCTATTTGTCGGCTTTCCTTCTACTACAATCACTGCTTTATCATCTCCTCCTTTAAGATTCACTCAATCCGTATTTAGTTTTTATTATTGTTTAGTTGATTAGTCATGTCCAACTCCATTTGGCTTTTTTCTTGACAAAGATACTGGAGTAGTTTACCATTTCCTTCTCCAACTCATTTTACAGATGAGGAAACTAAGGCAAACATCTCTTAGATATCTGTCACTATCTTCTAACCCCTGATTCACATGAAGTGGTGGCCCTTCTTCTTGCCAAGGCTAATCCTTCTACATATGCATATCTGCACCCTTCTATCCTGTCTTCTCCAGCAGATTGCCCCCTCTATCATATCTGCTTTCTCATTTATTTCTCCCTGTCTACAGGGCTACTTCTATCTGACCTATAAATATTCCCATGTTTGCCCCATGTTAAAAACAAAACAAAACCAAACCCTTATTTGGTTGTCCATTTGTGCTGTCCAGCTCCCAAATATTTACTCCCCTTTATAGCTAAATTCATTAAGCAGACCATGCAGAAATCTCTGCCTCCAATTTCTTTCCTCTTACTCTTCTTACCTCTCTACGATCTGGCTTCCAACATCATTATTCAAGTAAAACCGTTCTCCCCAAAGTTGCTAGTGATCTATTAATTGCCAAATCCAATAGCCTTTTTCAGTCGTCATCCTTATTGACCTGTCTGCAGCTTCTGACATTATTGATTACCCGATTCTCCTTGATACTGTCTTCTCTCTAGGATTCTGTGACACTACCTTACACTGGTTCTGTCTCCTTTGCCAGATCTTCGTCTAGTTGATGGTGGTGAGTGCCCTCCAGAGCTCTGTGCCAGACCTTCTTCACTTCTCCTTCTATACTATTTTGCTGTATAAATTCATCAGCTTTATCAGCTACCATTGAATCAAGTATCATCTCTATGCCAATGATTCTACGTGTCCTAGTCTAACCTCTCTCGCAACTTATACACTTGCATCTCCAACTCTGACCTCTCAAATTGGATATCCTATAGACTTGTTAAATTCAACATGTCCAAAACAGAACTTAGCTTCTTACCTCCCAAATCCTCCTCTGTTCCAATCTTCTCTATTACTATTGAGGTCACCACAATCTAGGTGTTATCCTCAATGACTCATTCTCACCTCTCATATCTAATATGTTGCCCTCTTGTTGATTTTACATTCTCAATATCTTTCATGTACACCTCTTCTATTGTCTGATACTATCACTACCTTCTGCAAACACTCAACACCTCACCCCTTGAACATTGCAATAGCCTATTGCTTGATCTCCCAGACAGAAATCTCTCCCCATTACAAACCATCCTTTACTTAGCTATCCAATTAATCTTTTTAAAGTACAGTTCTGATCATATCACCACCACCCCTACTCAATAAACTTCAGTGGCTCTCCATCACCTCTAGGATTAAATATAAAACCTATTTGTCATTCAAAATCCTTCACAACCCTACCCCTTTCTCTTTTTTTTAGGATTCTCACACCTCATTTACCTTCACATACTACTGTTATCTAGAGACACCGACCTCCTTGTTATTCCTCGAATACCATATGCCACCTCCCAACTCCCAGTGTTTTCACTGGCTATCCACCATGCCTGGATTTCTCTCCCTCCTCATCTCTGCCTCCAAGCTTTCCTGGCTTCCTTCATTTGAAAGAAGTCCTATCCCCTAAGATTTACCTGAGGCCCTTTAAGTGCAGTTTCATGCCTCTTTTGATTATCTCCAGTTTATACAATCTATATCTTGCTTGTACAAAGTTATTTGCATGTTATCTCTCATACCACTCTGTAAGCTCCTTGAGATCAAGGACTGTTTTTTAGTCTTTCTTTGTATCTCAAGCACTTAGCAGAGTGTGTGGCATGTAAAAGATCCATAATAAATACTAGTTGATTTGAGTTTATTATGGTGTTATAATATACCATCACCCTCACATGGCCATGCCACAGAGTAGTAAAGTATACTAACTTCAATGCTTTGGCAAATCTGTGACCTTGTCAGTGAGGATATTTTCTCTACCAATAAATTCCATACCCACTCAACTTCTGCCTTCTCATCTTTTTTGCAGATCTTCCCTATAGGAGGCAGCCAACATGATAGGTGATCTTCTAGTCACATTTATTAGGAGAATTCTTCTAGATCAGGGGTTCTTAACCTAGATTTCAGGAGGTTCATAAACTTTTAATTAGAAACAAGATGACATTTTAAGTTTTGTTAACCTCTAATTGTAATTTAGCATTTTTCAATTATTTAATACATTATTCTGAGGAGAGGTCCATAGGTTCTACTGATGTCAAATGGGTCCATGAACAAAAAAAGGTCAACAGTCTCAATCCTACATGATCTCTAAAATCCCTTCTATTTCTAAATTCCTTAATCTTATTGTCCTACAAAAATGTGAACCATTTTTCTATATTTTACTATATGCTGAGTTGAATAAATTAACAAATAAAAAAAACTTCTTAAACACTTAAAACCTGTCAAGCACTGTGCTAAGTTCTGCAGATACAAATATGGGCAAGAAAGCAAGACCTCCCTTCTCTTAAGGAGCTCACATTCTAACAAGGAAGACAACACATAGAATTGGAAAATGGAGGAGGGTGGAGAGGTATGGTGCCAGATAGACTGATTTGGAAATGGTCAGGAAGTAAATGGTGACCTGACTTAGGGTCACCATGCAAAGATAAGGCTTCACCTATCCAATCCTAAGGGCAGAGGACAACTTTCAATAGGAGGAAGATTGCTATGGGGGAGCCATGGTTTGGAAATAACTAAACCAAAAAGCTAGAGTTATATAACCTGGTTAAAATTTTATTTGACTGTCTCCAAAACAATTTTTTTTAAGACAAATTTACTTTCGTAACATAACTGGTGAGTCTTAGAAACAGCTCACAAACTCTCTGCCAGCAACAAGAACGGGAGCTTTCAGCATTCATTTACACTTCCTGAGCTTGTGAATTGGCCTCCTCCTGAATTAGACCTGGTTTAAATCCTGGTCCATTCATTCATCCCCCCCCTTGGCTTCCTCAGCAATGCAGAGCTAAGATCTCAAGCCCACAGAGGCTTTGTTTGTTTACATGATGTTGATATATCTCTCAGGATGAATTAAAATATTAATATGTTTTTTTCTCACCACCACCCCCCTTCCCTTTTGTGTTTAGTATTCTTTTTGCAGATGTTAAAGGATTTACCAACCTTTCCACGACCTTGTCAGCACAGGAGCTGGTCAGGATGTTGAATGAACTCTTTGCTAGATTTGATCGACTGGCCCATGTGAGTTGAATTTAATTCCCTCTCCATCTTTAGAAGGAGTATGAGGTTGCATGCTTAATTAGGAAGGAGGAGGATTTCGGTTGCCATCACTGATGGTGTTATCTGTCTGCATTCTGTTCTCTGAGCACTGACAAGAGACTCTCCTATCTTTCTGCTGGATCGATGTTGGTTAGTTAATGACCCTAGTTAGAAGGTTTGCTATCTAGTTTTTGCCCTTTTATAGGCAGCTGGTTCAGTGATAGTCAGCTCCAGGCAGGGGGCCATCCAGGAGTCATTTCAGTCAGTTCGCCTCCCCCACCATTATTTTCTTGTGCATGTGGCTTACTGCCATGTATACCAAAGGTCAGGGAGGAGGCTTTATTCAGTGATTACTGGGTGCAGTCTCCAAGCCAAATTCTGCCATCTGGCATGAAATTGCATTTTCTCAAGGACATATTTAATCCACTGAACTTTTCTATAACCATAGCTGAGCAATCGTCCACTCTTTTGAGCCTTGTCAGATTTTAAATATCTATTTTGGAGCCCAGAACACTCTAGCTTTATTTTGCAGCTCGTTTGGTTCAAAAAGTAGTCTCAAAGGGTGGTTAATAGAGGGAATCATGACTTTCCCAGTCTCACAAGTAACAAGGTGAGTCATAATTTGAACACAAGTTCTCTGAACCTAGAACCACTGTAGATTCCATTCTGGCGTGGATGAGCTCATTCTCTTTAGAATTGAAAATCTAGATTCCATGTTGTAAGGTCACAAAAAATATACTGGTACTTTACAACTACACTCTGTGCGTTAGAGTAGAGTGAAACTTAAGGAAAATCCATTCATGACTACATCCAAGGGAATACATCTATTGCAACTTCAATAGTATCTCTTTATGAAACAGTTTTGCCTCTAATTGTGGTTGGTTCTACAGAACAGACCCAGTGAGCCTACTAATGCTTCATGGTACATGTTCTTTCACAAAAGTGATTTCTGCCGGCATGGTAAAATGCTTAAGCAAAACCAATCAAACGTGTAAAATTTCTCAATATCTGCCTTATTTAAGAATGAATTCACTTTAATGTCACATTGGAACTCTGACCTAAAGAATCAGAAGGAGCTTCTGTTTTGTGATTCAAGCAGCAGGATAAAGGATAATATACATCATGCCACTTCTTCCTGTTGTTTCCTGGATAAAATGCAAACGCCTTTTTCGGGCATTTAAAGACCCTCACAATTTGGTTGCAACTTAACTTTTCTAATTTGTTTCATATTGCTTCCCTTCACACTCTACATTCCAACCAAAACTGGTCTACCTGCTGTTATTCCCTGTGCACAGCATTTTCATCTCCTACCTCCACACTTTTGCAAAAGATGTTCCTTTATATTTTGGATAGTCTCCATACTCATCTCTACCTCTTGGAATTCCTAGCTCTTTTTAATACACAACTCAAGTTTCACCTTCCCTTAAGACGTTTCTTGATCTCCCCAATTGTTGATGTTTTCCCATTGCCAAAATTACCTTGTATTTTTACGTTTTTTTGCCCAATAGAATGTAATTTATTTGAGAGCAGGAACTGGATTATTTTCATTTGTCTTTATCTATGTATCTATATTGCCTGGCACAGTTCCTGACATGTAGTATGCACGTAAGTAATGTTTCTTGATTTGAACTAAATTAAATTGCAAATGGATGAGTAGAGGGAACTCAGCAGGTTCCACTCTACTCTTTAAAGTTCCATTGATCCCCTACAAGGGTGCATTCTGATTCCTCACTAGGCCGGGCCTTAAGAGCTTGAACCTAACCTTCTCCAAAGACTAGGTACTTAATAACTGTTTGTTGTTTGTTCATTTGTTTTCATTCTATAGAGAATTCTCAGGTTCTTCAGTTGTTCAGATTCTACCAGCACAGAACAAATAGTATTGTGCTCTGCATTCAGTAAATCCTTGTTTGGGAAAAAGAAGGCCTAATAGATCATTTGATTAATACGTTGATGATCAAATAAATCTGTGAGTTCATTGATGTGGGATTCTCTCCAATTGTGCAAATCAATATGCCATTTCATCATGTGCAATATTTGCTGATTAATCACCTACAGAGAGTCTGCTCTCTAGATCTCTTGACATTGAATGGATCCCAAGGAAGCACATGAAGCCCTATCCATTTGTTATCCCCTTCTCCTGATATGTGACCAGCCCATTTCCATTTTTGATCAGATGTCTTTGGGACACTTCCCTGATGTAGTTTTTTATTGGTACTATGTTGTAGTCTAACCAATGGCCATGGAGCCACACTCCATTGCCCTTTGGGTAATTCACAACTTTGATTTTAGGAGAATGATGACATCCCATGACTCACATATAAATATCATCACAAGATTTTTTTAATTGGGTCTTTGCTTATGGGTCATTAAAGTCAGTGTAGTTTTCCCTCAATCTATCTTATTCTCAACTATGTGCTTAGTTCAATATCCTTTTATGGTGCCTGTTCAAAATATATGTACTGTTATACTGACTCTACAGACTGTCCAACCAATCCATGGGTGGGGAACCTGGGGCCTTGAGTCCACATGTGGCCTTCTAGGTACTTGGGTATGGCCTTTTGACTGAATCCAAGTTTTATAGAACAAATCCTTTGACTAAGGGGATTAGTTCTGCAAAATTTGGATTCAGTGAAAGAGCCTCACTTAAGAAACTAGAGAGCTTTATGTGATCTGGAGGCCACAGGTTCCCCACCCCTATAATAGGAGTGCTTTGTCTACTTTGGTCTTTTTGTGTGAATAGTTAGGCCAAACTGCTTTGAGTGATTGTGGAACTCACTTGGAAAGCTTTTTAATATCCTAGGATTTGCTTTAATTAACACAAACTAATCCACATTCAAATATCCTTTAAAGAAAATACCTTACTATCTCCAAGTATATATATATAAAAATATATGTGTATATATAATATACATATATATACATATATATGTGTGTATACATACACACACACACACATATATATATACACGTGTGTGTGTGTGTGTGTGTGTATGCATGTATCAGTCCAGTTCTAAGTGACTTGGAACATTTCCTAAGTTTTGTTCATCCTAGATACCATTTGAATAAGAGGTTATAATAAGCCCTAGATAGACTATTCTTTTAAACTTTTGATTGATATCTTTTGGGTTAGAGTAGCACAAATTATAATCCAGATGAATCACTACTGAGTCAGTCATGAGTTTTGGTCATATATTTGATAAAACTATAAGAGCAATGCTCCTATATGAGAAATCTCAAATGGGAACAGAAAGGTTTGTATTAATAAAATAGGAATAGAGACTGAATCTGGTATTTCATTGTTATAGAGAACTCTCAGGTGAGCAAAGTCCCTCTACCAATACAGGTCAGCACCTTCTCTGTACTTCATAGTCTTTAGAGATTTACCTAGAGCACTGTGAGGTAAAGTGACTTGTCCAGGGTCACATGATCAGGAGGTGTCAGAAGCCATACTTGAGCCTCAAACTTCTTGCTTCTAAGGACAAGTCTATGCCACATAGACTTTTTATTAATAGAATCCTGTGTATATAAACATTCACATATGCTTATGTTTCTATATTGTAACATTTTTACTTGCTTTCTGGATTTATAAGTTGCTTCTCTGTACAAAACTTTACCCTGTAGAGTAGAACTATATGTGTAGATATAATCATTGGAACCTGAAGAGCTGTGTATTTATGAACTCCCATATGGATACTCCATGCAATACAAGGACACCTCCTTCTGTTCGATATAGTGTCCAAGCCCACCAAAATATTGTGGTAAAAAGGGGAAAGGCTACCTTAGAAGTGGGGCCTTTAAAAGGGGCAGAGCATGAGCAAATTTGTATGCTTTTCTGCCCACAGAAGCTTTGAATTGTGTGTTGTTATGGGTATGCATGAAAGATATGCCTCCTGGGGAGTGGATTTGGTGAGCCAAAGTCAATCATAGATCGTTTTAGATAGGACAAGTTGGCTGCAGGGGTGTGTGTGTGTGTGTGTGTGTGTGTGTGTGTGTGTGTGTGTGTGTTTGTGTATATATGCATATACACATATATACGTATTTGTTGTTATTGAGTCGTTTCAGTCATGTTTGACTCTCCATGACTCTATTTGTGGTTTTTTTTTGGCAAAGATACTAGAATCTTTGCCATTTACTTCTCCAGCTCATTTTATAGATGAAGAACTGAGCCAAGTAAGGTTAAGTGACTTGCTCAGAGACACAAAGCTAATAAGTGACTGAAGGCAGATTTGAACTCAAGTCCTTCTAAGTCCAGGGCCAGCACTTTATCCGCTGTGCCACCTAATTGCCCTTATGTATATACATACATATACATAATACATATATATTATTATTTCTACATATACACATATGTTTATATGCATATGGGTGTATTGTGTGTGTGTGTGTGTGTATTAGAGTACTGATGACTAAAAGTAGGAACCAGTATGTGTAATTGGATCCACTGTTATTTCTGTACTAAGGAAATGTACTTCAGTACAAATCCTGGGGGAAGAAAAGACTTAACTACTTTGTACAGCTTGGCAAAAGGAAAGAATATTGTCTGTTTCCTCCAGGACAGGGAAAAGGCCTCTCACTGTCCCAAACTAACCCCTCTCACTTTAAACTCTTTGCTGGGAGGTCATTCACAAGAGTGAGTTGTTCATTAGGCAAGTATACATCTACCTCTCTTAGGCCTTCTTTTATAATGGTAATCAGAGGATCAGGGAACAAAACTATCTCTGTTGTTCTGTCTTTCAAAAATCTTATATGATTTTTATGTAGTTCCTAAGGTGTCACTAGGGCTATATTTACATATGCACTAGAAGCACCTTGTTATAAAGAGCCTTTAATCTCTTCTTTGATTCTGTTCTTTATTGGGGAAGGTGACGAAATATTGATCTGCTGAATCAAATATTTTTTAGCCAACAAACAAGAGCCACAATGGGATTTTATATTTGCCGTACTTTTCAATCAACTGGAATAATCCAAAGAGATCCTCTACCATAGAACATCACTTGAAAAAGCCTGCCCATTCCTTTTGATACTTTCATCAAGGATGTGTTAGATACACCTGCAGATTGTCTCATAAGGAGTTCATAGAAATGGAAAAATTGACATATGGTCTGGTAGTTCTTGATCTTTCCTTATTGAAAATTTGATATGCATTTGGTACTTTTTGGGTTTTTGGTTTTGTTTTTTTTTTTTTAAATACTGTAAGACTCCACTCCCAATGCCCTTAAAATGACACAACCTCCAGGATGGACCATCTTTATAGATGCTTGGCCCAGTCCAGATATACTTCTCATCTTTATTTTCTTTAGTGCTATCTCTACCCTCTCATGGAGCATATCAGGAACCATGTGTAACAACAGTGCTGCTAGAAACTTCTGTGGAGGTGTAAGACCAACAGCACCAGCATACAGGAGGGCTGCTAGCACAGGTTCTTTGATCTGCTTTTCTAAGGAAAGCAACTTGAAAAGGTTTACAATCTCACTTTAATTAAGCATACACATATCATTCACTTAGTTCAGGGGGAAAAGTCAGCACCCTGAACTTCAGAGCAAATACAAACAGAAATTACAAACAGAGAAAATAACACAAATCAACAGACAGGCTTCTGCCTGACCACAGCAATACATACATAATTAGCAGAGAGAGAATCACCAACATCTGGGTTTTCAAAGCCGGGGGTGCTCCTTAACAGTGACCCAGAGTCTCATCTGGCCAAATCACAGGAACAATCTTCCATTGAGTAAACCCCAAAGCAAAATGCTAACCTCAAAGTATGTGTGTGTGTGTGTGTGTGTGTGTGTGTGTGTATACACACACACACACACACACACACACACCTTCAGGGTCAGAAGGTGTTACAGCCATTTGACTCAAACTCATGTGACTTAAGCTTTCTTGTGACTTAAGCAGGTCATCGAAGACTCTTGATTCAATCAAAGATTTTTGAATGAAATAAAGGTGAGACTCAATGAAAGGCATTTGATTGCCTTAGTGCTAAGAAACACTCCAAAAGAAAAAACAACAAAAAGTCCCATTCTGTTTGCCAATACAGCATGATATTAGACTTAAATTGTGCTGGTTGCACTTCTCTGTTGATGGAGAAAGCAGTATGTTGTAGAAATTTCCATGGATTTTTTCCCTTTTGTGGGCATTTATTTTCCTTCCAGTTTTATATTTAAATGTTTTCAAATGACTTGGATTGTCTTTCACAAAGTGTTCTGTAAATTGGTTTTTACAACACTCTTCTTGACGTTTTAATGATACAGTAGTACTATTTATTATCTTCCCTCATCCTTCTGCATCATATTTTACTAATTTGCATTCTAAAGCATTTAGCACAATGCCTAGCACGTAGTAAATATTACATACTAGCTTTTATTATTATTATTCAGTTATGGTCATCTTTGACAGCTCTTTCTCTCCATTTGGCAAGTTAGTCAAGTGTTTTCTGGCTAAAGTAGTTTCTTGGCTCTCTTTGGTCTCCTTATTGTGGAAATTCACTTACATTAGTTAAACTTCTTTAAGAAAATGTTACTACACCATGTTGAGGTCTATCTGTTAGCCCATTTCCCAATTTTCATTATTAACAATTGTTTAAAAATGTGGTTGGAGTTGGATTCCATGACTCTTCTGATTTGGGGTGTTTCTTCTACTGTGGCAGAGATTTTGATCTTTGTACTAACAAGCTGAGGGTCTGGCTGCACATAGAGAGCTATGTTGGAAATGATTTGAGCCTGATCAGCCACAAAATTATAGAATTCTCCTACTGGAAGGGACCTCTGAAATAGTCTAATCTTAACAAGAATCCTTTCTACAACATAGATGAGAAATCATCCAGTCCTTGCTTGACAACCTGCAGTACAGAAAATCCCATTACTTTCTAAGGTAGCTCTTTCCACTTCGGGATAGCTCTTGTAAATTACCTCATTAGTGATCAGTCATGTCCTCTTTGTTAGAATATAACCAATTTTGTGTTTTATGGTGTTCATTGCCCACCATGTCCAGTGTCTTTTGCCTCTCTTCTTAAACAATATGTTCATGACATATCTGTGTAGTCTACAAGTCATTGCTCTCATTTCTCCCTCCTGAAATGTTTTCTGATATATATTTTTGTGGTCATTCCTCCATGCCCACGTTTCCGTTGAAGTCAGCCAGTATTGAAGAATATGTTGATCTAATATGGAGGCTTTTATCAGGTTATTTCTGGTGATGACTCTTTCTGTATATACCTAGGCTATTTTTCAGAAGCAGAACAAATCTCATTAACAATATTAGTTAAATCATAACTGAGCACACAGCACCCCCTAAGAAAATTGACCATGGTATTGAATTCATTTTATATAAAAATCACTGGAAGAAACTAGAGATGTTTAGCCTGGAAAAGAGTATTTAAGTATGGAGAGAATGTATAGTAGCTGTTTTCAATATATGAAGGACTATTAGATAGGGTGAAAAGGATTAGATTTGTTCTATTTGGCTCCAGAGAACTGAAGTGGGAGCAACAGGTGGAAGCTCCAAAGAGACTAAAATAATCTTGGTATGAAGATAATTTTCCTGACAGAGCTATCCCAAAGTGGAAAGGGCTGCCTCAGGAAGTAATGGAATTTTCTGTACTATAGGTCTTCAAGCAAAGACTGGATGGTTTCTCATCTATGTTGTAGAAGGGATTCTTTGTAAGATTAGAGTATTTCAGAGGTCCCTTCCAATAGGAGAATTCTATAGTTTTGTGGCTGATCAGGACCAAAATATTGAATGATGATTAAATACCAAGAATTATGCTAGACTGATAGAGGTATTTGTAAAGCATAGATGACATGCTTATTAAATATGTTGATGACCTAAAGCTATGTTGCATGCAAAATACTTTGGGTGATAAAATTGGGATTCAATAATGCAAATCTGAGATAGAACAATGTGTGAAAGCTAAGATGGAATTTAACAGGAATAAATATAACATCTGAACTGTTAAATTATATTAAAGTTAAAGAAAATCAATTGCAGAAGTACAGCACGATGGGGAAAATACTTCTAAAAAACAGTTCATGCCAAAAATAACACTTGAGTTCTAGCAGACTTGAAGGTTCAATGTGAGTCAACAGTGTGAAATGACAACTAAAAATGTTAAGGCGATCTTGGGCTTCATTAACAGAGGACAGATTTCCAGAGTGAGGAAAGGAATAATCCCACTTTGCTCTTCCTTGGTCAGACCACATCTGAATTTTGAATGTCTAGTTCTGGGTATCATATTTTCAAAGAGTAATTGGCATTCAGGAATATCTCCAGAGAAGAATAATACGGATTTGAAGCAGTGCCATATGAGGCCCAGTTGAAGGAGATGGGGTTATTTGTTCTGCAGAAGAGAAGGCTTAGGGTAAACTTGACAGCAGTCTTAAAAGTATTTGAAAAAAACTATCATGTAGAAGAGTGACAAGTCTTGTTCTGCTTGGACCCATAGAGCACAACCGCAAGTATGGATGGAAAATGGTACATATTTAGGATTGGTGTAAGGGGAAAAATCCTGTTTAAAACTGGAATGGTCTTTCTCAATGATTTTTAAAAAACATTACAAGTCATTGTAGCATTCAAATAAATAGTCCTCTGTATGCTCACTGGCTTTGTAAAAAGTGGTGCTCCGAACTGAATAGCGCTTCAAGTGTGGCCACAAAAATACAACATAGAGCATGATGAGTGCTCTCAGTAATCTGGATGCTATATTTTTATTTATGAGGCTGTAGATGGCAAAATCCTAATGGCAGCTCTTACATACACATGCAAATACACACACAAATACATGCACACACTATACATGCATACACACATACAAACACAATGCAAACACATATATATACATGAACACACACACACACACTGGTTTATATTGAACTTTTCCACAAATGTGTCAAATACAGCTTGCACTGACCCCTTCATGAAAGTGAATTCAAAGTGGCCAAGGATTCTAGTGTTTCCATAAGATATAAAGTATGGGCTGAATCCATATGGTCTCCATCACTTGGCATGTCTTCCTGTTAGAGGTGGTAAGGTGTATCACTACTTTTTTGAGGAATAATGGGAAAAAACCATAGGATTGACTTAGAGTCAGGGACCCTGGGTTTAAATCGTTGCTGTGACTTGGACTAGTCAACTAAACCTCTCTGAATTTCCACTGTCTCTACTGAAAAGAGGCCCTATGAATAGCTAAGCTCATCTCTATTTTCTCAGTGTAGTCAGGAAGCCACAGCCAGGGTGCCATCATAGTAGGAGCTTGTGGGAAGAAGCTTTCCCCATCACTTTTTAATGCTTTACATTCTATTTTATAATATTCTATCCACTGTGTAACAAAAGATCTCAATAGATTGGAATATATAGGCTGAAGCTTATATAATGAAATTGGAAGAAGTATTGAGTCCTGCAATTGGGATCACAAGATCAAACCCAGTATCTATAGGATGAGAGTGTTGTGGTTAGAAAACAGCATGCGTGAAATGACCCAGGGAATCTTAGCGGGACTAATTTGTACTCCATTACTAGTGCAGAATGCCTAAATGCAACTAAGGTGGAAAAGAATGGTAAATATGGAAAGATCTTTATGAAATCATGTAAAGAGTGAAAAAGCAGAAACAGAGGCATGGAGTACAAAATGACTAGGAGCTGGAGTTGGAAATCAAGTCCATTGACTCCAAAGATTGGAGGTTGTTTTTTTTTTCTTCTTCTATACCCCCTTCTTTGCTTAGAAAATCTCTTAAGAAAAGCTTCTACCTTGATACTATTTCATCTTGCACCTGGAAGAGAACAGCTCTTCTTTTAATGCGCTGGCACTTAGGTTTTCATCTAAGTACAGCTCATAGCCAGAAATCAGACATGAAGGGAAATATCTTCTGTGAGTCTCATTTCAAGATTTGCTTTTAATGCAGACAAGAGTCTGCCTCTAGACTAAAATGCATTCCACTTAAACACCGCCACAATATGACTCCCACCTACCTTTCCAGTCTTACTTGCTATTGTTTCCCTTTTTTGGTCAAACTGCCTTGCTAGATGTTAGCTGTACATGACACCCCATCTCTATACCTTTGCACAGGTCATCCCCCAATATAAAATTCAATCCCTCATTATCTTCCCATGGATAATTCTTAATTACCTTCCAAATATGACCCAACTACATCCTTTTACGTTAGGCCTTTCCCAATTGTTTATCTCTTCCCAGAAAATATCAGTGTTCTTTCCCTCTTATTATTTCTTTATATTAAATAGAGTCCAGGATCTAAACCTGGAAGGGATTCCAGAGACCATCTACTCCAACCTTCTCATTTTACAGAGCAGAAAACTGAGCCCTGGAGAGCTTAAGCAACTTTCTCAAGATCACATTCATGATCAGAAGTTTAAACCCAGCTCCTTCGATTCTAAATCCAGTGCTATCTTCACCTTGCCATACTGCCTTCTATATACTGATTATTCATTTATCTGGGTGTATAATGAATCTTCCCTCTTGCCCTCTAGAATACAAGGTTGTCTAAGGCATTTTTTTCTTTATATTACAGAGTCTAGCACAATTCCTTTAATATAATAGAACTTCAATAATGGCATGCTGAATTCAATTGAATATAGCCTATTGTTTTCCATAAACATAATAACTTAAATCTATATACTTAGACTACTCAAGATTTTACATGGATTATCTCACTGCAACCTCACAATATTCCTGTGAGTTAAGCATGGCAAGTATTATGATCCCCCATTTTGCTGCAGCTTAGAAGTTAGTGCCTTCTTACTCAAGTTTATGTAGCATGTAACTGATGAACAAAAAGACTCAACATTTATTCAAGATGTGGAATATAAGTAGATGGCAGGCTGGAATCAATTAATATGTTCCACCCAAGTCTTTTAGTTCTTTAGCTGAAATTCATTAGATGAGGGGTTCCTAACCAGGGGTCTGTGAACTTGGATGGGGAAAAATACTTTATTTTCACTAACCTCTAAATGAAATTTAGTATTTTCTCCAATTATGAATGTAAGCAACAAACCACAGTAATTTTAGCAGGATTTGTGACTTTATCTCCAATAGAAATAATGGATGTTTTCATATATTACAATTGATGCAGATTATCTTACAAAATCTCTTAAGCTCATCACTACTTCAAAATTACTCATTATTAGACCCACCACTAGATCACACCTAACTTTAGTTATCCTTCTACAGACTATTTTTAAATATGATTGATTTCCTTTGTAATCTTAAGTATTTTATTTTATGCATCTAAAAATGTCATTCTGAGGAGTCGCTAGGTTTCACTAGACTGACAAAGGCATCCATGACACAAAAGGTTAAAAATTCCTATATATTATATGTGTATATATATATATACACATATATGTATATGTATATATATATATACACACACACATATACGTACATATACCTATATACACATACCAGTTTTGCTTATTCTTGTTTTTTACTATCATGGCCAGTTGGATCAGGGCAACTAAGTTTGTGACAAATTTAACAGAATTTTCTTCAAGAATTAATTAATCTTTTTGACTTTAACTATAGCAAAATGAACATCTAGCCTCATACATAACCTATGTTTTTACCAAAGAATTTTAAGACCTTAACAAGTATTAAATAATAATACTGATTGGGAAGTGGGATATTTCTCAACCTTTACAACCATGTTTTATATATATACATATACATATATATACATGTATATACATGTATGTATACATATATACATATATACATATACACACACTATATGTATATATATGTAAAACTGCAGAGTGTGTGAACTTTCATGACTTCTATTTCCCAAGGCACTGAGCTTAACACTGGTACTAGAGAGACAGATAGATAGCTAGATAGATAGTGAGCTAGATAGCAAGATATATAGATAGGCAGACAAGGAGATAGATAATAGAAGGATGATAGATAGACAAGTAGATAGATACAGAAATAGATATAGAGACATACACACATATGAAAGGAATAGTGAAACAGGCTGATAAATTCCAGAAGCTGTTCACATGTGCCTCAACTGTTACTGAGATATTATAGTAAAATAAACATTTAGTAAAAGAAAATAAAGTTGAAATCATGACTGAACCATGAAAGTTTGCACTGTATTATGTTTCATGGTTACAAAGTGCTTTAAAACCCATTGTTTCATTTGATACCACATGAATTAGGTAACATCAGAATTATCATCATGGTAAAAGAGAAGAAACCAAGGCTCAGAGCAGTTAAGTGACTTACTTGGTCTTACTGTAAGTGACTTACTGGTGGTGGCACCAGGCTTTTAGTATAAGGTGTAAAAAGGTGTAGGTGGATATTCTTTGTGAGGATGTCCCTTTTGAGAACAATAACAACTTGTATTTATATACTTAATGTATGTACAGAACTATACCTAGAAATTCTGGCAAAAAGAGCACTTGCTAGAGGGAAAGAGGGAAAAGACCTCAGGGAAAAAGCCCAGACATTCCCAAAGGCAAAGACCCAGGACATTGTGAGGCAGCTCCCAGAGGAGGGAGTAGGGTTATGGGTTCATTAATTTAGAACTAGGACTTATGTGGCCACTTAATACTACCCTCAACCCCTTATTTTACGGATGAGGAACTGAGATCTTCGGACCAATGTCTAAAGTCACACAGATAGGAAGAAGCAAAATTTAAACCTGGTCCTATCTAACTCCAGATTCAGTACTCTTTCCACTGGACCCCATTTTGGGGATAACCTGAGGAAGAGTTCACTTGGATTATGGACATCTTGGGGTAAGGGAAGGAAGCATTTTGCTCATCATCTGGTAATTGACCCGATAAAGTAGTATAAGAATTGTCGGTGCTCTAAATTATAATCTTGGAACAAAGCCAGATTGCCTGACTTTGGACACAGTTTATGTGTGCATGGAAGTAGCACTAAGTCAGAAAGGGCATGACTTAATCTCAGTGCTTCTAGGTCATCTATGATATAGTGTCAAGAGCATTAGATTTGGCCCCAAAGGACTTGGGATCAGACCCTGACTGGCACTTACTTGGGGTACTGACCTTGAATAATTCACTTCCTTTCTCTAGGCCTTGGCTTCAAGGGAACAATCATATCCTCATAAAATTGCTTTTAAGACAAGGGGTTTAGTAACCTAGATAACCACCAAGGTTCTTTCCAGCTCAAAAATTAGGATTCTTTGAACTATAAAGGACCATATCATGGCCAACCTAGCAGTGGTGAGAGTTATTAAGGGAGAATATGCTAATCTGCCTAATAGTGAATTGTTGCTACCAACAGTTACATACACACACACACACACACACACACACACACACACACACACACACACACTCTCTCTCTCTCTCTCTCTCACACACACACACTCTCTCTCACTCTTTTTCTCTCTCCCTCTCTCCCTCTCTCTCCCTCCCTTCCCCCCCTCTCACATGCACACACACACACACACACACACACACACACAAATATTGTTTGGTGCTACTGGTGCAAAGCCTTCAAGCTTGACCAAGCTGCATTCTGCTAAAGGCAGGTGAGCCCTCAGATTCCTACTAGTCACAGCTTCAAACCCTAACTACTCACAGTCCCAGAAGCATTTTATTAGACTGAGTCCATGGCCCTCTTGAAATCTCATTTTGATTTCCATATCTTCTCAACTCACAAGAAACCCCTTATCTGAACCTATTCATTTATTCATAAAAAAAGAATCAATATTCATTGAGTGCCTTCTATTGCATTAAGTGAGGTATACCTCTAATGATGACATAGGGCTACAAAATGTCCATACCCCTTGACCCACTGCTAGACATAAAGCCCAAAGAGGTTAGAGAAAAAAAAAAGCTCATCTATACCAGAAAATTCATAGCAACTTTTTTTTTTTAATGGGAGCAGAGAACTAAAAATTATGTAGATGTCCATCATTTTGGGAATGGGTAAATGAATTTTAGTACATGAATGTGGAATATTTTAGTGTTGTGAGGAACAATGGAGATGATTAATTCAGTGAAATATAGGAAAAAAATTTATGAACTGGTTGGGTGTAAGCAGAACCAGGAAAACAATATACTTAAGGACTACGACAATGTAAATAAAAAAAATTACAACCAGCACAATGCAACTATACCAACCAAGCTTGGTCCCCTAGAAATGGAAAACATAGCTTGTTCCCTTCATTGCAGAAGTAGGGTACTACGGACATGGAACATTGCATAGTACCACACTCATTGGCATACTTTCTTTATGTATTGGTTAATTTTACTGACTTGATTTTGTTCTCACTATTATCCTTTCGTACGAGGAACAGTTCTCTAGGTAGGGTAAGGGAGACAAAAAAGATTAAGCATTTTTAAATAAAAAATTAAAGAAAAAGATTTTTTAATAATGTATGTGTTATATTATTGAACTTAGTGATAACTGATTTTTCTAAATGTTTTCCAGTTATGGAATCTCTTTCTTCAAGAATGGAGTATGGACTAGTGCAATGGTTCTCAACATATAGTCTATGAACCCCTAGGGGTCCCAAGACTTTCAGGGGATCCTCAAGTTTGAAATTATTTTTATAATAAAAGATGTTAATTTGTATATTAAAATACTCTTCCTTTTTCCAACTACATATTTGTGTGAGGCAAGATTTTCTTATATGCTTCAATGAAAAGAAGTTGTCACAACAGATTGAATACAGAAGTAGATATGAGAATCAAATTGTCTTCTATTAAGCCAGGCATTGAAGAAATTTGCAAAAATAGGTAAAACGATGCCATTCATCTCACTATATTTTTTGCTTTGGAAAGTAGACATTTTTTTATAAAGATATATAAAACCCATAATTAGTTTATTATTATTTTGAAATGAATTAATATTTTAAAATTTACTAATTTTTGTTTCCAATATTGTTCTCCAGTCACGTCAGACTATGGGCCTTACTATACGTGGGGTTTTCTTGGCAAAGAAACTGGAATGGTTTGCCGTTTCTTTCTCCGGTGGTTTAAGGCAAACAGAGGTTAAATGTCTTCTGCAGGGTCACACAGCTAGTATCTGAGGTCAGATTTGAACTCAGGTCTTCCAGACACCAGGCCTAGCACTCTATCCACTGAGCCACCTAGCTGTCTCATCTAATATTGTATCTATCAATAGATATAACGCACATAAACAGATGGAGTCCTCCACAATTTTTAAGAATGTAAAGAGGTCCTGAGACCAAAAATTTTGGAAACCCTTGGAAAAATGAATGAGATACTGGATTTCAACCCTTTCTCTGCCACTTAGTATCTGTGTGACCCTGAGCACAGTTATTTAACTTCTCTGAGACGCAGTTATCTGAACTCCAGTAGGTATGAAAACTCCCTACATCAACTAATTAATTTATAGACAGGTTAGTATAATGACAAGTCTGTATTGGTCATTCACTTGTCTGATTCTTCCAGGACTGATGAGGAAGCTATAGTATAGGCAAACTAAGCCATTGGTTTTGGTTTCACTGACAAGTTAGTGAGAGTAAACCCAATGCCACCCTATTTTAAAAGAATGAAATCTTCCTTCTCAACTACGTTATCCTCAATCCTTCGCTAAGGATATCAGAAATCTTTAGCCCCTTTGCTAATCAATTTCTCTTCTTTCTCACTATGCCAAATCCAGGAACATCATTGTCTTCGAATTAAGATCTTGGGGGACTGTTACTATTGTGTGTCTGGACTCCCTGAACCTCGTCAGGACCATGCCCACTGCTGTGTTGAAATGGGGCTCAGTATGATCAAGACCATCAGGTAATTTGAACTTTCATCCTGTAGGTGACTGGTGTTCTGTTCACTTATTCCTAGGTGACGACATTTAGTCTTTTTTACTCTTTTTTAGGCTTTGAGATTCTCTCTCACACTCCCTCCCTCCACTCCAATCAAGTCAACTTATCCTTAAATCACTTTAACATCAATTAAGCAAATCACACTGTATTAATACATGCATGGTAACACATGGGGTGCCCAGAACATAGAATGATAGAGCTGGGGGTTTGATGTCATTTTTACCTTCCCCTGTAAAATGAAGTGCTTGGCCCAGATTGTCTAAATTCTCATCAAGCTCTAAAGTCTTATTTATTGGACAGCAGCACCTTGAATGTTATTAATGTGTCTCAAATATTCAGATAAATGTGTTGCCCCTAGAAGAACTTACTTCTCCATTCCTTTCTCAGAAATAGTGAATCTTAATCTTTTTTCCCATGAGATCAAATGTCTCTAGTTCAGTTGGGCATCTGAAAGCTAAGAGCCTGATTGTGAAAGGCTCATTTGGCAGATAATAGCCGATTGCCTCACACAAAGGGATGTATTTGAATTCTGCAGCATCTTTAAAGTACCTGAGAAGCTGTATGGATTAGTTGAGAGAGGGCTAGAGTTGGAATCAGGAAGACCTTGGGTCAAATCCTGCTTCTGACATTTACTAGACTTGGAACCAAGCAAATCTTTCTGACGTTTACTGGGAAACAGCAGGGTTGCTGGCTCCCATTGTTAAATGAAGTTGACAAAACAATGAAGTTACAGATTCTTGGCATTTTTCCCCTGAACCTGTGATATTATTGGAATTGGCAACTCAGGAAATTCCCTCTGTTGATACAGTTAGACACCTGCTCTTTAACTGATAGTCCTAGAGACTTTCCCTACTTACATTGTACTAAGATATATAAAACCCAGAATCTATAATCCAGAATCTTATAAACAGTCTGATTGGATAAGTAAACATATGTAAGTAAACTTTGTTACAAAGGAAAGGTAAGTTCCACGCAATGGAAAGATGTATGCAAAATTGTAAAGAGAGAACATTTTCAGCTGGAAAGGTCAGAAAAGGCTCTATTAGGGAGCAGGGAGTTTAGCCTGGAAACAAGCAGCTTTGGGAGCAGCTAGATAGCACAGTGGATAGAGTCCTGGGCCTGAAATAAAAAAAGACATCTTCGTGAATTCAAATCTGGCCCTCATATACTTACTAGCTATATGAACCTGTTCAAGTCACTTGACCCTGTTCTCCTCAGTTCCTCATCTGTAAAATGAGTTGGAGAGGGAAATGGCAAACCAATCTAGTATGTTTGCTAAGAAAACCTCAAATGGTGTCATGAAGAGTTAGACACAACTGAAATGACTGAACAACTTGAAAAAAGAAAATGATTTCAATAATCGGGAAAATGGACCTGAGTCCATTCTTAGCCTGGATAAAGATGCACACAAAGGCAGAAAAAGCATCAAGGATAGCAAGAAGGCCAATCTGGCAAGGATATGAAGTATATAAAAAGGAGAAGTATTGAAAAGGTAGGTCCAACCCGAATTATGGAGGGCCATAAATGTTAGGCAAATACATTTATACTTTATTGGATGGGAAATGGGAAGCTATGGGAGACTATAAAGTAGACTCATAAAATTCCAGAATTATAGAGACCTTAGAGGTCCTATAGGTCAACCAATTCTAGAAGAGTCATGTATGATTGGACTGATGCCATAGGGAAGTTACTTGGGCAGTAGTGTGAGTGCTATACTGGAAATGGGGAACCAGTTAAGACACAGTAACAATAGTTTACATGAGAAGAGATGAGGGCCTGAACTAGGCTGGTTGCAATGACTTAACCTTTATGAGCCTTAAATTCCTTGTAACCTCTGTATCATCTATTTCACAAAGTTGTTATGAGGATTAAATGAGGTAAAATAAAAATTTACAAAAGTTAATGCACTATATAAATAAATGTCTATTATGATTATTATGATAATTATTGCTAATAAACAATGGATAGATGGGAAATATATTGATGAGGTAATAATGAAAGGATTTGGTACCTGAATATTAGGGGGCAGAGAATGTTAGAAACAGAGAACAGCTGAAGATTAATCCAAAGTTTCAAGCCTCTGTCACTGAAAGAATGGTAGTGACATTCTCAGGAACCGAGAAGTCTGTCTGTTAGTTGGGCAATCTATATCTATAAAACATTTACTATTTTCCAGACACTGTCCTAAGCGCTAAGGATACAAAGAAAGCTAGAAATATGTCCTCTGCCCTCAAGAAGCTCACATTTAATGGGGAAGACAATGTTTAAATAGTGAGACACATTTACAATATAAATGTAAGTCCTCTGAGACTTACATTCATCCTCTGGAACTTACTAAGATTGAAAAGAGGCCCTTAGATTTTTAGAAGGAAAATCAGGTAGGGGAGTGAAATCAGTTTTAAGACTGTCTAAAGACCTTTATAAATAGAGGTGTCAGCAGGATGTCCAGATGGATATGTCCACCAAGTTTTGGAAAATGTAAGAAATCTAAGGCTTCTGAGAATGTAATCTCAGACAGAAGGCATTAGCAGCTGCAGTGGAAAAGGGAGGAATTACTAGGAAATACTTGTATCAGATTATGTGATTTGAACTGAATCTTAAAGAAAGCCAGGGGAAAGTAAGAGTCACAGATGAAGAAGAGAACATTCTAGGTATGCTTAGTGCAAATGGATTGAGCTGGGAGATAGAGGGTCATGTGTGAGAACTATCAAGATGGTCACTGTAGCTGGATTATACAGTGAATGGGAGGGGAGTGAAGTATAAGAAGCCTGGAAAGGTTGGAAGGAGCCAGGTTATAAAGGGCTTGAAATGCCAGGAGGTAACCAGGCGTTATTAGAGTTTATTGAGTATGGATGGTGACATTGCTCAGACCTATGTTTTAGGAAAATCACTTTGGATGCTAAGTAGAGTATAAATTGGAGTGGAAACAGGTTTACAAGGCAGGTAAATGAATTAGAAAGCAATTGCAATAGTCCAGGTTTGATGTGATGAAAGTCTATGCTGATATGAAGACTCAAGAGATTGAGAAGAAGTTATTAACTTCTTAGAAGGAAAATCAAGTGGGGGCTGAGGGATGAGTTCAGTTTTAGTGATGTCTAAAGACCTTGAGACAGAGGTTCTAGCAGGACCTCCAGACGGATGTATTCAGCAAGTTTTTGGAAATCTAGGTCTAGAGCTATGGGGAAAAAAAGTAAGGAACCGAGACATGAATTTGGGGGTCATTTATATAGAAGTGGTCATAGAAGCCATAGGAACGGATGGTTCTGGAAGTGGAGGATATAAAGAGTAGAGGGAGTATAAGAGTGCCATGGATGTTCATTCAACATTTATTAAGCAGCTACTATGTGCAGATCGTTGTGTTGGATGTTGTCCATAATGCTTTCAGTCTAGTACAGATATAGGGAACATCAGAAACAATCATAGATGATCATGGCGATAGAGACCTCTAAAATATAGTTCTTTCTAGGGTCACAGGCAGACACAGTATAATGCTTTACACATAGAAGTATCTAATAAATATTTGTTGAATCGTAACCTTTTTTAACTACCCAAGAGGGATCAGGGAATATTTTATGGAAAAGGTAACATTTGATTTGGAGGCATTAAAGTATAGGTGTGAAATCAACAGATGAAGTGACCCTAGTGTCATCCTATACTCCTTACTCTCACTCTTCATATCCAAATTCTTTGCCCAATTTTTTTGTCATTTTTCCTTTCAAAACATCTCTCATTTATGTCCCCCTTGTCTCCACTCACATAGCCACAATCCTAGCCCAAGTTCTCATCGCCTCTTGCCTGGACTACTGAAATAGCTTTCTACCTCGTCTTCCTACCTCATCTTTCCTTACTCCAAGCCTATCCTCCACTCAGCTGCCAAAGTGATTTTTTTCTGAAGTTTTAAGTATGATCATGTCACCTCCCTGTTCAATGAGGTCCAGTGGCTCCCTAATACCTCCAGGATCAAAAAAAAAATTCCTCTGCATAGTATTTCAAGTTTGTCATTATATTCCCCCACTTCTACCTTTTTAATCTTCTTATATCAAACCCCCATTCTCACCACCCCACCCCGCCACAGACACACTACAGTCCAGTTACACTGGCATCTGAAACTCAACATGCCTAAAACATAACTCATTATCTTTTCCCCAAAAATCTCCCCTCCTCTAAATTTTCCCATTACTGTCAAGGGCATTATCATCTTTCCAATACCTAGGCTCAATGAGCATCAGTGGCTCATTATTACTTCTGGAATCAGATATAAACTCTATAGCTCAAGTTCCTTATAGCCTGTCCCCTTTCTATATTTCCAGTCTTCTTACATTTTACAACCTTTCATATAATCTACAATCCAGTTCCACTGGTTTAATTGCATTTCCTCAAACACGACACTCCTCTCTCATCTGTATGCATTTGCACTGGCTGTCCACCATGCCTGGAATGTTCTGTTCCATCATTTCTTCCTCCAAGTTTGTTGGGGCTCTTCAAGACTCAGTTTAAAGTCCACCATTTGCAGGAGGCTTTTGATGGTGTCCTCAGTGCTAAAGCTTTCATCTCTCAGATTACCTTTCATCTCTCTCTCTCACTCTCTCTCTCTCTCTCTCTCTCTCTCTCTCTCTCTCTCTCTCTCTCTCTTTCTCTCTCTCTCTCTCTCTC
>CM053622.1:92473543-92558225 GCA_028646595.1 Phalanger gymnotis
ATTGGTTCCCCAGCTGGCCCCTCCTAAGTCACCAATCCACACCCACACAGGTTTCACACCTGACAGGGCCCTGGGCCTGGGGCTTAGCACTTAACAGCTGAAAGTACTTCCACTCAAAAGAAACAAAAGCCATGCTAATGAGACAATTTTGCTTAACAACACACTGATGTAGTTTATACATGTGCAATCATGTAAAATACATTTCCATACTAGTCATTTTGTGGGAGAAAACTAAAAGAAAATAAAAAGAAGAAAGGAAGGAAGAGAAAAATGATATGCTTGAGTCTGCATTCACATTCCAGTTCTTTTTCTGGAGAAGGATAGAATTTTTCATCATTTTACGATTATCTTGGATCATTGTTATTACTGAGAATAGCTGTCATTCACAGTTGTTCATCATACGATATTGTTACTGTGTACTGTGTACAGTGTTCTTCTGGTTCTGCCCACTTCATTGCATCAGTTCATGTAAGTCTTTCCAGGTTTTCTGAAATCATCCTATAACAGGCACTTATGAGGCACCTGCTATGTACCCAACACTATACAAAGTGCTAAGGTTACACAGAAAGGCAAAAAATACTTTTCTGTTCCCAAGGAACTTACGGTCTAATAGGAGAAATGACACACAAACAACTATGTTCCAATAATCTATATTCAGGACAAACTGGAGATAAGCAACAGAGGTAAGGCAGTATAGTCTTACTAGCCTTGTCTCTTTATTTCACTAGGGAGATCAAGAAAAGTTGGGTTTTAGCAAGGGTATGTCTGGGGGGAAGAGACAGGAGAAGGTAGTATTAGTGGGCAAGCATAACACGCCTCATCACCATTTCTCTAGAAATAAGCTGTTATTATTGAACATCCTGTCGATGCAGAGCCTGCATGTAAAAAGACAGAGAAACTAAGTTCGTTGTCTTTGTAATCTTGGGCAAGTCATTTCATCTCCCTTGGCCTCAGTTTCCATTTCTATAAAATGAGGAGATTGAACTAGATGGCCTCTGACGTTCCTTACATATCTAAATCCTGGGAACTTTATTAGTGAATAAGGTAAAGGTACAGAGTCACTGGGCAGCTAGGTGGCACAGTGGATTGAGCACCAAGGTCAGAAGGACCTGAGTTCAAATACAGCTTCAGTCACTAACTAGCTGTGTGACTCTGGGCAAGTCGCTTCACCCTGCTTGCCTCAGTTTCCTCACCTATAAAATGAGCTGGAGAAGGGAATGGAAAACTATTCCAATATCTTTGCCAAGAAGACCCCAAAAGGGGTCATGAAGAATTGCACAACTGAAAGCAACTAAATAACAATATCAAACAACAAAGATTCAACAATGTAATCATAAGAGAATCTTATGGATCAATAAACATTTTGAAGCACCTCCCATGTGCCAGACACCGTGCTTGATATGAAGATATAGAAATACAAAGAATGGAACAATCCCCATTGTCAAGGAGTTTACATTCTAATGAGGAAGAAAGAGTTTAATCTATGAACTTTAGGGACTAGTCAAGGAATATTGACACACATACACAAAAAGTCCCTAACCCTAAGGGACTTACATTCCCCTGGGAGATACAAGGTAGAGAGCATTAACAACCTAGAAAACCATGTAAGCTTAATATTGGAGAGAGCAACTAAAGAGATGGCCTTGAACCTGATAAGATATACATTTAGGGTGGTACTACCTCTACGAATGCGCAGATAGAGGTGGGAAATGGAATGTCAGTTTTAGGAAACTGATAGCTGTCCACTTTGGCTATGACTAACAAATTCCAGGGTGTTATGGGAAATTGGAATTGACCAAACAGCCTGTGAAGATTGACCTAGAGAAGTCCTACAGTATTGGTGCTTTTTGGAGGATTTGGGGTAGGCAGTAGGTAGCCATTGAATGATATTTCCAGCAGAAAAATTACAAAATTAGATGAATTGAATAAATAAGACGAATAGCTGAACAACCCTGCTAGAAGACAGGTTGGGGAGTAGCAAGAACATCACTGGCCTGTTCTTCCATAGAACTCTGAAATAACTACCATGGAAGGGGAAAACACTTATTAAGTGCTTACTATGCCAATCACTGCAATAAGCACCAAACATACAGATTGAAAAGTGTCCTCAAGGAGCTCACATTCTTTAGGAGGAAAACAACACAAGTAGGAGTTTTCAACTATATGTCAGATGGAAAGGTCCCATGGTCCCTAGGATACAATAGCAAAACAATGATAATTCATTTTCTTTAATGTCATTCCACTGATAAATATTAATAATAATAATAGCTATCATTTACATTCTGGTTTAAAATGTACAAAGCTTCACAATTATTATCTCATTTTATCCTCATAACAACGCTAGGGAGGGAAGTACTATTATTCTCATTTTACAAATACAGAAACTGAGGTAGGAAGGAGTCAAGTACCTTGCCCAGGTTCACACATCTAGTAAGTTTCTGAGGCTGGATTTGAGCTCAGGTTTTCTTGACTCTAGGTCCAATGTTCTATCCACTGCGCCTTCTGGCTGCCTCAAAAATCATGTATCTTTTTATATTAAACAAAGAGTACCAAGGACTTTGGTGGTCAGAACTGCCTTCTTTTGTATGTGAGGTGGGGGGGGGGGGTGTCTTCATTAGTTATAGCAGTTGAGGAGGCTAATACTACAGTACTGAAAAAGCAGTTGCTAGCTTACTTCTCTACAAGGGCAGGATGCTGCCCTATAGTCATTGTCTAGAAGAATAATGCTATTCAACTGATTGGCAGTTGATGTTTGTTGAGAAGAGATGAAGGGCTGAACTAGAAGCAGAGCCAATGGTTTGAGGATCACTGCTATACCTAGGACTCTTGGACTCAGGGTCCTAGGCTGCCTTCATTAGAGTCTGAGTGGAGGTGGTAGCTGAGGTGATTTGATCTGCCTGGCACATGCTGTCTCCTCTATATCATTAGTTCAACCAGATTAGCTGGTCTACCCTGTTGGTGGCAGCTGGTCATCAGTTGCTTTTGGTGGTAGTGGTAATGGTAGACCCCTTCTCCACAAAGACTGTCCCCTTCACGATAGCCGCAATGTGCAAGATGGAAGCTGGGCTGGTAGTCTGGGAGGTACTTTTCTTCTAGAGTCTTGGGCTCAGGATTCTGAGAGTCTGAGAGGAGGCAATGGTTGAATTGGCTAGACTAGGTAGACAATATTTGTCATTTCCTGTCTCTAACTCAAGATATATTACTTTTTCAGCCAGTTTGGCTTGGCCACCCCAATTATCTAAAAATAAAGCTAGAAATAGAAAATGAAAGAAATAAACCCATGAAGGGCCTTAAAGACCAGGATAATGATTTTTTTTTTATTTTATTGTATTATGTTAGCATGCATTTATACAAGCAATATACTCTCCCTGACAGAGACTAGTATAGATATACCTGTGCATTAAAAAAGATGACTGTAGGCAGGAAGATCTTGGCTGAGCCTCTGACCATCACACCCTATGATTAAGGGCTGGAGAGGATTCCAAAGGGCAGAGACTTGGTAGACCTGGTCAGGAATCCTCAACAAGGGAGTTAAAACTAAGTAAATATCAAGGTTGTGACCTAGCCAAAAAAAAAAAAAATTAGGAGGGAGTACAAGCAAAGTAAAGTGAACATCTTAAAATTGGTTCTAAAGATTAGAATTTAACTATCAGAATCTTTTCCACCTGTTTTCCTGTTATTTTAATTTTTTAACAGCCCCTCTCCACATCCCTTCTACTAGCCATTGTGTGCCCCCTTGTGGTGATCCATAGTGTAGCAGCCCTTGTACAACCTCCTGGAACTCCCACCAGCACAGGTAGATTGGATCCCCAGTGTGACTGAGTTCTCTTCCCTCAGGATTCTAAAAGACTGTGGATCCTTTAACCCTGAAAGACTGTGGCTTCTATCACTGTCACTTGTGAGTTCTCATCAGTGCGTTTTCCATTAGTAGTCAGCCAGACTTGAATAGCTTCTGAGCAGAGCTATTTAATGAAAAGGACTAGCAAGAACAGAGGGTACAAAACATTTCCTGCTAACCAGGGTACACTCTCCCTCTGTCTCTGGGTCTCTGAGAAGAGTGGGTACAAACTTAGCATTAAGAAGGAGTGAGATTGACATGTAGAGAGTACATATGGCAGAGGGGTACTACAACTCTCTCTTACTTGAAGGGTTTTTCTTCATCAAAGGAATTTTCCTTAGGCATAGCTCTCAGTTGGGCTCTGAGAATCAATGCCTTTCTAGACTACATAGCCAGCATTCACTCTACTTTAAAAGGTCCCACTTCTTAAAGCCTATTCTTCCCTTAGGTAGCTGCCCTTCTATAGCTATGTCCATGCTTGTCCTTAATTTTTCCCAATTGGATGTATATGTGCTACTGGTGTCTCTAGTAAAATGATCATGGGGGCAGGGAGAGAGGGGAATGTGACACTCCCTTTGGGCTCATAACAACCTCTCTGGTACGCATTCAAAGATCTGCCACTTCAAGGCAGCTCCCAGACCAGAGTCCTCACTTGACTGCTTTGTTTCTAAAATGCCTCCTGCTGAAATTCTTTCATCTACTTAAAGTCCCCAGAGGGATGGTTACCTTGTTTGATTAACCAATCACCTGTTGTTATCGTTGTTTATCCTTCATTTTTGAAGAGGACCAATGGCATCATGGGATGATGTCTTGATTCATGCATGAATTGGATTTAAGTGAGGCAGAGCTGCACAAAGTCATCAGCCTCACCCTCTCTTCCAAGTCACTGAGTCAAGTAGCAAGACAAAAGTCAAGGTGACTAGCAATGACCTAGGATGTAGTGGATGACGTTGGTATTTTCTGTGTCTGACCAATGTCTAAATGCTCCACATCACTTCCTTCAGTTGCCTTCATGGATGTTGGAACAAATTGTTCTCATCTGCCCATTTTGCCTGGGAAAGTCTTTATGGGCTTGGAGTAAACACTTCCCCCACAACTCACCAGTGGGTTTGAGGCTAGCTGGTTACCCTCAACTTGGTTTAATCCATCTGGCAAGATGGTTTTACCAGGAGTGTGACTGCTTCTCAAAGCCAAAGATGAGAGTTAAGTGTCAGGTGGACATGAAAGGTGGCCCTAAAAAGACTAGCAAGCCCTCGCATCAGAGGTTCTAGTCCTCCTTCCAATCATCTGTCTCTTTCTTGACCCAGTTTCAAGAAGCTTGCCCCTGATAAAGAGCTTACAAGGTAAGAAAGATGTTTAGACATTTAAAACTTCATGTTGTCTTTACACTAATTATATCACATTCATTGTGGTGGGAGTATGATATTTCTCTAATACAACAATAATTCCCCTTTAATATGCATATTGGTTGGTATGGTATTATCAATGTAAGGAAAAGAATACAGAGAAAAGATAGGGCAAAGGAAACTCCTTCCCTCCTGCAAGAGAACCAGGGTTTAGGAAATCTCAGAAATCTAGAGGGTGATGGAATCAATAGAAACCCAATCAATAGTAACTCCACCTGGCCAGAACAGCGACTGGCTGCAGCCTGGAATGAGGTAGCATTTGGTGTTTGAGTGTTTGAGTGAAATTAGCACTTCCTGGGCAAAGGCCAGGTGGAGCCATGGTATCAACTAAGCCCACGAGACTGGGGACTTCATATTGGTTAGGATCCTGTCTTATTTATTCTTTGTATCTTCCTATTCCCTATTCTATGTAAGTTCTTAGAACACATTTTTCTAAAGGCATTCTTTTTTGAGCCCTTAGAAAGGGGAGCAGCCACTGCTGTGAATCAGCATGGGTTCTTTAAAATCAAGTCTTGCCAAACTAACCTCATTATTCATATTTTTAACAAAATCCTAGACTAGCAGGTCTGGAAATGCTATAGAATACAGATATAGATATGTGGATTTCAGGAAAGCATTTTATAAAGTTTCTCACAATCATTCCATTAACAAACTACAATGATATAGGCTAGAAGATGTAGAGTTAGTTGGATTTAGAACTGCCTGACCAACCAAAGAAAGAATGTTGATTAATGGATCTGTGCTAACATGGAGGGATATCTCTAGTGGAGCCCTAAAAGGCTCTGCTCTTAGATTTGTTCTGTTGAATATCTTTACCAATAACTTGAATGAAGTCACAGATGACCCATCTATGTGTCATTGTATGTGTCGCTAATAGGAAGCTAGGAGTAACAGTGAAATTGATGAGAAAACTTGAATATTTTGAATCTGAAATCTTCCTTTTGGGTTCAAAAAACAAACTATAATAGAATATTGAGTTATGGCTAGAAATGGAATAGAAAAGCATTTAGAAACCAGTACAAGTAAAAAGACCTTCTTTAGTTGTTCAGTTGCTTCTGTTGGTTCATTTGTGTCTGACTCTTCTTCGTGACTGCATTTGGGGTTTGCTTGGCAGAGATACTGGAGCAGTTTGCTATTTCTTTCTCTAGTTCATTTTACATATGAGGAAACTGAGGCAAACAGAGTTAAATGACTTGTTCGGGCTCACACAACTATTAAGTGTCTGAGGCCAGATTTGAACTCAGGAAGATGAGTCTTCCTGACTCCAGGTCCCAAACTCTATCCACTATGCCACATAGCTGACCTAAAAAGTTACACATGTAACATGGGACATGAACCCATGAATCTGGGATTAAGTGTCTCATGCTCTACTGACTGTGCTAGCTGGGGTCAACTGAGCATTTAGCAATCTTCAAACAATGTGAGTCCTGAATGTAATATATCAGCCCAAAATTTATTTAATAAATATCTAACTTCCAGACCTACATTAGTTTCCCTCTGATATCTCATGGTATGGAGGTAATCCTAGATTCTCTAGAAAAGCTATGCCAATGGAATATACACTCTGGAACATTCTAAGGAGTTGGAAAGACTTTGAACATAATATCAGTGACAGAACAAACTTGTTACCTGAGGACAAGCCTAGCTGCATGTATAATGGCTTTATGAGGCATATCTCCACCCACACAGATACACCTCACACCTCTCACCTTAATAAGTGCATACCTACTGACTCTCTACATACCTACTGACTCAATCTTTTCTCACACTGGAAGGTCTAGATTCCCAGAGAAAGACCATCACCTCTTAGTTATATTCAAATTCTCTCAGGCCCTAGGGATAACCCTGTTATGAGGGAATATGCTTCTTCTACTTACCGCTCTAGCTCTTGAGGCCCCCCCAATGCATTTCTATTTACAGTCATCCTCTCAAAATAATGACACTTTTAGATCTTAAACAGAACCACTTACTTAGCAGTAATTCAAAAAAAAAATAATAATAGTATCGTAGATGTTCATATATTAAAACAAATGCATGAATAATAAATGTCATAATTCACTCTTAAACCTGTCTTACAGTCTCTTACCATTCTACTCAGTATCTCTGAGGGACCGTGGATACACACAAAAGAAACCTTCCAAAGAGGCACTTTAGTAAGGAAAAACTATATTTTCAGGGTACCTGACAAGTCTGTTACTGTAAACTTCAGTGTCCTCTTTCAATTTCAGGAACTATTCATGAAAAACCTCCAAGGTTGTAACATCTGTTGAATAGACGCTTCCGCGGCTAAATGAAGTTGATCGGTTCTGTGCTTGACTAACATCTCATTGGGCATGACATTTCAACTGTACTAATTTATCCACTGAGTAACTTGTATAATTCTCTGCTTCCCATCTGTTCCTCTCCTCAGAAAGACTTACTTCTCAACAACTGCAGTATAGCTATGATTTCCAGCTTCAAACTTAGCTGATGTAATTTCATGTCTCTTCCTCTCAACTCCTATCTTTCTGCATTCAGACTTGGAGTCTTCTATGTGAACAACCCTACCACAGTTTAGAATTAGTAATCAAATTCTCATTTTCTTTCCATAATCAGATAAATTACATTTGTCTGAAAATAATACAACAGTTTTGCTGTCCATAGTCCTTCAACATGCTATAGCTTGCCTCATCTAAAACTTAGAAACTGCTTATCTCAGAACTCTGAATCAGAAATTAATGTTTTAGTCATGACTCCTCTTAGAATTATGAGCGGACTTAATTCTGCAATAATCGTTAAAGGGACAGTATATTACCCAAGTATGGAGAAGGCTATCTTTTGAAAGTTGGTCAGTAAGTGATAAATTTTGTAATAACCTATTAATGAAATATTATTGAAATGATGTCCAAAGTAAGTGAGTTGATAAACTGTTCCTGATTTTGAATGTCAATGTCAGTTCTTGGTGTCATGTGTTTTGAAGAGCTTTGTCAAGTTAGTATGAATACAGATGAGGGGCAGGGGTATGCTGGACCTAATGGTTCAAAATTATTTTTCACCTTGGGAATTGGCAAATGTTACAAATCAGAGTTTGCTTTATTGTTTTGGTGTTTTTCTAGACAAGAAATTGATGAAAAATGTTGAAGATTAAACTTAAAAGCGTATAATATATACATTTTTTTCAGAGACCCTCCAGATGAGGGTAAGATGGTGAGAGATGGTGAGAGAACTCAAAACCATACCACAACAGGAACAATTGAAGGGATTGGTAGTATTTAGCCTATATTAGTAATAACTTAAAATATCTTTTTCAAGGACTTCAAGGTTGTCATGTAATTAAATTTATTTTGGTAGATCCCGGAGGGAAACAATAAGATCAATGGATGGAAATTTCAAGAATGGTAGATTGTCAGTCAGGAGGGGAAATAAAAAGAATCCTCACAAAACTTTCCATAAGTAGAATGGTGTGCCTCAATGGATAATAAGTTCCTTTTCCATGAAAGGTGATCTTCAAATGGAAGCCAGATCCCATTTCTTGGGATCTTTTGAAGCAGTCTTATCATTCTATTCTTTTATCTTCTTGCCCACAAGGATGAGAATTGAGGTCCTCTGAAAGAGAGGCAGCATCATTAAATGGGAAATATCAATGGACTGATTATTAGAAGGCCTGAGCTTAAGTTCTAGGTGTGTCATGTGATTACTGTAAAATTAAACAAGTCCTTTTAATTTAGTTTCCTCATCTTTGAAATACAGGGGAGGTCGGAATACAGGCTCTCTAGATTCTTTGTGACTAATATTCCATGAACTATAGAATGCAGGGCATGGGATGAGGGGAAGTGAAGAAGCTAGATAAGATTTCTAAAATTCTTTTTAGCTCAATGATTTCTCAATTTGCTGGTGCAATTTCTGAGCCACAAATCATATACTTAAATTGAAAATGTCTCAATTAATAGCAATGAGATTCCATGTTTTTAAAGGTCAATTTTTAACATGGTATCCTTTTTCTCCCTTACTAAACTGAAATTATCACGAATCTCAAAATATTATGTCTGTGAAGAACCTTAGAAGGCATCTAGAGCAGTGGTGTTAAATGAAAATAGAAATGGCTACACATTGACTTAGAAAACCACAAATTAAGATTATTTATGTTGTATCACATAAGAGCAGCTAGCTGTTACAATGGATAGAATGCTGGCCCTGGAGTCAGGAAGATCTGAGTTCAAATCCAGCTTCAGATACTTGTTAACTGTGTGACCCTGGGCAAGTCATTTAACTCTTATTTGTCTCAGTCCCTAATCTGTAAAATGGGGACATGTTAGAGAAGGAAATGGCAAATCACTCTAATATCTTTGCCCAGAAAACTCCATGCACTTGTCCATGGAGTCGCAAAGAGTCAGACATGACTGAATATTATGTTGTATTTTTATTAATTTTGTTTAAGTTTAAACATTTTCCAATTACTTTTCAATATGGTTTGGGCCTTTCTCAGGAGTTCTGCAGGGCATAAACCCTATGTGGCAAACCAGGTGTTTGACACCTCCTACCTCGAATATTTATCTTCTAGACATGAGGAAAACAAAGACTCCGGAAGTGAAATAACTCCCAAGGTCACATAGTAAGGAATTATTTCCCTTCTTTTACAATTAGGAAAACAAGTTTAAAGAGTTCCAAGTGGCTTGCCCACAGTCATAGAACCATTAAGGAAGTGGTCTAGCCATAACTTGAACCCATCCAGGTGTCTCAACTGCAAGTCCAGTGCTTTGTCCACACCACTGTTGCTTGGTCACCTTTCCAACAGTGGGAATGTGGTCTTTCATGCGGGAAGCAATCAATGTGAGATTAAATTCAATTCATTTGAATTGCCTACAATGAGTTAGTATTACACTTAAGATATTGATTTTTTTTTAAAAAAAAAGACTAAGAAGAAGAATCCTGGCATCCTTTGAGTACTGGCAGAAAATGACTCACTGAACTAAAGTTAAAAAAACACAACATTCTGTGTTTATCACTTCGATGGTATAATTGTAGAAGTGAATTACTGTCTGAGATGTGGCATTGATCCCTGCTAGATCAAGGTATGATTTGGTCAATCTAACTTAAATCCCTAATAAAGTAGTAGAACCAATACTGAAGGGGGGAGAAAATCTGTGAACATGTAGAGGATCACAGAAAAATGAGCAATAATCAACATTGGTTATGATAAATAAGCCCTGCCAGAAATATTTGATTGCCTTTGATTTTGTTTATAAACTCCCTGTGAGCTAGATGAATATGGGTATGCCAGAGATTTAATATATCTTTTTATTTTTAATGAAGCATTTAATATAGCATCATGGAATGTTGCTTATAAAAATTAAATTAATTAAATTTGACTCAGCTATAGATACTCATGCATAGATTAAGAAGACATTCAGGATGCTTCATCTCCATGTAACTATGGTTCTAATTTAGAAAGACACTGAACTGAACAACACCAGGGTTATTATTGCACCCAGTCTTATATAATATTTTTATTAACGATCTAGGAAAGCATTGCCTAATTTCTATAATCAGAGAAAATAGTCATTGGAGCAGTATTACCAAAAAGACAACAAAATCACACTACAAAGGTATTGCTGTATTGGGAGTAGGAGGAGCAATAGATTTGTGAGTCAAAAGAATTGACTCTGCCATTTGCAAAAGGTCATTTAAAGCTCTCTGAATCTTAAGTTTCTCATAGTCACTCCATGAAAACAGTACAATGATATAGGCTGAAAGATTTTCCTACTCTATAAAATGGGGATAGTGAGGGAAGTACTTCAAGGGTAAATCAAAGAGTACTATATAAAATAATATTATTATCTTAATCAAATGGAATCATGTGTATGAGAAGGTTTTGCAACTGTATCTCGTGCCCCCAAACCAAAAGCTCTGGTTTTCATTTATCAAGATTCTCACAAATAACTGTTTTTGGTTAATAGCCTCTTACCTTATTCTCTTCCCCTTATTCCAGGAATCCCCTGCAAACCTCAAAATATACCTATCTGTATGGAAAAAAAAATAATGGACCTCAGTTCCCATGCAAGCACTCAGGTTAACAATGTGTCAAACACAAAACAGGCTTGATTTAACAACAACAACAAAAAAAACATATCATGAACTGATTTGCAAGCATTGGGCCTTATCATTCTCCCTGCCACTACCTCTTAAAGTCCTCCAAGCTTCTCTACCTCTAAACCCTGTGGATCCCTTTTACTGTCATCTGACTTACTGATAACCCCTTAGGACATTGGTCCCTGCCATCTGATCCTCCACTGCATCCTTACATCCTTAGTATTTCTAAATCTTTTCATCTGCTCTGAAACTTGAACATTCTTATATATGTTGTTTTCCCCAATAAGAGTATGAGCTACTTGAGAGCATGACTGTCTCAGTTTTTCTCTCTAGGACTGAGCATGAGCATTACAAAAGTGTTTCATTCATTCATTCCTATTTCCAACCCTGTGAGATAGATCATGTAGATGTTTATAATTCACCTTTTACTTGTCAGGAAACTGAAGTTCTGAACAGTTAAGTGACTTGTCTGTGTTCACATAGCTATTAAGTGTCAGAACTAATATTTGAATCCAGGTCTTCCTGATTCAAACTCCAGAATATAATTTATTCAATATGCTGTGTCCCCTGAGGAACTTTAAGATGCCATATATCCAGACGCTACAAGTGTTGTTGTTCAGTCATTTCAATCGTGTTTGACTCTTTGTGACCCCATTTGGGGTTCTTTTAGCAAAGATACTGCAATGGTTTGTCATTTCCTTCTCCAGCTCATTTTACAGATGAGGAAACTGAGGCGAACAGGGTTAAGTGACTTACCCAGGGTCACACAGATAGTAAGTATCTGAGGCTGGATTTGAACTCAGGCAGATGAGTCTTTCTGATTCTAGGTCCTACACTCCACCGTGCCACCTAGCTATCCCCAGATGCTATAAGCTGTATTAATTATAAGGTTATATAGACTTAGCCTTGAAAGGAATCTATTCTGTCCACATAATGATTTCTAACTCCGCCATCTCCACAAATGGTCATACAGATTGAAGATGTCCTGTTATGACAAGCTCATTCCTCTTTAAGGCAGTCTATTACCCTATTATTGAAATCTAATTGGAAGCTTTTCTATATGTTAAATCAAAATGGGACCCTCTGGAACAGTTGTCAATTGTTTCTAGTTCTGAACTCTTCAGGCACAGTTGGGAGCACAGTCAATTGCTATATAAATATGAAAGTACACACAGTCTTAATTCCCAGGAGAGAAACTATGCAACCATGGAGGTCCCTCCAGTGAATCACGTGGTCCCAGGAATTGCAGTGGGTGGATACAAGTGGCTAGAAATTCTTAGACCAGCTAGAAATTGGCATTAAGTGACATTTTAGTGGCAGAATAACAGATAGGCTCCTAGGCCCAGGAACACCAAACTCCCTGAACACAGTGGAACAGTTCCTGGGTGAAGGCAAGGAATTTACATTTTATCAAGAAGTGTCCAAGAGACACCATCATTATCAGAACAAAATAAATAGCAGTGAAGACTTCACACCTCATTTAGAGAAGTACCCATCCATGCCAGAATAAAATCTCTATCCCTGTGGCAAAAAGGGTTCAGGACAATGTCTAGGTACATGATATATAATCAGCATCTGACAAATCAGGAACAGGAGTGATAGGAGAGGAAAAGAAGTGAGGGCCCAAAGCAAGTCTATGCCTCCGAACATTTTCGATCCCTTTTTCTCCTTATATTCTCCCCATTTGAGTTTGTATTTTTGTCCTCAAAATACCTTCTTTTCCTGTCTCTGTTAGACCCTGCAGAAGACTGAAGTCAGCTTTCAGGTCCTGCAGGGGACTGTGGACCTATTTGGTGCTATTCACTTACAAATAGTTTCTAAGGCACTGAAACAAGGCTCAGGGAAGCTATTTCTGGGTCTTTGAAGACCAGTGAGATGGTACAAAGGGAGGCTGTTCATAAGTCCAATTCTGTGGAAAGGGTTTAAACACAAAATGAGGCTGAGTCTTTGTAGCTATTTTGACTTTAATGCCCAATGTACCTTTATTAATTTATTTGGAGGGAAGTGGGGAGAGAGAGGCAAAAGCATCATTAACCAAATAGAAATGCTTCCTAAGTCCATGGCCTTGCACATGATGTCTGCATAAAGCTGCATGCACCGAAATGCAAATTATTTAAATTTTTAAAAATGATTATCATTCAATAATATATTTACATTATATATATATATATATATGTAATAAGTTTTGTCAACCTAGGGTAGTGAAAAGAATACCAGATTTAGAATTAAAAGAACATATTTTTATTGTTGGCTCCATAATAACTTTCTCATTATTCAATCTTGGTAAAATCCCCTACTCTTTCTGAGATTCAGTTAAGAAATGGGATTGTCAATTATTTGTACCTCAGGAGTTGTAATCACTACGAGGAAGCTTGGGTTCATCAAGAGAAAAAAAAGCCTTGTGATAAATAAGGGGTTTTTAACTTGGCACCCTCAGACCACCCCTTGGGAGGTGGGGGGAGTCTATCGATAGATTTCAGGAACTCCACTAAGAGGGGGGAGAAATGACATTTTTATTTTCAGTAATCTCTAACCAAAATTAAGCTTTTCTTTCAGTTATTTTAAAACATTATTCTGAGGAGGGTCCATAGGCTTTGCCAGACACAACAAAAAGGTTAAAAACCCTAGTGCTAGACTGATTTCATTAACTTTTTTCACAGGATTACCAGCCTGAAAGCACAGGAGAATTCCACAGATATCTAATGCCAATGCAAGAAATATAATTTGGTGTTTATATAAGCTCAAAATCTAATGGGGGAGACAACATGAAATCAATTATGGACAAACAAGATATAGACAGGTTAATTGGGAATAATCCATTGAGCAAAGTCCCTTACATTAAAGGGGAATCAGGAAAGGCTTCCTTTAAATTACAGAGGTTTCCAAACTTCTTTGAACTATTTTCTCCTTTTCAAAGAAAAAATCATTCACTATCCCCCTGGAAATCTACTTTTTTTAACCCTTTAATTTTTTTTTGAAATTTGTGTCATTTCAAAAAATATAAAAAAATGTTAATGATGCATCTTAAATTGAATAATTTATTGTAAATTTGTGGGGGGTTTTCCTGCATTGAAATTTTGATGATGTAATGTTGTATCATGTAACCATGTAGTATTGTATTGTAAACAAGTCATTGCACACACATATTCCTGTTGATGCATGCTGGACTTCCCAACAATGTGGAACAGACATGCTTGCCTGCCAACACTTGTTTGTTACGACCTGCCAAGGGGCTTGACCACTGATAGGTTATAACATATATTTTGTGTGTTTATTTGGAAAATAATGTAATCACTATGACTTTAACTCTGTTACACAACAGATAAAACATGTACAAATGGTTTTTCAAAATTTTCTTCTATTCTCTTCTTTCATTATGCTTCCACAACCCCATATTTTTATTCAACATCCCCCAATTTCACCCAAGGCTACTGCCACCCCCTGGATCATTCCAGTGCCCTCCAGGGGGCAGTACCACCCACTTTGGGAAACTATGGGTATAGAAGGTAAAATTTTAGCTAAAACTTGATGGTAACCAGGGAGGCTAGGAGATGGAGATGAGAGGGAAAGAATTCGAAGTGTGGGAAATAGCCACTGAAAATGCTCATAATTTGGAAATGGGAAGTATCTTATGCAAGAAACTACAAGAAGGCCAGTGACACTTGATTTCAGAATACATGGTAAGAAATAAGGTGTAAGCAGACTGTAAAGGTATCATTGGGGCAGGTTGTAAAGAGTTTTGAATGCTAAGATTTTATATTTGACCCTGGAGGTATCAGTGAACCATTGGAACTTTATTGAGTAAGGGTGCAATATCATATTGGCCCTTTAGAAAGATCAGTTAGACAGCTGAGTAGAGAATAGACTGAGCTGAGGGACTTGAGTCAAAGAGAGCAACCAGTAGTCTATTAAAATAGTCCAGACATGAAGTGATGAAGACTATCATGCTTCTATAATTTAGTAAACAGTCCTTGACCATTGCTATAGACCAAAAAGTCATTGTGTTATAACCAAACTGGTGATAAACTACCCCAAAGTTTAGTTAGAATGGTCCTTTAATAACCAACATATAGGCCTACACTAAGCCCATATTCAAAATAAAACCTGTAAGAACTTGTTTTTGACTGATGAGGACTGTGAGAACCCAGGGCCACCTTCAAACCACGATGAGGCTTCCGAGTGAGACTTCAGAATTGAGGCTGTAACTCTAAAGTGCTCTATAAACGAGAGTTGTTATTTTTGTCCTTGAAACCTTCCTGAATCTATTTATAATTTGACTATGCTGCCTCTTTGTTTAATGTGTTGCATAAGTTCTCCACCTGCTGTGTGACAGAATTTGTCCTTTTATTCATTCATTCTACCATTACCAAGGGTTGCTTCCTGTTGTGGAGGCATTGTCCAGGTTGTTCCATTAGTTATTTTTAAAGATTTCAGTATATACCCATTCATTCTTTGTTTTTCCAGAGGGAAGACTCATAGCTTTTTTCAGTCTTCTTTCATATCAAATCCTTTCTATCTTGTCAGTAAGGGGAAAAGTTTAGTTCAGTGAAAAGAGTACTACTGCTAGATTGGGTTCAATCTTGCCTGTGGTGTTTACTACCTATGTGACTCTCAGTATATTGTAATGGAAGTTTGGAAGAAGCGGGGCCCTAGTCTGCCATAATGAACCGACATTTTGGGCAAATCATTTAACCATCCTGGGCCTCAATTTCCACCTGAGGAAAATGAGTATTCAGAACTAGATGACCTCCAAGGCCCTTTTAAGCTCCTGCTCAATGATCTTTTTAAGGAGCCTCTCCCGAACCTTCAACAACATTCCTGTCCTTTTGAGGTCATTGCCCAGGAGGGTAATCGTGCCCTATCTTAACAGTACTTTTATTGAGGCATCCGAAAGGGAGGCAGTGTGGAACTGGGGCAGGGTGAGGAGGGAGGGGAGAGCATAAACATTGTTCTGACCCAGAAAAGCATTGACTATGTCCTCTTTGTCTTTTTCCTTCAAGGAGACAATATGTGAGCTAACACGATACACTTTTTCCCATGGTATTTCTCTAGGCAAAGCACTAGGATTTGTTCATGTGGAAAGGAGTATCTGGTTCCTTGGAGAACATTGGTACCTGAATAGCTCTTGCTTAATTTTCTCTGCATATTAAAGATCACTACCAACAGAGCCATGCTTCCCAAGAGGTCTTAGAGGATGACAATCTGGCCCTGCTGAATTTAGAATAATGACTTAGAAGTCCCCTACTCAGAAATAGATAGATATAGATATACACATATACACACATAAATATACACACATACACATACATATGTGTGTATACACACATACCTGTATACATATATGTGCATATATGTATATGTGTGTATATGTATGTGTGTGTATGTATATATGTGTATGTATATATGTATCCAGAGACATTTTCAGACTGGAGATAATCCTTCTGAAGCCAATTCAATCATTTAGAATCCTTCTCAGATACTTTAAGACAGATATGGGAAGAGTACAAATGTAGATGGAGAGTAGCCTTACTCTTACAGGACCCACACTCCATCTATAAAAATCATTGGGAAAGTACAGTGCAGACTGCGAGGCTTGCCTGGCTGGTCCCACCTATGTACCTATAGATTTTTCATATGTTTCATATGGTTACTGTGCTCCCTCTGGACACACCAGGGGGAGGGACCATCTCATATATTGGCAAGGAAAGGAGGAAAAGAGAGGAAAGGATAAATGGACAGGAGCAAAAAGATTCGGGAAAAGAGAAGAAAGAAAGGACCAAGTCTGAATCAGAGAGGAGGAGGCAATTGGAGCCCTTGGAAGGCATTGAACACTCAAATTTAGAAAAAGGAGAGAAGAATTAAAATTGGCAAAATGAGGAGCCCCAGAATTGGCTCTCTTTAATCTCAAGCCTTGTTTTAGGAATAACATAGCTTTAAATATTTTTTGTTGCTATTTTGTTATTTTGACACCTACATGGTTAGTGAATAAAACTCTGGGACCTGAAGTCAGGAAGAATGAGTTCAAATCTGGCCTCAGACACTAACTGTGTGGCCCTGGGCAAGTCACTTAACCTCTGTCTGCCTCAATTTCTCCATCTGAAAAATGGGGATAATATTAGCATTGTTGTGAGGATGAAATGACATCTTAATTATAAAACACTTATAGTGTTTTATAGTGCCTGGCACATAGTAAGCATTGTATAAATGTTGGTTGTTATTAGCTATTATTATTTTGAACTTTACTTTTCTTTGTATCTCCAGATCTTAACAACACTATATCTGACATATAGTGAGTGTTTAACAAATGCTTAGAGAATGAATGATTGATTGGCTTGGCAAACTCCAACAAACATAAATGTTTCCATATAAGGTTATGAACTGAACTGGTTAGCTGAACTGATCTCACAGTAGAGAAGTTTTATGACATATGCTATAATTGTGTGTAATGGAAAGGGCATTGGACCTGGTGCCTCTACTACACTTTCTGGCTTTGTAACAATCCCGGTCAAATCTCTCTGAACCTTCCATTTTCTCAGCTCTAAAATAATATGTGTGGCACATACCTCACAGGAGTGTTGTAAGAGCTTGAGAAAGATCATCACTGACATTTTATAGTATTTTAAAGTCTGCAAAGAAATGTACATAAATAATTTTATTTGAGCATCAAAACGATGCGAACTAGGTACTACAAGTATTTTAATCCCAATTTTACAGATAAAGAAACTGAGACTCAAGTTGCGACATGCCCGGGGTCATGAAGCAAGTTATTGTCAGTGGCAGGATTCAAATCCTGGTCTTCCTGACTCCAAGTCAAGCACTCCATCCACACTGTCACCTTTGGGAAAGCGAGCCATTATTAGTATGTGTATACACAACTTTGGAATTTGCTTTTAGGCTAAAAGGAACAACTTATTCTTTATATAGCCTGCGTATGAGTGTAATGCAAGATTAAATTGAATGAAGTATCTTAAAGGCCAAGCCTGGGTATTATTTATGGAATTTCTACATCTATTTAAACTTCAGCTTTTCAGTTAGAACTTAACAACGGATAAATGCATCCATTATGGGCCTTGTTTATGTTGTCAATCATCGAGCATTATTAAGTGCTTCCTATGTGCTAGGCACTGTGTTAAGCACTGGGGATATAAAGAAGGCAAAAAAAATCAAAGAGAATAGCAAAATGGTCTGTTCTTACAAGTGCTCACAGGCTAATGGGGGAAACAACATGAAAGCAACTGCATTCGAACATTTTATAAACAGGATAAATTGGAGATAATATCAGAGGAAAGGCACCAGCATTAAGGGGGCTTCACAAAGGCTTCTTGCAGCTGGAATTTTAGCTATAATCTGAAGAAAGCTAGAGACGCCAGTAAATAGTGATGAGCAAGGAGGGCATTCCAGGCATAGGGGAAATGGCTAGTGGAAATTCCTGGAGATAGGAGATGTGCAAGGAACAGCGAGGAGGTCAGTGTTAATGGATCGTAGCTTGGGGAGGTCAGGAGGGGTAGTGAGATGTGAGATGACTGGAAATATAGGAGGGGGGTCAAGTTATTGATTGCTGAATAGAGAATTTGATTTGATCCTGGAGATGACAGGGAATCACTGGTGTTTATTGAATGTGTGTTGGAGGGGGAGGGGAGGTTGACATGTTCAAATTTATGCATCAGAAAGATTAAGCAGACAGCTAAGTGGAGGATGGACTGTGGTGCAGAGACACTTGAGGCAAGGGGACCAAATAGCAGGCTATTGAAATAGTCCAGACATATGGTTATTAAGTCCTAAATCAAGGTGGTGGCAGTGTCAGAGGAGAGAAGAGGGCACTTATGAGAAATGTTACAAGGATAGAGTGCCGGGCCTGGAGTCAAGAAGGCTCATTTTCCTCAGTTCAAATCCAGCCTCACACACTTACTAGCTGTGTGACCCTGGGCAAGTCACTTAACCCTGTTTGCCTCGGTATCCTCATTTGTAAAATGAGGGGGAGAAGGAAATGGCAAACCACTCCAGTATTTCTGCCCAGACAACCCCAAATGAGGTCATGAAGAATCAGACATGACTGAAATCGATAGAACGTGGCAACAGATTGGATATGGAGCCCAAAAGACTATGAGAAGTTAAAGATGACACTTGGGTTGTAAGTAGATAATGGTGTACTTGATAGTGGTAGGGAAGTTAGGAAAGGGAGACTAGGAGAAGAGCGCAATGAGTTCACTTTTAGATATGCTGAGATATACCACCAGTCAATTGAGAAATGCTTACTGATTGCTTATTATGAACAAAGCCCTATCCTAAGAACAATGGGAGATAAAATGAGGTGTAAGATAATGTCAGCTTAAAGTATATTGCAAAAATACAGGATAAAGCCATTCAAAAGATAACTAGCAATGTCAGGCAGCATACTGCTTGCTGGTATTTGGGGATCCAGGTCGTACTTGAAAGGACTCCTTCACAACCTGACTACTCCTTATCTGTTCCGGTCTTCTCGAACTTTATTCCCCTGTGCGTTCTCTCTGATCCAGCAACATCTGCCTGTGTGCTTCTCCTTACAGACTCCAATCCAGCTCTATGTTCTTTCAACGAATGTCTTCCATGTCCAAAATCCTCTCCCCCTTTGTTCCTGCCTCTTGGCTTCCTGGCTTCCTTCACAAATCAACTCATATCCCACCTTCTTTTTTATGCTTCAGTCTGTATTCAGACTCCATCAGTTCGATAGAGAACATTTTTCATCCTAAGTCCCTTCAGAGTTGTCTTGGATCGTTGTATTGCTGAGAATGACTAAGTCCTTCACAGCCGGTCATCTTACAATATTGCTGTTACTTTGTACACAGTGTATTTCATTTTGCATCAGCACATGCAAGTCTTTCCAGGCTTTTCTGAGAGCATCCTGCTCATGATTTCTCATAGTACAATTGTATTCCATCACGATTACATACCACAACTTGTTCAGCCATTCCCCATTTGATAGACATCCCCTCAATTTCTATTTCTTTGCCCCCAGAAAAGAGCTGCTAAAAATATTTTTGTACATACAGGTCCTTTTCCTTTTTTGTTATTTATCTCTTTGGGGATACAGATCTAGTAGTGGTATTATTCACTCAAAGTGTATGCATGGCTTTATAGCCCTTTGGGCATAGTTCAAAATTGCTCTACAGAGTGGTTAAATCAGTTCACAACTCCACCAATAGTGCATTTTTCCCAAGTCCCCTCCAACATTTGTCATTTACTTTTTCTGTCCTGTTAGTCAATCAAATAGGTATGAGGTAGTACCTCAGAATTGTTTTAATTTGCATTTCTCCAATCACTAGTGAGTTAGAGTATTTTTTTATATGGCTATAGATAGCTTTGATCACTTAAAAATGATCATATCTTTTGATCATTTGTCAATTGGGGAATGGCTCTTATTTTTATAAATTTGATTCAGTTCTGTATATGTTAGAGCAATGAGGCCCTTATCAGATAAACTTGCTTCAAAATTTTTTCACAGTTACTATTGATAACTATATTTCCCTCCATCCTATCTCCCCCATTTATTCTATTCTCTCTCCTTTCACCCTGTCCCTCCTCAACAATGTTTTGCTTCTGACTGCCCCCTCCCCCAATCTGCCCTCCTTTCTATCACTCCCCTTTCCTTATCCCCTTACCCTCCTACTTTACTGTAGAGTAAGATAGATTTCTATACCCAATTAAATGTGTATATTATTCCCTCTTTGAGCCAATTCTGATGAGAGTAAGGTTCACTCACTCCCCCCTCATCTCCTGCTTCTTCCCCTCCACTGTAAAAGCTTTTTCTTGCCTCCTGTATGTGAGATAATTTATCTCATTCTCTCTCTTTCTCTTTCTCCCAGGACATTCTCCTCTCACCCCTTAATTTTAGTTTTTAGATATCATCTCTTCATATTGAACTCACACCTGTATATATATACATATATATGTATATACACACATACATATATATATGCATATATATGTATGTATGTATATATACATTCCTTCTAACTACCCTAATGAGAAAGGTCTTATGAGTTACAGATATCATCTTCCCATGAAGGAATACAAACATTTTAACCTTATTAAGTCTCCTATGATTTCCTTTTCCTGTTTACCCTTTTATGCTTCTTTTGAGGCTTGTATTTGAAAGTAAAATTTTCTGTTTAACTCTGGTCTTTTTATTAAGAATACTTGACAGTCCTCTATCTCATTAAATATCCACTTTTTTCCTCTGAAGGATTATACTCAGTTTTTCTGGATAGGTGATTCTTGGTTCTAATCCTAGCTCCATTGCCCTCTGAAATATCATAAGCCCAGCCCTCCAGTTCTTTAATGTAGGAGCTGCTAAATCTTGTGTTATCCTGATTATGGCTCTATGATACTTGAATTGTTTGTTTCTGGCTGCTTGCAATATTTTCTCCTTCATCTGGGAACTCTGGAATATGACTATGATATTACTGTTGGTATTTATTTTAGAATTTCTTTCAGAAGGTGATCGGTAGATTCTTTCAATTTTTATTTCACCCTCTGGTTCTAGAATATCAGGGCAGGGCAGTTTTCCTTGATAATTTCTTGAAAGATGATGTCTAGGCTCTTTTTTTGCTTGTGGATTTCAGATAGTCCAATAATGTTTAAATTATCTCTCCTGGATCTATTTTCCAGGTCAGTTGTTTTTCCAATGAGGTATTTCACATTGTCTTCCATTTTTATTTCTTTTTGTTTGTTTTATTTTATTGTTTCCTGATTTCTCATAAGGTCATTAGCTTCCATTTGCTCCATTCTAATTTTTAAGGAATTATTTTCTTCAGTGAGCCTTTGGATCTCTTTTACATTTGGCCTAGTCTGTTTTTACGGTGCTGTTTTCTTCATTATTTTTTGTGGTCTCCTTTACCAAGCTGTTTACTCATTTATCATGATTTTCTTGCATCACTGTCATTTCTCTTCCCAATTTTTATCTACCTCTCATCTGGATTTTCAAACTCCTTTTTGAGCTCTTCCATGGCCTGAGACCAATTCATATTTTGTTCTTGGAGGATTTGGATGTAAGAGCTTTGACTTTGTTGTCTTCTTCTGAGTGTGTGTTTGATCTTCCTTGTCACCGTAGTAATTTTCATAATCAGAGTTTTTTCTGTTGTTTGCTCATTTTCCCAGTCTATTATTTGACTTTTGATTCTTTGTTAAAGTAGGGTTCTGCTTCCAGGGTGGGGGACACACTGTTCCAAGCTTCAGGGGTTTTGTGCAGCTGTTTTCAGAGATACTTCTGGGGACCAATATGTTTTCAGTTCTTCCAAGGTGGTATGATCTCAGGACAGGTGTTTACTACTCTCCTGGCCTGTGCTCTGGTCTATGATCAACCACAACACTCTTTTCTATCCTGGAACTGTGATATCCTTAACAATAACTGCTGATTCCTTTTATGTTATCTTGAGTATGCCCCTATCAGGTCACAGAGCCTGGCGCTCAGAGGTGATGGGACCATTGTAATTATCACCATCAACCTCCAGTGCCTTGGTAAGAAATTGGCAAAAGAATCTGAGGAAGGACATTAATTCTTGCCAAGTGAAGAGAGCAAACATCTTTCTAATATCAATATCAAACCAATGCTATTGTTTATCACTGAGATATAGAATACACCAGTCTCCAAAGAATTAAAAAATAATCCCACATAGAAGGCAATGGAGAGGTGCATGGTGGTTATATGAAGATTGGAATGTATTACCAATGAGAAGCCCCAAAGAAGAGCAGAGGAAAAAGATGTCATCAAAACATTATAAAAGAAAAGGAGATGAGGTGATTACGTGGTAAGGGTGAGGGATTGACAAGTAGACTGTGAATGGTTCCATTGGTGCACATCTCCTTGTCAAGAGAAAGGGAAGAAGGCCTCTAGCAAGTTGAGTGGACCTTCTATGGAAGTCTTATGGAAGGATATGGGTAAAGGTCACACAGAATTAAGAGGCATAGATAAGTTGCTATCTCTCATTTGAGGTAACTTCCAAATACATGAGATAACAGTGTTTTGAAGTATTGAGAATAAGTACAGTTTAAAGGTCCAGGACATAGACACAACCAACTGCCATGAGACAGAGGTTGAAAGTGATGCTGTGGCCCAAGAGTCTTTCTAACTGCTACCTGCCAGTCAGTCAGCCAGTCATAAAGTATTTATTAAGTCCCTACTATATGCCAGGCATTGTGCTAAGAACTGAGGATTCAAAGAAAGGCAAAAGACAGGTCCTATCCCTAAAGAGCTCACAATGTAATGCCAATGTGTTTACTTTGCTTTCAATATTTTGTGGAAAGTTTTCTACTCATTCAGATTCCATGTAAATCCTTGGTCATTGAAGTCTTCCTAATTGCAAAAGGACTTCTAGTACCTTGGCATGACCTAGGTTTAACCAGGACTTTTCTGTGGATGTCTTGTGGAGGGCTGTAATCACAACACCAGTGATTTCAGTCCTCAAATTGAAAGCCTCAATCTGAAAAGACAGAATAATTTTTCCTGTCCCCAGAATCACCAGTAAAGTGTTAGTGATTGATGGGAACACAGAAAATTGTCTTTGGGGGTTCAGCTAGAGCAGAGTGATTCACATAAAGAAACATTTTCTCCACTTTATTCCAGAAAACAGCCAAGCAATATTCTCTCCTCAAAGGTCATAAAATGCTTTATAAAACTGTGGCCAATCACAGCACTTGACTTCCAAGCGGAGTCTATGTCTGGGAATAATTAGTCAGCTTGGAAATAATTTCAGGTCCATCATGCGTTTGACTCAAATCCCAAATTTACCATAAAGAAATAGCAGCACAGTGCCATTATACAATTCCATTTTCTCATGATGTAATATTTCTGATGTGGAACAATTAGCCACAATCGCCTCCTATTAAGATGCACATTCCATAACTAATGGTAATTACCTAATAAGATTAATGTTATCCAAATTTATCTTTTCCTATTCTAACACTCTCTTTCATCTCTTTTTATCTTTTCATACCATATCATTTTGTATATCTCCAAAGGAACATATATTTAGAGCTAGGAGCTTAGAGGTCACCTAGGGAGGTTAATGTCAACCAAAGTCAATTAATGACAATTAATTTAATTAATTTAATGACAATTAAAGACAATGGTGGAGTCAGGAGTACACTCAATAACTTGTTCTGTACCTCTTTCATTCACTAACTCCTCTTGAGCATGCTTTTTCTTTCTGTACTATAAACTCTTTGAGGGCAAGTATTTTTGTCTTAGGGTATCAAGGTGGTAGAGATGATAGAGCGCTGGGCCTGTAGTCAGGAAGACTCATCTTCCTAAGTTCAAATCCAGCCTTGGACAGTTACAGTGTGACCCTGGGCAAGTCACTTAACCCTGTTTGCCTCAGTTTTTTCATCTGTAAAATGATCTGGAAAAGGAAATGGAAAACTACTCTAGTATCTTTGCCAAGAAAACCCCAAATAAAATCATGAACAGTCAGACATAATTAAAACTATTGAAAGGCAACAACAAAATTTGTCTCAGCAATAACAATAGCAACTGTCATATGTATAGTGTAATGTTTACAAAGTGCTTTATAAATATCATCCCATTTGATCCTCATAACAACCCTGAGGGATAAGTGCTATTCTTATCCCCGTTTTTATAGGTGAACAAACTGAGACCAATGGAGATTAAGTGACTTGTCCAGGGTCACACAACTAGTAAGTTTATCTAAGGCAAGATTTGAACTTAATTCTTCCTGACCCCACATCCAGTACTATATCCATTGGACCACCCAGATGCCTCTTATAACAGATATATTTATCTTTTCAACCAGCTAGAACAGTCTTTTGTACATAGTATGTACTATAAAAAGATAAGAAAATCTCAAAACTAGAAGACACATCTGACCATATGTGAGTAAGAAATCCTTTCTCCAATGCCCCTGACAGGTGGCAATTTAATTTCCACTTGAAAACCTCCAATAGTGGAACAGAATTACAGAATTTAGATCTGGGAGGGACTTTAGCAGCCATCTAGTCTCACCTGTATCCAAAGAGGTATCTTCAAAACAGCATTCTTTATAAGTAGTCCTTCAGCAACAACTAAAACACCTGTTGGGTTGGGTTTTTCCTAGAAGCTGAGACTTTCTTAATGCTGCCCAAAATTGTATGCCAAAATCTGCCCCAATCAATCAATGAACAAATGGGGGTTCTAAGTGTTGTTTTTTAGGCACATGTTATGTGCCCATCACCTAAGTGGTGTTGAGAATGCAAATTCAAAAATTAAATACTCTCTGCCCTCAAGGAATTCTCCACTTTTCATCTGCAACTCAGGCTGGTTTCAACTCCATAGAATAAGATACCCTTCCCAAGTTAAGTGGATTACTTGAAATCTCATGATCATACAGTTTAACTCACTCTTGGATACTGAACGTCTTCCCCATTCTCTTTGTCTCCCCTCCCCTATGACTGGAGGACTCGAGGGTGGGTTACTAAACTCTTGCCAAAGCTTTCCTTGAAAGTGGGCAGGATATGGATTTTAAGGTCCCTCTCTACTTTTTTTTTTTTTGGAGGCAATCATGGTTCAGTGACTTGCCCAGGGTCACGCAGCTAGTAAGTGTCTGAGGCTAGATTTGAACTCGGGTCCTCCTGATTCCAGGGCCTTCTTCAACTCCTGTGTGTCCCTGGGGAAGTCATTTAACCTTTGCCCTAATCCACTGGAGGAGGAAATGGCAAACTATTCCAGTATCTTTGCCGAGAAAACCCCACGTGGGGTCATGAAGAGTTGGATATGCCTGAACAACGAATAGTTTAGGGCAGCTAGGTGGCTCAGTGAGTAGAGTGCTGGGCCTGAAGTCAGGAAGATTTGAGTTCAAATGTGACCTCAGATACTTACCAGCTGTGTGACTGAGCAAGTCTCTTAAGCTTGTTTGCTTTAGTTTCCTCATCTGTCAAACGAGTTAAAGAAGGAAATGGCAAACCACTCCAGTTTCTCTACCAAGAAAACACCAAGTGGGGTCACAAAGAATCGGATGTGACTGAAATGACTGAACGACAGCAACTAGACAAGAGGGCTTAGACTAGGGAAGTAGCAATAGGAGTGTAAAGAAGGGAACAGATCCGCTATAATTTCACTGGTTGTCGTTCGTTTTACCTTCTAAGGCTAGATAAAGAAATTCTAATACTTCTTCCATTTGAGAGGCAGCATGGTGTGAAGCAAAGAGAGTTATACTGGAAAGTCAAGAACGGCTTAGGTTTAAATCTTGTTTCTGATATTTGCACTTTGTGGGGAAGTCACTTAACCTCTCCTGGCCTCTATTTCTTCATCTGTAAAATAGGGAAAATACCCATAGTGCTTCCCTCACAGGGCTACGGTTAGGATCAAATGAGATCATTTATCTAAAATCTGTCTCAGGGCCAGTTACTGTTATTTCTATGTGAAAGCCTTCAAATACTCAGAGAGGACTATTTATTACATCATAACATTATGGGAAGAAAATTTAAAAAAAAACTGAGTCTTAAGTCAGAGGACCTGAATTCAAATCCAGCTTTGATTATGTGTTCTCATGGTGGCCTTTACAATCTCACTTAACCTTTACCGTCTCATTTTCCTCATCTGTATTATGAAAGAACTAAAGATAGCCAGCACCTCAATAGTTCAAAATATCTGATCTGGCTCCTCTAAGGGGAAGCAGCTGGTGACCTTTTGTTTTTTGGTCATGTCTGGCTCTTTGTGACCCCATTTAGTATTTTCTCAGGGTTTGCCATTTCCTTCTCCAGCTTATTTTACAGATGATGAACTGAGACAAACAGGGTTAAGTAAGTTGCCTGGAGTCATACAGCTAGTAAGTGTATGAGGCCAGATTTGAACATGAGGAGACAAGTCTTGCTGACTCCAGACCCAGGACTCTATCCATTGTACTAGCTAGCTGCTCCAAAAGCTGGTGTCACAGTGGTTACAGTTCTGGGCTTAGAGTTAGGGAGACCTGAATTCGAATCTGTCCTCAGACACTTAACTGGATGGGTGACCTTGGGCAAGTCACTTGACTGCCTTGCCTCAGTTTCCTCAACTGTAAAAGTAGGAATAATAATAGCACCTACCTTGCAGTATTGTTGTGAAGATCCACTAAGATAATATATGTAAAAAGTACTTAGTATGGTGCCTGTCACATAGCACACATAATATAATTGTTTATTCACCTCCTCCTCCTAAGTATTCTCTTTGCTAGATTAGACAGACTTACTTGCTTCACCCTATTGTTATATGCCAAAGTTTTAGGTGGCCACACCTTTCTGTCTCCTCTAAAATTTTTTGGATGTATGAATAAATTAATGTAGGATGTTTTGACTATGAATAGAGTTTTAGTTCATCATAAGTTTAGAACTAAAAAATACCTTAGAGACCATCTAGTTTAGCCTGTCTCCATCCCACACCACACCCCCTTTACAGCTGAGGAATCTGTTGCCAAGAAAGAATAAATAATTTGCCCAAGATCACTGGAGTACCAAGTGGCAGCCAAGATTTAAGCCCAAGTCTCCTGACTCTCAATTCAGCACTCTTTTTGGCTGAATGTCCAAGGCTTCCATTCACTAATTTTTATTCCACTGTCTTTTCCAAACATGTCGCCTATTCTGGGCTATTTATATTTCTATTCTCCCTTGTCCTGATAACAATATGGGGAGATCAAGATCAAATTTGCCATCACTCCTCATCTTCACATGTTTCCCCAGCTCTGAAGCAGGGCTTCAGCAGCACACAGATCCTGAGGATGAGTTTCTTCCCTTTCTAACGTGTGTATGTGTTGACTTTTCTGAACAGGTATGTTAGGTCAAGGACAAAGCATGACATTGACATGCGCATAGGCATCCATTCTGGATCGGTGCTCTGTGGAGTGTTGGGTCTCCGGAAGTGGCAGTTTGATGTTTGGTCCTGGGACGTGGACATCGCGAATAAGCTAGAATCAGGTGGAATCCCTGGGTAAGCTGTCCAACGAGCCTCACTAATGCTTTGATTTTTCTCTTTGCCTTGTAATTCAAATACACAAAATGCATGGCCACAACTTTGATAATTCACTGAATTAGAGGCTTACAATAGGCATTTAACATAATGTTTGTTGACCTGACTTAACTCATCTTGAATGACCTATAAGTAGAACTGGTCTCCAGTAATGTCTGTTGAAACCAATTAGCCACAAACATAGAAACAGTGCATGTTAAAAATAAAATTACACATAAGAGATCTCCATGGCACTTGGAGTTTTGTGCTCAGATGTCAGTTGTCCCTTCAGACAATTAGCCCTGTGGATCTGGGTTTGTGGCTTAGGCTTCTGAGCATTAGATAGAAGCAAGGAGTTCTGGAATATTTTTTGCCTTTGACAAGATCAGTATGTCTCCATTTAATTCCTTCCCACAAATCTAGATTTCTCCCTACTGAATATTCTTGGCTGTCTATTTTATCTTAATAGCATAAACCTCTCACCCTTTTACTTATCTGATATATACCATTGATTTTACTGTACCCCAGAATAGATTAGATCCAAAGCTGACTTTACACTTTGAGTGGCTTACTTGAAATATACCACATAAATACAACATTTTATTTTTTGTACTGTAAAGCACCATTGGGCCAGTAAATTATCTGAAAAATTGTTCCTAAATGTTATTTCATGGTACACTGGAATATGTGAGATTGCTATATTCATTTAAGCATTTATTATTATGTTAGGCACTGTACTAATTAATGGAGAATTTTTTTTAAAAAAGTCTCTGCCCTTAAGAGCCTACAATCTAATGAAATTTACAAACTCATTTCCAAGGTGATAGGGAAAAGTTTCAAAAGACTTGCCATCTTTGAGAGACAGCCTGGCTTTTATTGGAGTCACCAAGTATGACATACTCACCTTTCTAATACTGGTACCATACATGTGAGTGTGCCAGATCCAACTCAAACTAGCTTGTGAGAGCCAATTGTTAAAATTTTAGTGTGGGTGTTTATACTTTGGAAATCAGCATATACTATAAATCACAGCTTGATTTATTGTTCTGTTGATTGTCCAGGTCAGGGATTGGCAAACCAGAGATCTAAATCTAGCTTTTGCCCTATTTCTGGCTTCTGAATGAAGGATGATTAAAACAGGACCAGGGGGCTTTAGTTTGCTAACCCCTGATCTAGACATAAGAAAGTGATGGAGAACAATTAATAACAAAGATTAAACTTGAAAGTATGTTTTGTGTGCTTTTCTTTTCAAGAGAGCCAATTGTTAAACATTTATCAGCATGTTACTAGCACCAAAAGTCACACACCAGGCCCCTGAAATAAGGAGATACAGACATACCACAGCTGCTCACCAGCTGTCTCCCCACAAACAGTTCACCAAAGAATACATAAGAGACACCATTGTGAAAGGGTATCTCTAGGAGAACCCCTACAGTAATGCTGAATCCTTCCCTAATTCCCAGACTTACTTGAGTCTGATCACTTCTTTCCTATTATGTAAATTCTTCATACTCATTAGTAATAGTAATTGTCTTTTTTTTCTACTTCAGTGACCAAGCTACATTGTGCCTTGACACGCAAAAGTGACATTTTAGCTACTTGCTAAGATGCTCACCAGCTCTGTAAGGCTCTGGTTGGTTTTCTCTAGCTCCAGTGCTAATAAGGGAAGGAATCTGACACTTAATTGAGTTTCTTGATAATTAAAAGTTGGCCAGATATCCCTTTTTTCTTTCAATTATTTTGTTAAAACATCATTGTCAACAGCATTAGTCTACTTAACTACCAGAGTAAAGGGTAGATGGAAGAGCTGTTGGGGATATTCCTGAGTAGACTGGATGACCTCTGGATCCCTTGTCCAACCCATAAATTCTGATAGCCTAATCATAGAATCAGCAGTGTTACTTGGTCTATCTTGGGTGATTAAGAATAATAGTCTCTCTGATCATCATTCTCTATATCAGCTCTCAGATGTTAAAGGTATTTAAGAAATGACCCTTTGTTTTTATGCAGCCCCTTCCCATTTACCTTGATATTTCAAGAGAAGGGTCCCATTCTCTATGTACTTCTTGCAAAGCTCAAATGTCCAGTTCTAATTGGAGTCCCTTTAAAATGGCATCTCCAGAGTACCATACTTTGTATCTCATCCTAGAGGGGATGGACTATTAGGAGCAGTTCATTTAAAGTTATGGTTGGAGCATGGAGTATGCTGGTTAATAAAGCATTTGGTCTGACAGCTGCCTTGTCAACCAGAAGAATTAGTATTATAGAGGACTGGTACTGGTTTTATGGAGGGCTTAAGAGAAGTCCATCTTGACACTTTCTAGCCATACAAACAGGGTCCATAGATGACTGATTTTCAGAAAACTGAACTGCAGTGAGAGCCATCATACCATGATCATAATGAGCACAAGTCAGCATTTCAAGTAACAGAAAAAGGATTTTATAAGTACAACTAAAAGAGAAGAGTTTTGGATTGCCCCACCTGGGGAATGCTGGTCAGTGCAGGGCAGTGTTCCTATATTAACTAATCCCGCTTTTCTCCTTAAACAGTAACTTCCAAGATCATAAAACTGGACAACAATTGGCAATTTATGAAAAATATCCTACCTTTGGTTTGTAAAATTTCCTCATTTGGAAAGAGTGGAAAACTTTGTATTTATGTAGAAGGAAAGGGGGAGAAAGAAGAGGAACTAAGAAAAAGGACTTGAATTTTGAAGCTCAGGAAGTCAGTTTTTTGTGGTTTATCATATACTTTTCATGGTTGTCATTGGCTTATCCATTGCTAGTAGACACTGTTTTAGGAAAGGTAAATTTATTTTTGATCAGAGGACCAGATACATTTTGCTTTATGGAATTCTGGGGCACAGAACATGCACTGTGTCTTTGGCTTATGAATTTTTTAAAAAGTGGTGGTGGGGACAAGCAAGTAGAGGTTTCAGAGCTTCTTTTCTTTGGGAGGAAGTAAAATGGAGAGGGAATAAAAGGGAAAACATTCAGATTGGCTAATAATCCAAATGCAGTCTATATTGGACTTCATTTTACCTTTTATTAGTGTTCATTTACTTCTTTAGCATGACCAATATATTAATTCTTTGCAGCCTTGAAAATTTAAGTTCCAATTCAATTCATCTCTACAAACATTTATTAAGGGTCAGTTGTGTACCAAGGGCTGAGAAAATAAAGACAAAATGAAAAAAATATTTACCATCAATGGGTATTTAATCCAGTAAGAGGGATAAAATATATGCGTACAAAATCCTATTAAATATGACATCTCTAGAGGCATAGAATTGAACAAATGAGTGACCTGAGAGATTTCAGGAAGGAAGGGATCAGCAAAAGCTTCCTTCATCTTGAACATGTCTTATATATCTTATACATGTCTGTACTGCTCAAAGGAGTCACTTAATCATTTGGTGGTGACATTTACACAGCCAATCAAAATAATTCAGGCTGTCAACTCTTCTCTGAAACTAGAATTCTACAAATTGTCTTGAAGACCTGTTGGGTATTACTTTAATAATATCCCAGATAGGAAACAGAAATAAACCAAAGTGATCTGAAAGAGTTAACAATTTGTCTTACATTGTAAGTTCATTTATTCACTTCTTAACTATTTAAATTCAATTTGGTTCATTAAATATGTATTGTGTCACCACTATGGGCAAGGCAGAATACTAAATACTGCTAAAAAGGAGAGATGATATGCAAAAATGAATAAGACATAGTCACTACCCTCATGAAGCCCTCTAGAGGGTGGTGGAGATAAGACAACAAACATTTGCATCATTAGAAAATAAGTTTTGGGTGCACTGGACCACTGGTTATAGTTTAATTAGTTAACTAATTAATGAGTTGATATGCCTTCCCTCTTCACTTCTACATTTTGTAATTTCTAGGATTCTTCTAGGCTAAGTGCAAATATTCCTTATTATAGTACTTTTCTCGTCCCACTCTTCCCCATACCAGATGTTTGAGCTCTCCAAATGATTTGGTATATGTTTTATATTTGCTTATCCTCATAGATATCATTTAGCTTTCATTTCTTCATATGCCCCATACCTAGAATATCTAGAATATTGCTTAATAAATGTACTGCACTGAATTGAATCCCATTGAATAAGACATTCCAATTCAATACAACTCAACAAAAATGTATTAAGTCCTTACTATGTACAAAGCCTGAGGATAGTAAGCACAAACATGCATGTTTATAACAGCTTTAGGGGATTTTTTTTTTTAGTGAGAAGAAAAGTGGGAGGAAGCACAAAAAATTTTCATTAATTGAAAAAATTTAATGCATAATTAACAATTTCTGGTCTTGATAGCTAGCTTTTATATAGCACTTTAAGTTTTGCAAAGAGCTTAACAAATATTACCTCATTTAATCCTCACTACAGCCCTGGGAGGTAGGTTCTATTATTGTTCTTATTTTACAGATGAGAAAACTGAGGCAGAGAGGTTAAGTCCCTTCTCCAGGGTTACACAGCTCCTAAGTGTCTAAAGCCAGATTTGAACTTCAGGTCTCCTGTCTCTGAGTTCAGTGCTTTTTGCACTGTGTCAACTAGCTGCCAGTCAAATGACAGAATCAAATGATGGCATTACCCAAGCAACATACATAAATATGTGTCAAAGCAGGCTGCTCATTCTTCTCTAAATATGCCCTGCCTTTCTGTCTTTCCCCACTTTGATCTGACTCCGTCAAGAATCCTGACCTTGCCAGTTTCTCCTGCCAGTTAAATCCTACCTCATCTCTTAGAAAGGCCTGAACACAAATTAAAAAAAAAGACAGAGAAGAAGGTCTGAGCACTCTCAATGAGGACATTTGAGTGAAGGGACAAGAAGCCATATTTGGGCTCAGCATATGAGAATATTCTGACAACTATGACCATCTACTATTAGAATTAGGCTGCCTCTGAAGGAAGTGAGGTTCCCATCACTGAAGGTTGTCACAAGGTGCTGGAAACTAGTAGGTAATTAATAGGTTGAGAGAGCATTTGCTATCCAGAGGAGGGTGAATAGATTAATGTCATGGTCCTGTCATAATGTTCCATTTCAAAAATCAGAGTAGGAAAACTAGAAAGCTGCCCCAAGGCTAAAACAGAAAAGTAGCATATTAGAGAACTAGGCAGTCAAATATGGTTTGAACCTGAGCACGACAAGACTAAAACAACCATCAGGGATTGGGAGGTCTACATAGAGCAGGAAATCATCATAGAGGGCAAAGCACAGAGTATAGTCATGTCTTTGAATTTGAAGTCAGAGACCTCGAGTTCGATTCTCTATCTCTCCATTTACTAAAAATGTTAATATGGGCGAATCACTTATCATCTGTGGGCCTTACCTTCCTCATCTGTAAAGTGAGTTGGCTAGGCTAGATGACTTCTAAGTCCCTCCCAGCTCTAAATGTGTCCCCTGTTCTAATACAGGTGGATGTTGCCTAGGCTCTGTCCTTGGCCTTCTTCTCTCTTTACAATTCTATCCCCTAATCTCATCCTTTCCTATGTCTACACTTATCTCTTCTGTGTAGAGAGATCTCCCAGATCTACCTCTTGAGCCCTGATGGGAGGAATCCCCAAACCTGGAGTCCCAAAGAAGAATTGTGGAAAATAGCATGGCATAATGTATTGAGTCTTAATCAGGCTTGAGTTTAAAAAATAAATGGAGCTAAATCATGCCTTTGGCATTTACTGTGTGTGACCATAAGGAAGTAATTTACTCCCTCTTAGCCTCAGTGTCTACATCTATAAACTGAAGATAACAGTGCCTGCAGGACTTGCCTCACAAGCTCATTGTCAGGATCAAATTGGATAATGCATGTTAGGTACCCTGCAAAGAGCTGTAAAATGGCATTATTTTTGTCAGGTATCTTCCATTAGTATCACAGAATCTCAGAGCTGGAGGGGACTTCCAACATCAATCTTCCTAACATCTTTCAGATGTACCCCGCTTCTCTCTGATGTCATCACCTTGGTGCAGGCCCTCATCACTTCAGGCCTGGATTATTGCAATGGCCTGATCTCTTTACCCCAAGTGTCTCCCCACTCTAGGACATCCTTCTTTCTTCAATCTTTCCAAAGTGCAGGTCTGATTGTGTTAGCCCGTCTTCAATAAACAACAGGGGCTTCTTTTCACCTTTGGGTCAAAGACAAAATCCTCTATTTAATTTGTAAAGTCCATTTCCTACCTTTCTAATGTCTCACACCTTGCTCCCCTTCACATGCTCTCAAACCTGGTTTTCCACTTGCTGTTCCCCTTGTCTAGAATATTCTCCCTCTTCATCTCCACCTCCTGGCTTCCACGGCTTCATTCAAATTTTCACCTAAAGTCTCACCTTTTGCTAGAGGCCTTACCCAATCCTCCTTAATGCCTTTCCTCCAAGACCATCCCTAATCTATCCTGTATATCCCTTCCGTTGTACATTGCTGTTCTGTCTCATTAGACTGTGAGCTAAGACCATCTTTTTTGGGGAAGGAGGAAATGTTTTTCCTTTATCAAAAAAGCTTAGTATGGTGCCTGCAACAGAGCAGCCACTTAATAAATGCTAAAATGACAGAGTAACTTGAGAGGCCATCTAGAGCAGCCATTACCTGAACAAGAAACCTCTCTAATACACACCGCGCAAGAGGTCATTGAACTTGCACTTGACGATTTCTTGCAACAGGATGCCTACTACCCCATGAAGCAGCCCATTAAAGTTTTGGAGAGCTCTGCTGCTTAGGTAGCTTTCCATTATACTGAACAAAACTATCCTCTTCTATTTCCTAGAAGTGGCAGGGTCCTCAAAGACTACAAGGCCCACCCCAGTTTGCAGTACCCTTTACCTATATGATTTAAGCTTCTCAACAACCCTATGAGGCACTTAACAGAGATATTATGATCCCCATTTTGTAGATCAGAGAACCAAGGCTCAGTGAGGTTAAGTGATTTGCTCATGGTCACATAACTAATGTGGCAGGGGTAGTATTTGAATCTAGGACTAATTTTAAGTTCAGCTCTTTATCCTCTGTATCTTGCTGCTGCTTCCTCTAAAATTACCAGGCAAATGGTCACAGTCACTCAGCATCTGTTTGAAGACCTTCAGTGTGAGGGAACCCCCAAATTTCTGTGGCAGCCTATTCCATTCCATTAGCACAGTACCTGGCACATAGTAAACACTTAAAAATACTTTCTGTCCATCTATCTATCTATCTATCTATCTATCTATCTATCTATCTATCTATCTATCTATCTATCTATCTATGTACCTACCTACCTAATGCCTAAAATAAAATCCCTGATTCTCCACTGCTCAAAATCTTTTTCCTTCCAAGCCTATCTGAGGCACCACTATATCCATAATGGCTTCCCTATTTACCCCAAATAGAAGTTTCCTCTCTTTCCTCAGATCTCTCATAGCTCCCACTTTAGGGCAATAATCATATGTATTATTATAATTATTTATGTGTACATCTGGTTATCCTACTAGTTTATAATCTCCTTGTTGTTTTATCTCTTTATTTCCAATACCAAGCAGTATCATGAACATGTATCCTTTGCATAGTAAATGTTTAATAAAAATTTGTTAAATTTGAATTCAGTGATGTCAAGCACACATGCTACGTTCATCCAACAGTGTTCTTTGTCATAGATTTATTGCATCTTAAATTTAAGAGGACTCTCAGAGGCTATGCTGTCCAAGCCATACCTAAGCAGAAAATTTTTTTCTATAATATAACTAAAAAGTAGTTATCCAGCCTCTACTTGAATACCTCCAGTTATAGGGAACTTTACTACCTGACAAGGCATGGATCTCTTGTGTCTCCACATATGAAGACAGAGAGCAGAGTGTAGAGAAGAGAGAAAGAGAGACAGAGACAGAGAGACAAAGAGAGAGGTATCTCTATGTATCTGTATCTATGTGTGTGCATGTGTGCATGTGAGCACACACACACACACACATACACACACATGCCCAGATCATTTCCCATTCCATTCAGAAGAATGTCGCCTGAAAACAGCCAAAATTCTTGGCTAGAAAATTTAACCTTGGAATTCTGATCCTGGGAATTTCAGATACTATAGTCCTAAAGCCTATGCTTTTATAGCATCATTAATGAAATTGATAGTCTAAAACCAGGCCCCTTTGGAAATATTTGAATGGATATTGATTGTAACTCCAGAAGAAGAGTCTGTAATAAGTAAAGATGAAGAAAGTATCTTTTACCATGGGAAATATAATATTGATTTAGAAGATGCAAATATTTCCTCATGGAACTGACAGGAGACTAATAAAGTAGAGAGTCAAGAGAAAATGCCAATCTTAATGCCAAACACTGGCTGGCATTCTATTTTTATTTTCTTCATTATTTTAGAAGAGTGTCATACTTTTTATAAACATCTGTGATTCACTTTTTCAGGCTTCTTTCCCCATGAGAAGAATCAAACCCCTCAGCACTCAGTGAGAGCTCTATTTTGGGCACAGACCTCAGAATGTAAAATGAGACATTGTCTTCATGGAATGCCATAAGATTTTGTTATCTAATAGAAAAGCCATTAAATCAAATACTTTTACCAAGCACCTATTTGTTGAGCATGTAAAAACCGAAATGAAACAGGCCCTGCCCTGAAGGAACTTAGGGGAAACAATATTATATACAATATATACATATATAGGGTCATACTGGTAAATATTTAAAAATCAGCTCTGCAGGGCGAAAGTGTAGACACAGCATACTTGTAAGTTTAATTTTCATTATTGATATTTTTCTCCATCGCTTTCTTGAGTCTAGATAATCAACAGAACCATCAGGCCCTAAGTTGTAGCATTTGCTTATTTCTATGGTTTAAATGTTCACATTAAAAATTTTCCCATTGCCAGTATAAGCAAGTGGCTCTAGCAGCCTACTGCATACATACACAATATATACATATATAATGATGTATATACATGCGGTATATACATCATGTATCTGGTCTCAGATACTGACTGTGTGACCCTGGCCAAGCCACTTAACCTCTGACCGCTTCAGTTTCCTCATTGGCAAAATGAGTATAATAACAGAGCCTACCACCCAGAATACAGAAGGAGAGATTAGCATGTGGAAGAAAAAGCAATGTGCCAACTTCAAACATCATAACTAAATCTACCATCATAATGAAAGGTATTTTTTCTACACATTTCTAAAGTAACCCCTAATTCCATTCAGTTTCTAAAGATTTTTATTCCAGTTATATTCTTGAAATTCACTACTACATATGGATGCTTGATGGTAGAGTGTGGGGATATCCCAAATTACTTAATACACATTCCTCTTTACTTAAGGGCACATTTTACTTCATAGTGGTGCTCTCACATTTGTTACAGGGATTTCATTTAATTGGCTAGCATGGAGGACACCAGACTAATTGCAACAGAGATCAAAAGGGGGAAGAAACTTGGAGAGAAAGGGGAGGTAGTACCAATGGTAGGATGTTTGGATTTGGGTAACCCACTGAGAGATCTTGTTGAAAATGTTCTTTCAAGAAATAACAAATGAAATCAACAAACTTGTTGCATGCCTTCTGTAAACAAGAAACTTTACTAGACATTGTGTCAACATAGATTATATAGCATAAGGTACCTTCTCTTGTTTAGCCTGTTGTCTAGATGAAAAGATAAGACATAAGAGTATAAAAGTTTGAATCATAGTAAAAAAATGCTCAAATATTCAAAAGTAGTCATCTAACCACAAGAAAGTGGTTAGATGAAAAGTTACATAATTATTTGCTCTACTAATTTTGCAGATAAAAATTTCATCCAAATTTATGAAAAAATCCTAGAATACACATATACAGTATATTCTAAATCCCACTGAAAAATCATTTAAACTGTATATCAATTTTTTAGAGGCCTTCATGCTGCCTAAGGTTGAGTCAATTACATGCTACTTATTAGTTTGGGCCTGAAATTAGATGGATTAAGATAATACATTGAATAACATTGTGGGCTTAGAGTCAGGAAGACCCAAGTTCAAATCTGGCCTCAGATACTGGCTGTGCGACCCCGGGCAAGTCATTTAACCTCTGACAACTTCAGTTTCCTCATTGGCAAGATAGGGATAATAATAAAAGCTACCTCCCAGGATTGTTGTGAGGACAAAATGAGAATATATTTGTAAACTGTGTTGTAAATCTTAAAGTACTATGTAAATATCAGCTACTATTATTTCAGGATAACTCGTAGTACCTATGTAGTACCCAACGTCCAATATAAATGTTGTATTTGAGTGGAAAAATGACAACAATGTAAAACATGGACAAAGCTAATATTCCTGCTGTGTGGAGACAAGACAGCACTTATCCAGGATGTCCACTAACTATGGTTTTGTACTTGCAGGAGGATTCACATCTCCAAAGCCACACTGGACTGCCTCAATGGGGATTATAACGTTGAAGAAGGGCACGGTAAAGAACGAAATGAGTTCTTGAGAAAACATAACATAGAGACCTATTTAATAAAGCAGCCCGAGGAAAGTCTCTTGACTTTGCCCGAAGACATTGTAAAGGAGTCAGTCAGCTCCTCAGATAGGAGAAACAGTGGGGCCACATTTACAGAAGGATCCTGGAGCCCTGAACTCCCGTTTGATAACATTGTGGGGAAACAGAATGTAAGTCAAATTTTCCTTAATGTCATTATCTGTAAAAGCATGCTTGAATGCATCTCAGTAATGGAAGACTCAGAGGCAACAAATTCATCTTTACCCTTTTTTCCAACATGCATTATTATTTTGAATGATTAAACACATGTCCTTAGGAAAGAATTAACCTATGTATCAGTTCCAGGAAATACCAGAAGGTTTTGTGATTTGTTGTTGAAGTTTGATTTTTTTTTTACCCCCCATTCTTCATTTCCTTTTTGGGCCCAACTAGAAGTTTAATGTTATGTGATGCAATACCATACTTTACCTACACAATACATATACACATATATACATGTACATGTGTGTATTATATGTATATGTGTGTATAGATCCTTAAATATGTTAAGATAGAATTGATGTTAGTGCCAAATTGATGTTACTAAATTGCCAGGCTGAGAGAGTAGTCTTTTAAGTGGCTAACATGCTGAAATTCCTGAGGTTTGTTTTTTCTCAGGATCAGGAAGTCATCATTTTGCTATATACAGAGAAGAAACTGAGAATGATGCATGAGGTTTCAGGAATAATATATATTTTCTAGCATGGTTTCATTATTCTTCTCCTCTCATATGCTTTCAAAAGAGAAAAAGGAAAATCAGAGCTATGATAATGGTCTCCTGACAAGTAATTTCTGAAATCTTGGCTAGCTAAGTGGAATTCAGGAATGATAATTGGTAAATGAAGAGAAGAAATGAAATCAGGATGCTTTAAAAAGACAATGTTATGAATTAAAACAAAAAAAGAAAAAAAATCCTGGATTTGAACAGTCTTCCTTGTCATAGAGTTGTGAAATCTGCCTGCCTAGAGAAATCAAACATGGAAAAGGCTAAAATCCTCAATGTTACCTCTTTCTCCTCAATCTAGAAGACTGATGGTGACAATGAGACAAAGCCAGGCTAAAGCCTTTACATTTGTGTGGGAAATATCAGTGCTGACATAATGTGTATTTCAGGCTTAACTTGTAGAAGCTGTTGGTTGAACTTGGCCAAAATGCAGTGTTTATGCCTCTATCGCTTTTTTTGTGATATTTGCAGTCTTTTCCAGAATGTTTAATAGCTCATATATCCTCCCTTGTTTTCTTTAAAAGGTATTTTCTCTCTTTTTGGAACTGTACACAACACATTTTGCCTTGGTACTAGAAGCTGATTTTATATGAGACAAGATAAATGGGATTGTGTGTGCATGACTTGCTGACTGAGAAATCTCTCCCAGTGTTCTTTGCAAACTGTTACCTCAAGTATGAATGCTGATTGCTTGGTGAAGACAAAGTCTATGTTTTTGTCCTAAGTTGTTGTTCCTGAAGCTATTTTTTCTTTAATTTTTAACGTTTGAGACTTTTGCTTACACACATACACGCAACAAATTATATCATCTCACCATCTCATCATTGTCTATTTTAGCTGACTTTGGCATTAACGGTGAAGAGCAAAATGGAAGTAGAAGGCAGAGAATAATTTGCTTTATTACAAAAGATAATTTTTCTTCAGGACGACACACACACACATACACACACACACATACTTTTTTTTCTTTATCCTTGGCCTTGCCTTTACATAGTTATTTTTTAGCATTAATAACTCAATTTATTTTGAAATCTTCACACCTTCAAAAAGTTATAATAGAAGTAACTGTCCATTAAACAATAATAAAATCTTGGAAGTTACTGGGGACATTCCAAGTTTGTTGTAAGAATAGGTTAATGGCTATGAGTTCAAGTATTAAGTTCATTCCTTACGATCTAAATGTGAGTTTAATAAGTTTGAAATATAACAAAAAGAAAACAAAGAATAGCAAGGCTGAGTCTATACAGTGCCAAAGTCTTTACTCGATTCAATCAAAAATACAGCCCATACAAAAAGTTGTAATGATATATATGAAATTTTCAGATGACGATTGAAATTGGCTGTTTATTTGTCTGTTTGTTTTTGTTTTTGTTTTTTCCATTTGGATTGACCAATTGCTTTAGACTTTTCTTGACACAGCTTGTGTTATAGAGTCATTGAAGTAAGAATATATAGATGGATGGATGGATGGATGGATGGATGGATGGATGGATGGATGGATGGAGAGGGAGTGGGGGTGGAGCAACTACATACAGAAGAAGAGTCATTAATGAGCTGAGGAGTGTCAAGAGGGTGCCACCAACTTAGTGAAGAGCTGCTAGACCCTACCATCTACAGATTGGTTGAAGGAACTGGATTCCTGAAAATGAAGAGACTTATAAGGGGCATGATAAGTATTTGAAGGAATGCCATTTAGAAAAGAGTTTAGACTTGCTATACCTAATCTCTGAAGGAAGTAAACTCAGTGGATGAAAGTTGCAGAGCTGCAAATTTAGGCTTGATATTAGAGAAACTTCCTAATGTTTAGAACAATTCAAAAGTAGATTGGGCCTCAGTTGGTTGGGAGGGAAGGGAAGGAGAAAATATGAAAAATGGGGAAAGAACAGAGAGAAGAAGGTAGGCAAAGAAGGAAGAGAGAGAGAGAGAAGGAGGGAGGGAGGGAGAGAGAGAGAGAGAGAAAGAAAAGGAGAAGGAGTTAACTTAAGCAATGTGTTAACATTTTTTACTGGATTAGAGGGAAATTCAAGAGACCTTGATAGCTTCAACTCATGTTTCTAAAGGAAAACTGCCTTTTAGAGACAGTGGTCTATGCATACAATCTCAGGTTCTCATCATGCGAAGAATGAGAGAATCCAATTGTATTTTGAGGACTTCTCTCTTATCTTAGCTTTTGGCCCTCATGTCAAAAACTTGGGGATATATGTGTGTATGTGTTTTATTAAAAGAAGAAAAACAAAACAGAGATATCAGATAGCAAACATCCCAAAGATGTATAAATAAAGTTAGAATAAAGTTCTGAGTACAAATACTTGATGCCTATCTTCAAGTAACTGAAGAGCTATTATCTGTAAGAATATTTAAGCCATCCCCCATCCCAAGTCTTGCTTGCTGCTCTCTGCTACTTAAAAAAGGAGTGAGGGAGGGGGACAGCAATCCGTCTTTAGCTTCTTACCAATTTTTATGATGCCATTAGCTCTTTAGTTCTCCACAACTTCCCAGAAAACTCAGTAATAAGTTCCAAGGGTTCTCCACTGTGTTGGCATCATCTCCCTCATGCATATTGAGGGCATAAGCTCTAGCCCTTTCCTGCCCTCTAGGTATCAATATAAGCCCAACTCAGGCTTTTTTTCGTCTATTATTTCTCTTTAGTCTTTATTATATATCTTGTCCCATCCATCCATAGAGATAATACTTATAAAAAGTATTTTAGCTGAAAATAGATAAACACTCATAAACAACTTTGAAATTTTAAAGTATTGCTCAAATGCTTTGCTATATTATTATTATTATCATGATATATGCTTTTCAGGAGATCCCAAATTTTCTTCCTAATCACTCAAATAGAAATTGTGAAAGAAAAGGAAAGACTCCCAATTGAGCACTGCATTGACTTCATTTCTGTCACACTTTGTTGTAATCATGCAATAATCTTTATCTTACTCATGACCATCATCATTGTCATCATCGTCATCACTATGATATTGCATTTCTATATACAATTTACTTGTAAGAGAAATATAAAGGTTAAATGTTTCCCTAATATTCCCCTGTTCCCTTTAAATATGTATTTACAAACTTAAGAAGGCAGCCACATACTCACAGTTACATTAGACTGTCATCATTTCTACCCGTGCTACCAACTCTAATTACATATTCAAAGCATATATTTTTTCTACTTTTAAAAAATATAGGTGTAAATCTGTATTATAAGGTACAGTCTCTACTGAAATGAAATGAACGCAGATACATGTAATGCAAAACCAGAATATTGTACTTTGCTGAAGAAAGATTTATAGAACAAGAAAATCTTTCTAACCGGTAGAGTATCCAGAACTGGAATGGGTGGCTAGTGTGGTGATGGAAACTAGAGACCGTAATATACAAAGATTGTACAGCCTGAAGAAATGATGACGGACAGAACATTAAGAGGAGAAGAGTAGGTGAGAAGTTGATAACACTCTTCAAATACTTGAAAAGCTAATACCAGGAAAAACATTTGAGCTTGATCTGCTTGCTCTAAAGGTCAAAAATAAAATATACATAGAAAATATAGACACAGACAGTGTTAGGCTTGATGAAAGAAAATAATTTTTTTAATAACTCGAGCTTCTCCACAGTAGAGTAGGTTATGGCATGCCTGGGGTAGTGATTCCTTCAATTCTCTCAACATTAGGCAAGTAGGTGGCACAGTGAATAAGTCACTGGACTTAGAATCAGGAAGACTTGAATTCAAATCTGGCCTCAAATACTTATTAGCTGTGTGGCCCCAGGCAAACCTCTGTTTGCCTCAGGTTTTTAACATCAGATGGAGACAATAATAGCACCTATCTCTCAGGGTTATTGTGTGGATCAAATGAGGTGGTAAAGCTCCTGACACATAGTAAGTGTTTTATATAAATAATTATTCCTTTCTCCTTTCCCCTTCTTCAAGAAGAGACTGGGTGATTACTTCTCAGAAAGGTGATAAGAAGGGATTCCCACACGTTCAATTGGCTAAACTCTGAAATCCTAGTGCATTATATAGTTGGCAAATCAGTCTGTACAGTTTGAAATGTAACTGGGAAGTTAAAGGACTTAATGAATCTGAGACAATGAACTATTATGAAATCAGACCTTTTTCCCAGGAAACACATTTAGTGGATGATGGCAACTTGCTAAAGCAGTGGGATTCAGTTCAAATAGAAATGGATCACTACCGGCCATATATTGACGTTGAAAACCACAAATTAACCTTATCTATGTTTTCTTATATTTTTGTTTATTTTGTTAAATATTTCTCAATTACATTTTAATCTGATTCTGCTAGGGGGAATTTGACTAGAGTTTGGTCTGGAGTGTGACCTGAAGCATTTAAAGATACCTCACCATATCTGTCTTAAGCCTTTAGAAAACAGTAAAGGTTATTACTCCTCCTTAGGATGAAGCCTACACCCAGAACCAGAATTTTATTCCTAGAAATGACCTATTACTTCTACCACAGAGCTTTGTGTGAGGACAAAAACAGATGAATAGGACTACCTTGCCTACTTTCAGTCTCTGCTAATGCCTGGCCTATCTTGTGATTTGGCCCAGAATGTTTTCTTCTCCATCATGCTCACAAGTGCTATGGAGTGTTAACAACCTACCTGTGACTGGGTAATATCCTAAGACTGGAAAAATTGCTTTACATTTATATGGTCTAAATTGATTGACTGATGTGATAAACACTCAAAGAGGGTAGAAGATGAAGTAGAGATTAATGGGTGGAGAAAAAAATAATGGAGAGGAGAAAAAAAGGTAGAACCTGAAGAAGGGTCCTAAAGAGAATTTCTCTAATAAAGGAATCAGGTCATTCTTTTCCTTCTCCAGCAGAGAGTGTATTTAACAAGGTGTCGTCACTATTTCTATGAGGAAAAAAAGATCTGGCAATATCCCTGCCTGATAGCCTTATATATGCAGGAGTCTCATTTCTTAATTTAATGTTCCCTAAACTAATTTGACCACAGAACACTGAAGTTTTAGGTGAGCATTTTGCAAAATTTAAAGCACTGTAGAAACATGTTATTATTATGATATTAGTCTGTAGATGATAAAATATTAAATAATACCAGAATGACAACTTGACCCAAGGCTATTATATAGCTAAAAACTGTCAAAAGATGAAAATTTGGTTTTTAAAATATTATTTAACAGTAAGCAATATGAATTGATTATTAATATCTAATAATAATGATGACTATAATGGCAAAGCCCATAAAAGTTTATTTGAAGGATAGGAAAGTTTGGAATATTACCAGAAGGAAGAATAGTCGGGAAAGGGAGTAATCACTTATGCAGCATCTACTATAGGCCAGGCATCAGGCTAAGTTCATTTTTTTTTAAACAAATATTATCGCATTTCATCTTCACAACAATCCTGTAAGGTAGGTGCTATTATTATCATTATTATTATCTCTGTCTTACAATTGCAGAAACTGAGGCAAACAGAGGTTAACTGACTTGGCCGGGGTCATGCAGCTAGCAAGTGTCTGAGGTAGAATTTGAATTCACATCTCCCTGACTTTAAGCACCGCACTCTACCTACTACACCACTGGCTGTTTCTTTCTCTAATTGAGAAAATCTTTTGAACAAAACAAAGAAAATTAGGCCTATTTTAATGTTCCCTAAACATTACATATAGTAAGCATCTTGATGTATGCATTATTCCATTTTTAATACTTTGGAGGGAAAAGTACAACTAGCATCAAAATTCTCTCCCAGAATTCCTATTCACGTCACATCACCACAGTTCCTTAGAGTACAATTTGGGTAATGCTGGTATACCCATGAACACTCTGGACTTTGGAATCCTGTTAGTCTAAGTTCGAATCTTGGAGGAGTCACACTTCTGAGGTGTAGTGTATTGTAGCGGAAAGAGCTCTGATTTGGGAATCAGAAGACTTAGTTCCTAATCCAAGCTGTGCCACTAACCAACTCCTTATGACTTTTAGCAAGTTACTTGTCCTCTCTAGGCCTCATTCTTTCACTATAAAAAGCAGAAATTGGTTTATGAGTTCTCTAAGCACACACCTTCTCTCACCAGTTCTATGATTCTTCTTGAATGATAGGGGAAGCCCAAAGGTGGCACACCCCTGATGACGTACAGACACTTTGAGCTCCAGTCACATCCCACCCCCTTGAATGTTGCTCCTTGATGGCAATGCAGGAATCAATGTCACATACTATTTATAGTAGTTAACCTTTATCCCACATATGACTTATACTATGTACATAATCTTTTTCTGAGTGATTCAAAAGAATTAACATGTATCCCTATGTACAGAAGTTACCTCTAGAGATACATTTTAAGCATCAGGGGAAAACAGCTCTTGGTGTTTAAAGTCACTTAAGTGACTGCATCCTCTATCTCAGGCAAACTAACTCCTATATCCCCACCTATTTCAAAAAACAACAGCAACAAAAAAGTTAGGGGTATGCGTATAAATGTATTTAATACTTTCAGGTTTTTAAAGGTCTCCAGAATAAACTCCATCTCCAAAAGGAGTCCAATTTATTGTATAAGTAGCATTTATATATTCCTTTAAGGTTTGAAAAGCACTTCATAAATATGAACTCATTTTGTCCTCACAACCACCCTGGGAGGTAGATGTTGTTATTATCCCCATTTTGCAGATAAGGAAACCGAGGTAGACAGAGGTTAAGCCACTTGCCTAAGATGACATACACAGCTAGTTAGTATCTGAAGGCTGAATTTGAACTTGGGTCTTCCTGAGTCCAGTCTCAGCTTTCTATCCAATGCAAAACCCAGCTGCTTAAAGTTCAAGGTGCCTCATTATAAGCCAGCATTTCCAGGTTTCTAATAAAGAATAACTGCTAATAATAGACTTTCCCCTCAGAGTTCTGCAGAACACTAATTTTCCTATTTTATTAATACCTAGAATAAACAGCATTGTGCTTATCTGATGAGGAAATGCTATTCCAGGCAAACTCACCTAATATTTGTATCTCAGTTTAGTTTTATAAAATATAGGGAATCAAAGACTTTTTTAAAGAGCTGTTTCTAAATTCAAAAAACTCCTGTTACTGTAGGAGAGGCCACAGGCTTGATGTTGATTAGACAGGACAGCTCGTAGACTCCTGGTCCGGAACCTAGAATGCTTTGTTCAGAAATTTCCCTGAAGTAAATCTTAAATCTTCCTGTAACATTTCTCCTTCTGACATTGAAAACCCCAGGGCTAATGTTAGCTCTGACTCAAAAGATAACTTACCACTTAACAGATTTCAGCCAGGAAACAGTCATTAAAGGTACTCTGCTTTTTTCACTTTGTTCCAAAAGTTAAGTGGGTTTGAAACCTTTCCCAGAGTTCTGAGTGGATTATACCAGATAATTGGATCTGTTAACAGTGAATAATATTCTTTGGCTTTTCCAAGTCTCCAATGTAAAGGAAAAGATGGAGGGGACAGAGATAAATATATTTTTCCTAGACTATTTTGAACTGTAAATGTACATCAAAACCAGATTTACAGCAGCTATAAAGTCTGCAAGCAATGTTTGTACAAAACCCACAGGAGTTGCTGAAAACTCAAGTCATTGTCAATGATTACAATCTATTTGAGCTTCCCCTTCTCCTTCTGCCCCACCCCCTCCCTGCCCCACTCTACCTTAAGAAGTTGTTTGAGAGTTCTAGACAGACAAGAAACTAGAAATGCGTTAGTTAACCAGTTAATATGGTCAAAAATGTAAAGCTGGATGGGGGAATTGATTAAAAAACAGGGGTGAGGAGGGGTATAAATCCAACATTTCATCCTAAGGGCTGCTTTCACCCTAAAATGGTAGAAGGGGAAAATGAATGAAATTTTAAGAATAAAATATAAAATGTTTACAATAAAGCATTTATTTATTGCCACTCACATTTTACTCCCTCAAATGATTTCTGAAAAAGATGTAATAAGAAATTTGTGTTAAACTCTTTAGAGTAGCCATTGTAAGTCATTCACACTAAGGGCAGGCTGTCCTTGTTCTACCTTTAACCTATACTTACTGTTTGAATCTGGCTAAGTGACACAACCTTTCATTGATCCCAGGTAATTCTCTAGAAGTTGGAGAATAGGTACTGAACAGGCCTCGTCCTCAAGGAGCTTGCATTCCATAGAACAGATAACATATATTTGTGTAGAGATGTTATCTGTATCTACACACACATATATATATATATATATGTATATATATATACACACACACACACACACACATATATATGTGTGTGTGTGTGTATAGATAGATACACACATGTACACACGTCTGTAGATAGAGATGTGTATATGCATTAAGTGACCTTAGAGATCAATGCACTAGCTGTTAGGGGAGCCAAGAAAGTTCTCCTGAAGAAGGAAACTCTTGAGTTCAGTTTCAAAAGAAGCCAGAGATTTTAAGAAGCATATTTTTTGGTAGGAGAACATTCTCGACATGGGGAACTCCAATGAAAAGGCATGGAAACAAACTGTTGATAGTACGCTTAGGAAAGAAATTTATTAGACCAATTTCCATATAGCAAAAATAGTATTCAGTGAGTTTAGGGTTGGGGGGACTCTTCTACACCATTTTCCTCCCAAGCTCATAGTATAAGTGAAGCAAATAGAGGGTCAGCCTAAGAGCCAGGAAAGCCTCAGTTCAAATCCTGCCCCTGGTTGCATGATCCTGGACAAGTTGCTTAACCTCTGTGTTTTAGGCCACTCTTTTAAGACTAGAAATTGCAGCAACTTGTGTTGTCTCAAATTGGCAAAGGGACTTTCTTCACCCCGGGAATTTTCCATTATCAATGAAACCACAGGTTTTATTCTTATATCCTCCCTTTCTAAAACTCAGAGCTCTTTGTATCTAATTGACATTATGAGTGGCAGGAAGTACAAAAGAAATAATAATAACACATAGTAATAGTACCTGCTTTCCTAAAATGTTGCTAAGCCTTTTATTTGTTCTCATTTTCATATCTGCTTATTAGATGGCAAGAGCTAGATATCCACTATAAATCATTTCACCACTTGCAGGATCCATGATTCTATCATTATGGCCACTCTTCTATGTTTTAGGCATACTCTTCTGGAGTTATGGGTAGAAAAGAAAAAAAATATTACTTGATGGCTAACCTTCTGGAAATGAGATTCTGAGAACTCCTCTAGGTTGTTCCTCAGGCACAGAATGTAAAGACCTTGATGGACCTGCTAGAATTTGGTCTCTACTGTCATAGTCCTCAAGAATGAAGGATCATATAATCTAGAAACCAGGGTAAAACTTTAGTGGTGGCCCCTTGTGGAAAACATTAATTAGAACATTTACAGGTCAATTAAAATACACTAAATGTGTAATCATTGTTTGAATAATTTAGTATACCAGACATCATATTTTTAGAGCAAGCCAAGTTATGTGCACAATATGTAATATGATTTTGGGTTCTTAAACCATCAGTGATTTGAGATCTGCAAAGGGAGATAATTCAATTTGGTTCAGCCTAACAACCATTTATTAAATATCTATTTTTTTTCAGTTTGATCTGCTAAAAAGGTATTGGATTTAAAGTTTAATTTTCCCAAACTGTTTATTTCTTCCTTCTCCCCAAATGGTTTTCCCTTCATTACTGCAACATTTTTAGAAATTTTATCTGTAGTGTTGTTTGAAAAATTAAATAATTCAGACCCAAAAGACGTGTCTGGAGATTTTCTTGTTTGTATGAATTGTACAGTTTGCCAGTGTCTAGCTATCAAGTTAATTGGACAATTATCCCATATCCAGTTGACAATGTGTTATACAGAAACTGTCAGTGTTCTGGAGAGCAACAACATCCCTCATTCATCAGTTACGGTCTTATGTGTGGTGTCATGGCTCCCTGGATTACAGATCATATTTGTTTCTGAAGAGCTTGGTAAAATCAATCAGCATCATGACAGAAAGTGCAAGATATGCTAAAAAAGGAACTGGTCTACCAGGCATAGGCAAAAATTATCAGCTGAAACAGGATATTCAGTATCTAAAAGTCATTTGGTACACCCAGCTGGCACTTGATCTGGATATCATATGTCAGGAAAAGCCTACCTTTATACCATTTCAAGCAGATAATTTGGAACTGATGATTTAAAAAAGGCTTCTTGTGTTTTCAGAAAATTGAGTCATATAAGACAAACAGCTTATGGACTCAGCCATCAATATCCCTAGAATAGAACACTGGCCATCTACTAAGGCAGGGAAACAGACTGTGTCCTTTTAGAGGCAAATGTGGAGAGAGCAGTAGACCTGGAGTCAGGAAGACCTGAGTTGAAACTGGTCTCAAGCAAGGGCAAGTCATTTGGCTAGGCTCTTAGCGCTGAACAAGTCATTTAGCCTCTATGTGCCTCGGTTTCTTCATCCGTAAAATGAGGATGATACTATCATCTACCTCTCAGGATTGTTGGGAAAATAAAACAAGATCATATTTGTAAAGTGCTTCATAAATTAAAAGTGCTATATAAATGTTAGCTATTTTAGTAGTAGTAGTGGTGGTGGTGGTGGTAGTAGTAGTAGTAGTAGTAATAGTAATAGTAGTAGTAGTAGTAATAGTAGTAGTAGTAGTAGTAGTAATAGTAGTAGTAGTAGTAATAGTAGTAGTAGTAGTAGTAATAGTGGGGTAGTAATAGTGGTAGTAGTAGTAGTAGTAGTAGTAGTAGTAGTAGTAGTAGTAGTAGTAGTTATTGTTGTTGTTGTTGTTGTGTCTTCTCCAAATAACAGAGCAAAAAGCCCAGTATGTACTATGGGTAGGAACTATAATGTCAAATATATTCTTTTTGATTTTTTTTGGAAGAGGGAAGGCAGGGCACTTGGGGTTAAGTGACTTGCACAAGGTCACACAGGTGGTAAATGTGTCAAGTGTCTGAGGCTGGATTAGAACTCAGGCCCTCCTGACTCCAAGGCAATGCTCTACTCACTGCACCACCTAGCTGCCCCTTGTCAAATATATTCTTGCTATGAGTTTAAAGTATTCTCTTTTCTTTAATATGTATTATCGGTTGTAAAGCTCAGCTGTCAATAGGAAGTGTATAGTAATCCCACTTACAGGTTGTCTTTGATAAGACAGACAGAAAGTTTGAGATTTAAATGGTTACTGCCTATTTTTACAAGATATCTACTTGAATATTCAAATGAACCTGTGATTTCATCAACTTGGCGGTTCCCTCTAACAATGCATTTCCAACCCATCCATACCTACCCAGCCTGTATAGCATCATCTATGTCTTCCCATGCGGTCACCACGAGACATCCGAAGCGCTCAAGGCCTTCCTCAATTTCTCCTGACATTGTGAGGATAACAGTCGAGCGCTCAGACTCCCTCCCTGTTGTCTCTCACCATTGCCCTATGGCTAACCCATCGTCTCTGTGTAACTTAAATTTTTCTGGTCGTGTTTTCTATTCCTATTTATCTTTGAAGTTGCTCATTAGTTATATAGTATAGGCTATTTAAATAACCCACCATGAACCTCTTCATTACCTTTGGGCACTTAGTCTTATTCAAGTCAACATATATTTATTAGTTAACTACTGTCTAAGATACTTATGGAAGGTGATTGGGGGAAATAAAGGTTTAGATAAAAGAGAATTCCTGCTTTCATGGAGCTTACAACTCTAGTGGAACTAGTTACTACTAGTTACTCAAGTTGGAGTATAAGATATAAACATAAATAACTATAATACCCATTAAATTGTGTTTTAGAAATGAATAAAACATACTTTTAAGGGAAATACAAGGGGGAAGGAAATGACTGGTAGGGGCATCAGGGAAATCTTCATGAATGCAGTGGAATCTGATTTGGATTTAATTTTAAATCATGCATAGGAATCCAATAAGCAAAACAGACTGCTTAAGAGCCAAGGAAGCAAGTGTTACCAATAGAGGAATCAAGGAAGCCTTCATGGACGATGCAACATTTGAGCAAGAATTCACCAAAGAGAGGGAAAGAAGACAGTCTTTGATAGGGGATAGTGTAAATAAATGCGCAGAGGCATGAGAACTTAATGTATGGCGGGACATGGAAAGGGAGTGGGAAGAGGAGTAGAAAACACTCTGGATAAAGCATCAAGTGAGATAAGCCTAGATTAGTAGGCTGATGACAGGCCAGTTTTCAATTCAGTTTAACATTTACTGTCTTTTTGATCAAGGCATAGTCAAAATTCTGTAATATCTAAGGAAATCTTATTTTTCATCAAGTTTGTACATAATATGCATCATCTCAGTTCAGCAAGAGTTCTCCTTGAGAGCTTGTGCATAGGAAGCATCCTTTTCCAAAGTCAGAATGGAATTTAAAAACTAGCCTTTTCTGAGTTGGCGGACCCAGAAAAGGTTCATGTTGGAAATAGACTTATGGAGCGGTCAATAGGTTGGACAAAGAATGGCAACACTTGACTGAAGAGAGATGATGAGCAAGTTGGTTAATAAAGCTATTTAGCTTCTTAAGAATAATTAATTCATTAGATATAAAGGGCTGAGATGAAGTATACCCTCATAGAAACGGGGATGGTAAACCTTAGAAGAGAAGCGGTCATCCTGGTAAACCCTCTGGGTCTAATGTCTCTTAATACTGGAGGCAGCAGCAACAGTGTAATGACACTGGACTCAGAGTCAGAGGATTTGATTTTGAATCCCCCCTCTAATCTTTATTAGCTAGCTGGTTTTAGATGGCTCTATTGAGCTGGGTAGCTCAATAGGTACAGCCCAGGACGGGAGTCAGGAAGACCTGAGTTTAAATCTGCTTTCAGGCACTTACTAGTTGCGTGATCCTGGACAAGTTCTTTGACCTCTGTTTGCCTCAGTTTCCTCATCTATAAAATGATGATAACAATAGTACCCACCTTTCAAGATTGTTGTGAGGATTACATGAGACGATAATCATAAGGCACTTAGCACAGTGCCTGGCACACAGTAGGTGCTCTACAAATGTTAGCTATTATTATTGTTATTTAGTTGGGATAGAACAGAGTCTAGATGTGATTTGGCTGTCCTTTATGTTTTATCCAGTTGTGGGTACTACACTTTTGGAGAGATAGTAACAAATTAGAGAGCAGATAACAGAGAATAAACAAGAGGGTAGTCCTTAGAAACCATGCCACATGAAGAATTGTTGAAGGAACTAAATGTAATTAGGCTGGAAAAGGGAATACTAAGAGATACTACAATTTCTATAATATTGTGCCTGTGTTCAAATATTTTAGGAGTTGTCGCTTCTTTAAGGGAGTAAACTTATTGTAGCTTGCCTCAGGGGTTAGCACTAAGACCACTGAGTGATTATTTGCTTCGATAAGGATGATTTTTTCCAATAATTAGAGCTATGTAGCATTGGAATAAACTGCTTCGCCAATTAGTGAGTATCCTATCCTTAGAAGTATTCAAAGAAAGACTGAATGATCACCCATCAGAGTTATTATAGAAAGGACGATCATATTAGACTAGATGACCCCTGAGGTCCTTTCTTGCTCTCAAATTCAGTGATTCTATGGTTTAGTGTAATGAGATATTAATTTTCTCAGTGTTACTTTGCAATTTGATGGCAAAAATGCACATAGTTAAAAATTCTAAAGACTTTCTGGGAATAATTTCCTCACTTCTAGGATCTGGTTTGATAAATGTCAAAGACTGTGATTATCCGTGCTGTCGTAGGATGTGTACAGAAGGTGAGTTTTCTGTGGATAACATAGGGGGAAAAAAGTCAGATGCAAAGATGCAATTGGTCCCTGCTTCAACCCTGTAGACTTCATGTACTAAATACGAAATTAATTTCAGAAATGTAAGATTGCTAAACAGCTTAGACACAAATTCTATCAAACTCTACCAATCTGGAAAGACTTTGCATCCTGAGCTGAGTTATAAGAAATACTTTTGTTACCTGAGGAGCAGCCTGGCCAGGAGCAAAGCTGTCCATCTTCAGGGGAATCAGTACCGGAGAATTATTATTGGGCAGAGCAAAGGGTTCAGGGTCAGAATACTTCGTGGAGACCAGAGATAAGGGCATAGAACAGTTGCTGTCACACCTACACCTAGGGTCTTTTTTTTTTAAGTATTGTCACATAAAAATGAATATAATAATTTTCTGATTTTTATGATGGTTGACTTAGAGCCCCCAAGCATTGGAAGGAACTTCTATGTTCAGAAAGCTAGGTTCAAACCAGGGTTTTTTTCTTTTAAGAAAAGAGCTGGCCAAGGCCAGTTCTGCATAAGGAGATAATTTCTGGATTTCTTGAGTGGCAAAAATGCTACTCCCTGTCACCAGATGCCAGCATTGGTGCATTGGAAAGAGCACTGGTTTGGCATCAGAGGACCTGGGTGTGAATCCTAGCTCTGCCCCTTAGCATCTGGGTAACCTTCAGAAAGCCCCTTAACGTCATTGGTTTTTGGTGTCCTTATTTAAAAAATGAAGGGGTTGGGCTAGGTGACTTTTGAGTTTGGTTCCAGCTCTAAATGTGAAATGTTTAATGCAAATATTCTTTGTTGTGTGCCTCAAATATGAGAGGCCAGCTCAGTCCCAAACTCTGGCATACCCCATTCATCATAACCCTGATTTTCCCACGTGTAGGTGCGACCTCCCCTGGAAAAAAAATCTATCGCTAGTCTCATGACATTTCCTTCCATCATCATCTTTCTATTTCTTTTATGTACCCATTCCTGATCCAATTACATAAATTGGTCATGGAAGGGATAGTTCCCTACAGTTCACAGGTCAGGTCCAGTTGGAAATAGTATCAGAAAACTGGTGCTATTATCTAGCATGTTTCTGAACTAACTCAATGTTATATTTCTGTGAACTGTTGAAGATAAAGCCAAATGCTACTGCTAGATGTTTTAATCCAGTCTGACCATAGCAGAATAAATAAGGAAAAGGATAAATTATCCCAAACATTCCATGCAGATCTCCTCAGTGAAATTGGCAGTTGATTTTTTTTAATTGTTCTTGCTAAAACCAAATGTGTAGTCAACTCACAATTACCTCTGGTAATGAAGGGAATCATTGACACGGACAATCCCAAACCACAAATGGTACATTAAGTTATTGATGTCATTGAACATATTATGGGATTACTTTGGCAGCAGACTGTCCTGCCCATCTTCCTTCTCTGTGTCACTTAAGCTAACGCTAACATGATTTTGTTCTTCCCTGGCCCAAACCCACTAGACCTTTTGGATGAGAAAACCAAGAGCACACTAGCTGAGAAGGAGGGAGGGAGGAAGGGAGAGAGAGACAGAGAGAATATGTTTTAACTAAAGTGTGTCTCTGATGACCCAATGTATGTAGTCTGCACATAGCAATTGAGACGCGATTTTTTGGACAAAGTATTTGTCACTGCCCATATAACAGCAGACATGATTAAATCAAGAAAGGCATTCCGATTTGACTTAGCAGTTTTGACAAAATGCTGTTTTCATAACGCCTCTGCTGAGAACCTTTTAACAACTACAACAAAAAGTTCAGTTCTTCTGCCTTGAAATGAGCAGTTGAATAACTAACCAGTAGCATTTGGTGGAACTCTTCAATCAGGGCATTTCCATTGGCCTGTTACCAGAAGCAGTAACAACCAATGGGAATTGAGACCTTGGCCACAGGGCACTTGGCTTTACTCTAGATTTCATGCCGGTCTACCCTAAAGGCCCTGGAGGCATGGCATCTTTTTCATCTTATCCTGTGAGAACATGTAGATGACATGCCTAAAACAGGATATTTCTATTTTGTAAAAGGAAAAATTAAAAGGGGAAATTTTTTTTGAAGATAGATAGATAGATAGATAGATAGATAGATAGATAGATAGATAGATAGATAGATAGATAGATAGATGTGTGTATATATTCAACTCCATGCCCTCTTGCTAGCCATCAAAGTTCCAACTGACAGTTGCTGGCAGCAGGATCCTCATAGCTGTAGGCCACTTAGTAAAAGCCCAACCAGAGCTGCTTGTTCTTCCTTCATGCTTCCTTTGAAGAGAACAAAATAACTCCGGACACCTGCCTGATGTTCCAGAAGCATTTTTTCCTCAAGTAATCAACAGCAAACTTCTGAAACAAAAGCAGAAGCTGCTCATCCCCTCTTTCCAGTGAGCTTGTTCTAATAGTATTGAATTCAGGAGAGAGTAGAGGAGCACTCTGGTCTCTGTAGCAGTTTACTGAGACGTGTCTCTGTTTCTCTGCCCTCTTCTCCCTCCCAGATGTGCTTCTATGCCCCTCTCTCCTACCACCCTGAAACACCTATCTTTTTTCTCTTTTGCCTGGAAGTTTATATTCGCTAGTTCATTGTCCAAAAACACCCCTCTCAGAAAGTCCTAGAGCAAGGATGAGGAGGTTTCTACAAATTCTTCCAGAATTCTGCCATATGCTACCTATAGGACCTGAGGCAAGTCATTTATTCTCTCTGTTTTCCTTTTCTGTAAAATGAGAAGTATAGCCCATCACCTCTGAGGTCCCTTCTCTGGGATCTACGACCCCATAATACTATAAGTATAGCCCTGTCGGAGCCCCTAATTAAGGTAAAACTGAATGGATTTCCACAAAAAAAGGCAGGGGGCATGAGGCCATATAAGATCCTGTCATTTGTTCAGAGTAAGCTTTGGCTTAAAGATAATGAAAGGAGGGGGCAGCTAGGTGGCACAGTGAATAGATCACCAGCCCTGGAGTCAGGAGGACCTGAGTTCAAATCTGGCCTCAGACACTTGACACACTTACTAGCTGTGTGACCTTGGGCAAGTCACTTAACCCCAATTGCCCTGCCAAAAAGAAAAAAAAAAGATAATGAAAGGAATACTGGACCAAGAAGTGCAAAACCTGCTGTCCACTCCCAGCCCAGTCACTCACTGACTTGAATGTGAGTGCCTCTCATTTCAAAATGTGAGTTTGAGGTTCAAACTTGATTTTTATGATTGTCTAATAGAACTCTGACTGATGCTGTGGTCTAGGGTACCAGCTCTGACTCTTAACTGTATGATCTTGGGAAAGTCACTCAACTATTGGGTCCTTAATTTCTCAGATGAAGGCTTAGACTCTATAGATCCATTCCAGTTTTAAAATTCTCTCACTCTGGACACTTTGCCCAATATAATTTGAGCCCTTGAATAGAGTGCCGAATGAGATGCTGGGAGAAAGGAGTGGGTTAAGCATGCAGTGGTCCAGTGTGAGACTCTCTACCCTGCCTCCCTCCCCTTTGGTACTTGAAGTATCAAATCCCCATCCCCCAGAGGAACCCCTTCAGGGGTAAAAGAGCTCCCTGGATCACTCTAGTCCATTTTGACCAAAGAGTACTTTTTGTCTGTTGTTCCGAGATGGGCTGGTAACTGTGGTTGTCTATTGACCATATTTGGATGGAAGGTGCCAGGTCAACTTTAGTATCCTATTGCCAACTACAGCAATCATACCGTCTTTCAGCTACAAATGCCAAAATGTCAGGAGAATGCCTCTGTTTGCATTTTCTTTCTCAAAGGTTACGTTCTAGATTTTTATGAGCACATAAATTTGTAGTGGCTTATGGGTGAAGATGCCATACTTGAACAAACTTGAAATTAGATATTATCCCAGTGTCGCAGAAAGGGCTGAGATTCAGAAGACTTGGGTTCAAGTCCCAGCTCTAACACTTACTAACCATCTACCTCTGGGACCAAACTCAGTTTCATCTTTTGTAAAATGAGGCTAGGAATGTTTGCATTTCCTACCTCACAGGTTTGTTGTAAACTGTGAAGTGCTACAGAAATATGAACTGTGTCTGTGTCAACATTTTCATGGCCATCTATCCCTAAAGAGTGCTCAAGATGAGAGCCAGTTCCAGATAGAAAAAAAAATACAACATGGTGCTCTGCAAATTATCTCCCCCACAGCCAAATGAAAGACCACAGGAAGCTGTGGAATCTAACTCTGATTTTGTGTTGGAGCAGATCGCATCTGTGGACTTCTTGGAATTTGCCTCTATTTGGTTCTTTGCTTTATTTTTTCTCTTTCTCTCATACCAGGGAAAGGCCCTCTTAGAGACCAGGCCCAGATCTGAGTTTGGGCAAGTCCCTTCCCTCTCTGGGCTACAGACTCCTCTTGGCCTCAATGATCTCTAAGGTCCTTTCCAGCTCTGACATGGTGTGTGTGATGCTATGATTCTGTTTTCAAGCATATCAAACCTTTAACCAAAGGAATTCAGTGCACCTACAGAGAGGGAGAAGTGCTCTCTCTCAAATGCGATGCAAAAGCAACAAATTGTTGTATTGTAATATGTTTCTCTGAAAGGATTTCTGACTTTCCACTTCCCGTAGGTTTCACTGAATACAAATGCATGGAATGCTATTACAGTTTGCAATGCGACATGATCTAAAAACATTGCATTTTTAAAATTTTTGTTTTATTTTTTAACCCAAAGGGGACTAGCAGGTTTATTCTTTGTGCATGTGCTTTCCCCTAGACTCTGGCTGCCCTAACAAGAAATTCAATAAATCTGCTTCCAAACCATCTTGCACAAGCTTTGCATGTCCAGTCTGGGCCTGAGGAAATTAACAAGAGAATAGAGCACACCATCGACTTACGGAGTGGCGATAAATTGAGAAGAGAGCATATCAAGCCTTTCTCACTGATGTTTAAAGACTCCAGCCTGGAGCATAAGGTAGCGGGGTCATGGTAGCCGCTTCTGTTTTACGAACGTAAATTGTTGTAAATGTCCATGGGAATAAAGACAGTGCTAGGGTTTAGTCTTGCTTTTATTTTGGCTTTTCTTTTTCTTTTTCTGTTTTGAAATCATGAGTGGACTAAAGGCCATGGAAGGAAATGATGGTTCTTGTCATAGGACCTATAGTAACTGAAGCAGAGATTACTTTTTTTTCCAGGAGTAGCCACCTTCTATAAGGAGAAAAGAAAGAATGAATGCTTCCTTGTATCTGCATCATCTCTCATCGTTACTTAATGGCCAGGTGGTATCTATGTTGGAATAAAATGAGAATGGTTAATTTTAACTCTCCCTATTCCACCATCATCCCACCAGGGCCCTTCTCCACAATGGTAAAATCCTAATAATTCTACCTGTAAAACTTGAAGCATAGCATGTGAAAAGAGGTCAAGCCTTGGAGTCAAGAGGACCAAGGTTCAAATTCTGTCTCTGATCTGTTTTGACTATGTGACCCTCAGAAAGCCTCTCAGGGCCCCAGGGAATTAGCTGAGATTATAAGTGACAACTCAAGTGCCAATCTGCATCAATGGAAGGATTTTCCCCACTGGGATTTTTCTGACTCCCTTGATATTATAGGTCTAGAACTCTCCCCACCAAAAAGAGCCCTCTATTTTTTAAGGTATACATATTGTTCTTCTGTTTTCTTAGTTGCTCCTCAGTCTTAGAATACCTTTTGTCCTTTATCAGGGAAGTCACCAGCTGATGCAGGCTACTAACTTGACCCTCTACAGGAAAGGGAATTAGTGAAGGTGAGATCTCCTACTGCAAGGGAACAGGCTTGCTTCCTGGCGCTGATCATAACCGACAAGCCTCAGCTCACAGAGGCCAGGGGAGCCAATATCTGCTGTGGTCGCCCCCTGTGAGTGAGCAGAGGCCTCAGGGAAGAACAGCAGGGGACTTTCCAGCTCAAGGAATTTAGTGCCAAGCTCTGCTGAGCAATTCTGCACATCTTAGCTCAGCTGCCACAGTGACCAGCCATCATGCAGCTTAGGGACCATGGAACGAACATGCATATGCACAGACATGTTGGTGGTACACCTAGAATTTCCCTTTTTAAACGATCTCAAACATATAACTCCAGAAGGAATACTCACTCATGTTTGACTCCCAGCTTGAAATGCCTGAGCAAGGCAGAGAAAAAAAGGCAAGACGGATTGCTACAAATTCAATAGCCACGTCAGCTAAAAATATCGAGGAACCTTTGTCTCATGAGTTTTAAAATTAGATATGCTTATTTCAGTTGGGATGTCTAAAGAACTGGGAAACAAACAATGGTTGTTTTGATTTTTTTTTTAACAGGAATCTTTTAGATTAGGCCTACTAAGGTCTCAAAAGGAAGGAATGTATCGAGATCACTTTATACTCAGACCAGTTTGCTATATGGATAGAGCAGAGGACTTGGAGGGAGGGAACAAGGATTTATTAAGCACTTACAGTGTGTCAGACACTTAACAAACATCATCTCTTTTGATCCTTACAATGTCCTGGTGAAGTAGGGACTATTATGATTCCCGCTTCATAATGGAGGAAACTAAAGAAAGCAGAGATTAAGCCCAGGATTATATAACTGCTTACATTTTTAAAGCCAGATTTGAACTCAGGACTGTTCTGACTCCAGCCCCAGCTCTCTATTCACTGTACCACTTAATAGCCTGAGATCTATTAGAATAGTGTTACTGGTTACTTGGAGTCAGGAAGACCTGGGTTCAAATCCTGCCTCAGACCCTTACTAGCTCTTTGACCCTGAGCAACTAATTTCACCAAGTGAGCTTTAGGTAAGGTTCCTTCCAATGCTAAATGTTTAATACTGATAAAGATTTTCTTGCTTGGGTCATGAACTACAGATTCCAGGCAAACAAAATATATGCAAAGTAATTTCTGTTTTTAGTTATATCTAAATACTTCCTAGCTGTGTGACCATGGGCAAATCATTTAACCTCTGCCTGGCTCAACTTCTTCAGTTGCAAAATGGGAATAATAAAAGTGCTTCCCTCCCAGGGTTATTGTGAAGATCAAATGAGATGATATTTTTAAAGTGCTTACTATGTGCCTAACACATAGTAGGTGCTTAATAAATACTTGGAGGTTTAGTTGTCTTTGTTGTTTTTAAAATTGTCAATTGTATAATTAAAGGGGCTTGTGAATTTCTCAGGGGAATAACAATTGTGTGGGATTAGAAATCCCCAGCTTTCCCAGTAATTACCCATGGGGTAATTGAGTTTAATGTACTCTGGACAAGGAAACCCTGGATTGTAACTCCACAACCAATTAATCAATAACCATTAATTAAGTGGCACTGTGCTAAAGGCTAGGGTTACAGAAAAAGAAAAAAAAAACAGTCCCTGATCTCTAGTGGCTTACAGTCTAATGCGAAAGACAACATGCACACAAATATATATCAAAGGGAAATGGAGGGGCGTAGTTTTCATTTTCATGGGAGCCTGATCCCACAGCCAATCCAAATAATTTAGGGTAAAGTAGATTCCCATCCAAAATCTCTCCTTTAGCCGTGTAAATGGACCTTCGTTGTTCTAAAATCAGTGATGTCTCTCAACAAACATTACACAGTTAAAGGAAGAATTAGTCGAAGGTACTATATGGATATTTAGCACAGAGAAGAGAAGGGGCAAGGGGGTGGGGGTGGGGGGGGATGACTGACAACTGTGTTTAAGCATTTACAAGGCTTTCATTGGAAATATAGATTCTACTGGTTTTGCTTGGGCCCTAAGGAAAGAATTAGAAGCAAAAGTAGAAGTTATAATGAGGTAAATTTTGGCTTGATAGCAATCCTACATTTTGAGCTACCCCAAAGCAGAATGGTTGGCCTTGGGAGGGAGTGAGGAGGGGAATTGGGAGCAGCCAGGGATATTGTCAGGAAATACGTATTCCTCTAGTGGACCACAAAAGCGACTCCCCAGACCCTCTTTTCATTTGATCTTTTGGAGCTATTAAAGGCATATAGGAAAATGTCTAGTTGTGGGCCTAGAGGTTGTCTACTACTGATCCCAGAAAAAAAGCATGTTGCAATGGAAAGATGCTTTAGCGTGTTAATGTGGTGGTTCTAGTTTTCTAACCAGGGAGAAGTGGAAGTTTGGGTCCCAGCTCTGCCACTGATCTGCTGTCAAAAAAAATGATTTAAAGACTAAACTTCAATAACCTCCCCTGTAAAATGAGAAGGTGGGAGCAGGGTATTGCTTAGACTAGGAGACTTTTCAGGTTCCTTCTAGTTCGAAGAATAAAATTTCTGCTTTTCATGGTACTGTTGAAAGAATGCTAACTCTGGAGTCAGAAGACTGAGGTTCAAATCCCAGTATGATGTTGGGGAAATCAGTTAATATGCTAGGGCCTCTCTTCTTATTTGTAAAATTGAGGGTATGCACTAGATGGCCTCTGAGGTGCCTTCTACCTCTCAAGATACAATCCTATGCAGCAGTGTGCTGGGAACACTGTGTTTAACAATGGTCTCTCAGACAATTATGCCTGACATGTTTTTAATTTTATTTCATTACTAATATTTTCCCCACCACTCTCTTGAATGTAAACAGTCAACAAAACAATAAGTCAGGCCCTGATATGCAGCTTGCTTATTTCTTAGGTGCAGATGTTTATACTGAAGATTTAACTATCAGCAGCTCTTTGAATCTAGCTCCAGTATACCACTGATCCAGGACTCTAGGAATATCTAGGATTTCCTATATGCCTGTAAGATTGCAGGACCTTAGTTGTAGGGGCCTTCTCACATTACCTTGTACTTTTCTGCCCCACTATCTATCCTTTTTATTCTCCAATCCACTCCTCCCAGATCTGATACTTTCATAAGCAAATTAAAAAGCATTTTTTCCATTCAAAAACAACCAAAAAAAAAACATTTTTATGTGATGAATTTAGTATTGCAGTCATTATAATAAAAGCACATTTCCTAGTGGGGAAAAGTGAGAATGGATAAAATTAATTTACCTTGGTAATTTTCTCAGGGGAAAAAAAGAATATATTCTATTTGAACAATGGTCTGAGAAAATATAATGTGACATGCTATGCCTCCTTTTCTCCTTTATTAATGAACCAAGGCACAAAAACACCATCAAAACACACACAAAAGACTTTTAAGCATTATTCAAATTTTCCTCATAATCAGGCACTTTATTTCATAAAATTGGCATTTCTACTAAAAAAAGTATTGTGTAAAAGTAGGACTTTCATTCACAGAATAGGAATTCAGAAACTATTTTTTGAAAGAATATATATGTATATCATACTTTTTATAAGAACCATTTTTAGGAGAAAGCCTCAGAAACCCAACATATATTAACTCTTTCTGCTTCTCTGCTTTTAGGCCCATACTGAAATTTAGGGTTAAGTAACTTGTTCATTACCCATCTATTCCTGCTTAGTTGAAACTCTAGGTGAGATGGAGATAAAGGAATTGCTATTTCTGAGACTTCACTAAGTGTTTACATGCCCATACTTTAAAACCTTTGCACCAGATAGTTCAATTAAACAAACATTTTTTAAGCACTTACTATTTATAAAGTGCTTACTTAGCACCCATAAGCTGGTACTCACCTGCTTCCATCACTACTTTCATTAAATGATGTTAACTGTACTACCAAAGTCCTATGATATTGGGATGGGAGGGGATTGATGTTATTTTTCATCACAATACAACCATGTGTATCAAGGCAATTCTACTGATATAGGGGAAGACCCACTGGGAAAGAATATAGAAACAATGTGAAAATAACAGTCAGAAGAAATCCTCACAATAACATATTTGACAAACAGTCATCTAGCCTCTACTTAAAGTCTTCTGTTAGTTCTAAGTGTTAAGAAGGTCTGTTTATTTTTTTTTCTGTTATCAAGCCTCAATTTGCCTCTGCAATTTTCCCCTATTGTTTCTGATTCTCTCTGATGGGGCAAAAGAGAACAAGCAAAATCCCTTACTCACGTGACAGACCTTCAGATACTTTAAATACACATCTATCATAGTCTCATATCCTCTTTGAGTCTTCCCTTCTTTGTTTTAAACATTCCCAGTTCCTTCAACTAGATCTTCTATCTCAAGATCGTAAGAAGGTCCCCGATTATTATAGAAAAAAGTATAAGTCCTAAGTCTCCTAAGAGGTTCTTCTTATCGATCCCACCCCCAATCAGGGCATCCCCAATCCCCATGAAAGGAAATGTAAACTTCATGCTTTCCTTGAGAGAAGAAGGATTTCCTGTTCACTCCCTCCACTCACACAAATCCCAGGGTTTAGAAGTTAGTCTAGTGGAACGCTGAGCTTCCTTCCTGATCCAGATGATTTCTAAACAAAAGGGCCAGGGGAGAGATTTTCATTCAGAATCTACCAAATCCCACACCAAATCCCATTTGTTCACAGGGCTTCCCCAAAATAGATGGTCATATTTGCTAAAAAACACACTCCATGTCTACAAGTCCCTTCTCATGGGTTTTCCCCTACAATGCCAATTGCATTAATCTAGTCATTTCATTCCCGAAGGATGCAAATATTTGCATTTGGTGCCCATGAGTAAATCAGCATTCTTGTCCACACGTAGCCTTGGTCTCCAGCCCATCTAGCTATTTCTTCAATCGTCTCAGTATTTGACTCTTTGTGACCCCAGTTGGGGTTCTCTCAGCAAAGATACTGGAGTGGTTTGCCATTTTCTTCTCCAGCTCATTTTATAGGTGAGGAAACTGAGGTAAAAATGGGTAATTGACTTGCCGAGGGTTACATAGCCAAACTCCATCTAAGATGGAGGCTGAGCTTACTTCTTTCTGGCTTCAAGACCAGTTGTCTGTACCTAATGCTCTCCTATATTAGGCTACACATAGTAATAAATGTCATTTTCCCTCCAAAAGTCCCTTTAAAATGATAATTCATCTTGGGGCAGCTAGGTGATGCAATGAGTAGAGCACTGGCCCTGGAGTTAGGAGGACCTGAGTTCAAATGTGGCCTCAGACACTTGACACACTTACTAGCTGTGCGACCTTGGGCAAGTCACTTAACCCCAATTGTCCTACCTTCTCCCCTCCAAAAAAAACAAACAAAAAAAGGAAATGTTAATAATGCAAATTAAACTTTAAAAAAATAAAATGATAATTCATTTTTTGAATGACTTACTTAGAGGGTCTGAACAGATTCATCCAAGGTAACCACTGGAAAAAATTCACTTTAAGAAGATTAAGTGCAATAGGTGAGATGAGAGGTTGTTGCAGTTTTTATTTTTTGTTTTCGGAAGGAGAGGAGGGAGTTACTATTGTCCTTGTTAACATAAGGGCTCTCCACCGCCCTGCCACCAATCACTCCTTTGGCTGCCTTTACAGAATGGGCTCTCAACAACAAGATGATTTTACTATATGCACTGAGGACAAAATCATCACCCCATCCTTTCTCGATCTAGACAAGATAACAAGAAATAATAAGCCAACTTGAAAAGATCTTGATTCAGTTAATAACAGCAACTGACATCTATGTGACATTTTAACATTTACAAAAGCACTTCTGTCACAACCTCATGAAGTAGGAAGTCAGATTACCGATCCCATTTTACAGATAAGGAAATGAAGGCATTGAGAGGTTATAAGATGTTCCTCGATTGGACTGCCAGCAAGTATTGGAGGTAGGGCTTGAACTCAAGCCATCTGGTTCTAAGACAGACAAATCATCTTGCTTCTCTTACAGCTACCTCTCAGGTTGGTCAGCCATTAATGCCAATTATCAAAGCCTGCCACAGAGGGCCTGTGAACTCATGCAAATGATCCTTTTCATAGAAGATTTCCTTTTTCTTCTTGCCAGACTAGAAATTCCTCAAGAGAGCTCTTTTTCTATACATCAACAGAAATGTGTGCTAAAAGCCTAGGTTAAAGGGAGAGGGGGCTGTTAAAGAACATAAATATATATATTTGCAGATGTATTTTGATCCTGGAAGTATCCTGATTTTAAAGTATCCTACCTATTACCAAGATGGTTTTCTTCAATATCTACCTGTAGGCTTCAGAGTCTACCATAAATTCATTATTTCAGAGCTACCATTCCTCATTTCTCTGCTAAGAGAAATACACACCCAATAAAGTTTGGGCTGGAAAAGTCCATTCAAATTTCATATTCAAGATTCAAAACAGTATAGCTGTGCAAAGGAAACTATAGTAGATTTGGAATCAGAAGATATTTGTTTAAGATCCTGTTCTACTATTTAATAGACTAGTTGTGTGACCTTGGGTTAGTTACTTACATTCTTATTCTCAGATTACTCATCTGAAAAATGAAGAGGTTGTACCAAATGGTTTCCAAGATTCCTCCCAGGTCCAAATTTCATATCCTATCAATCTATCTCAAAGATTTTAAAAGGAATATATTTATTTAAAGGTTAGATAAGCTCTTCAGTCTGCCAGTACTGCATCAAATATCCTCAGAATAAGATATCTTTAAAAGTAGGTAGATATTTAAAATCATAATTGACTTCTCCTTTATTTGGATTTTGATGGTGCATTTTAATACATTTTAAAGGGCTTCTTGATATTAGATGTTTAGAACAGGCATTTTCTAAAGATTTTCTCCATCTCATATGCAAGAGTCTCCAAAGAATGAGCCTCCTTTCCTTTTGCTTGGCAGCCATTTCTTCAGTGGCCTTCTCTTGGGATTAATTAATACGTTTAATTCTCTTGGCCTTCTCCTTTTAGGATACCTCTATCCTGAAGGACCAGTTTTCTTTGTGTAGTGTTCAGTTTGACACAGGTATGGGCTATTAGCTGATCAGCGCAATTATTACTCAAATGCTGGATTGCAAGAATATCGAGGGTGTGGTGGCCCCAAAGAAGTACAGTGGGTATAATTCAAAGAGACTCACTATTGCTGCAAATCATTGCCATTTTGTTGATGAAATCAGCAGGATTCTGTTGCTTCTTTGAGGAACTATGGAAAGACATACATAATCAGGAATGGAGTCTAGTTGAAAAAAATTCATCCTTATGACCTTTTTTATGAGGGTCGATTTTCTGAGAATTATTATGGCTGACAATTGATCATTTCCCTCATCCTGATGCATTCTTACTGTTTTCTGATATGGAAATGTGCTCAGCCATTGTTACAGCATTTGATTCAATGACCAATAACCAATATTTCTAAGGAGAATGCTCTCCTTTGAAATAAAACTTTTTGGTTTTCATTCTTTATTTTCTTTGTATCTTCTTATAAGGGTCTTTTTAGCCAGGGAGTAAATGGGAGTTCAGGTTTTAGGCCACAGAAAATCTTCAAACATAATCAAACACATTTTCTTTTATCCATGACTACTAATGGTGTTAATGCTAAACAGTATATTTAAACCAATTAACTTAACAATTGAAGTGAAAACACGATTCTACTCCATTTCTTTGCTAATATTCTTTCTCATTAGCTTATCAAATAAAGCACATAGAAAGTAAACATGGATAGTTTCCACATGAATAATCCATATGATCATTCACATAGATGAATCCAAGACATATGAAAATCTGAACTTGCTACACTTCGCTCTGGACTATGAAAAAGCATATGTGGGCATATGTGTTTGTAGCTATCAGAGCTATGTAATTAAGTCAAGGCAAGCCAACAGTCATTTATTAACTACTTCTTATGTACCAGTCACTGTATTATATCTCAGGGACATATTTGGTGACCAAAATATCAAGTACAAATATCCTGCTTGGAATCTAGATTCAGTTTGAATGAAAAAAAGACAATTTTTGATGTCGCATAAGTAAGCAAATCTAAAGTAAAAAATGTCAAAGAGTTCCAAAATATAAAAGATATTCTATATGTAAAAATGTTTACATGAAGCATTTTGTTCTTTTAGTAAGTGGCAGAGATCAGACATGAATGAAAGAATCTATAATCCAAAGCCTCAAATTAATCTAGCAGTTCTGGAAATCTATATAATGTTCTAGCTGGTGTTTTAAAAAGACTATTTGATATGTTATTGATGGGCAGTTAATGAAGTGGACAGAGCTCTGAGTTCAAACTCAGCCTCAGACACTTAACTATCTGTATAATCCTGGTCAAGTCACTTAACCTTGTTTGCATCAGTTTCCTCATTTGTAAAATGAACTAGAAAAGGAAATTGCAAACCACTCACTCCAGCATCTCTGCCATCAAAATCACAATCAGGGTCACAAAGATGTGGACATGACTGAAACAATGCAAAAGCAATGACAAAATGATATTGATGGTGTTAAGGTCCTATTCTGGCTGACATTTAGGCAGATAAGTTCAAGTAAGTTGGATCCTCTAAATGTTTTTGGCCTCTTCTCATTTGGTCCCACTGCTATAGATTCAAATTTGTACAATTCCTCTACAACCAAAGTATAACAAATGATGTAGACAGTCAATCTAGAAGGAATTTTTCAAGTATCCTGCTTAATAATACTATTTATGTGAAAGTGTTGACTAAACCTGAATTCTCAGTGAAATGCAAAAGAGTTCAAATTCAAATGTTATTCTAGAAATTCAGATGTATTTTCACTTCTTCCATGACCACTGACAATTCTTAATCAAGGCATAATAAACTTTATAGAAGAAATAGAACAAAAATGTGAATTTGATAGTATATCTTTTTATTAGCCATCATTCTATGTTTAGCAATGGTAAATATATACTACAATGATATTTTTAGTATTAATATAGAAGAAATTCTAAAGGTAACATTTATTCACAAAATAACTTTTATAAGAAAATAAGATTATTTTTACTATCTCATTTATAAACAGTGATTAATTTAGGTAACTGCAAGCTAGTCTGCATCATGAAATGTGAGTACACTAAAATGCTATTCATTGGCCCTAAGAAGATGGTAATCTATATTGTATTTATTCTTACTACCTAATACAATGGTTTCCTTTTAAAAGATAAATTTGCTGTGTAAAGACAAAATAATGAGACCCATCAAGCCACATATACACAAAGGCACCAAAGAAAACATTAGGTCAAACACGTTTTTGTTCAACTAAGTGATGGCCAAAATAACTTTTCAGGAAGAAGCTAAGCTGTTTTGTTTTTGTGGGTGGATAGATCATTTTGAAACAGTTGCTTGTGGTTTTTTGCCTTACCAGAAATAAAATAAATAAAAAAAAATTTAGGAAAAAAACCTTCTAGTACTTACCTTCAATATTCAATACTGATCGCCTAGGCACACGTGTGTACTCACATGCTTATAGACATTAGAGCTGTATACTCAGTGCAAGTAAATAATCATTTATTAAGTATCTATTATGTGCCAGGCACTGTGTTCTATCTCAGAAAAATAAATAAAAAATAAAATAAAGCATAAAATAGAAAATGAAATGGTCCTTGCCCTCATAGAGCTTAAATTCTATTCAGATAATTGTAACATTTAGATTTACATTGGTATATTTTCTAATTAACTTACTAATGAGGCCATCAGGTAGTATATATGACTATCAAGGATAAAGAAGAGAGTTAAATAGATGATATTATCTTAACAAAACCTGTATTTTGGGTAACTTTTACAAGCAGCAAATTCTGATTGTTTTTTTTTCCTCCACTTTTAAAATATTTGGGTATTTTATAGACACAACATTAAGTAATCAGATGTTAAGTTTGACAGCTTAGCTTTGAAAAGACCCAGAGGAAACAGATTAATCTGCTGACCATGGCAGGACACTAGTCATGAAAAAATCAGCATATTATTGAGGAAAGAGCATTGGAGTTGAGTGTGACTTCGAACTCCATTGTTGAGGCAGCTAGGCAGCACAGAGGATGAAATGCTTGGCTCTGGAGTCAGGAAGCCCTCAGTTCAAATTTGGCCTCACATTCTTGCTAGTTGGGCAAGCTGCTTAACCTCTGCTGACCTCAGTTTCCTCATCTATAAAATACTACTAATACTAGCATTTACCTTCAGGTTTGTTGGGAGGGAAAATTACCTATTTGTAAAGTGATATGTAAATGCTAGCAACTATTATTATTAATTATAGCTGTATGGCCCTGGGAAAATCACTTTGATTCTATGAATTTCAGTTTCCTCACCAGCAAAATGAAGGATTAGGCTTAAGATCCCTAAGGTCCTTTCTGTTTCTAAAGTTCTATGTTCTTATGACCCTTCCAGGTCTGACATTCTATGAGTACATGAAATATACATCTAGGAAACCCTGCTTGTTTTCTCCTAGATATAATATGTTCTATTTTAGACCTACTAATTATATACTGGAAACCCTCTCCCCCAAAAAATCTATATGGAATAAAATGTGCCCTTCTTTCACAAGTCACAGTCCATAGTCTCATCCCTGCCAGTACCTTAGTTTATCTCTTCACCTCTCTGATTTGAAAGTTTCTTCCTCTACAGTTTAGTGTTCCTAAAGTCTGGACACATAGGCAAAAATGCATATTTTCAAGAAATGAAATGAATGAAATTTTCAACAACATTTTATTTAATTGGAATATTAACAAATAACATCTTCAATATGATTTCCATCATTTGTGATGCAGAGGTTGATGAGCTTTGCAAAATTAACATGAACTCAATGCAATCATTCCATATTGCCATCAATTTTAGTAATTCACTCTTTATGTGTTCAATCAAGTATGTTGCATCTGTGATTTTCATTGAGTATACCTTCTCCTTTAGCATACCCCAGAAAAAGAAGTCAAGGGAGCTAAGGTCCATTAACATTCCAAATATTTAAAAATATGCATTTTTCCCTATGTGTCCAGACTTCAGGGACACCCTGTATAATATGAGGATGTTTTCCAAAATGATCATTAAGATTTCTTCTAAGTCCAATAGCCTATGAACTTATATGTGGTCTGTCTTGAGGCTCTTTTCATAAAATGTTCTTTGCATAGTTTACACTCTTCTATATCAATAAAACAGGTCATCCTGTTTACCAGAAGGCTGAGGTTCAGGCCTATGAGAATCAAACAATACTAAACACTATAACACATTAGAAAATATAAAAAGGGCCAAGGCTTAAAGGAGAAATTGCAGCCAATTTTTGTACCTTTGAATTAGCAGAATTATTTGGAAGTTTTATTTAGCCTCTCTATAAACAACTTGACTTTACTTTGAACAGAATAGTCCAAAGAAGTGGGAAGATGTCTCTCTCACTCATTTGCCTTCTTTCTCCCTCTCACTTGCTATCTTTCTTTTTATTTCTTGCTCTCTCTTAAAATTAAGCCTTGCTGCCTAACTCTGATATGGCTTTTTTGCCTTCTAGTATCTAATATTTGAAAACAAGTCAACCAAGAAACCTATATGATTTATAAGATATTTTCACTAACATCCCCCAAAAGAATTTTTAATTTTCTGCTAAAGTATTTACTGGGGTTTTTTTTTTTTTTGTTTCCATCTTAAACTATCTATGATATCTGGCAGGCACCTTTGCCATGAGCTATTGATAGTCAGTTTCAATCAGCTGGCCACTTCTATGAGAATGCTCAAGCGCCCTCCTGCTCTGTTGCCTGGAAATACACCCATAGCTATATAGCTTTATCCCAGTCAAATAAGGCAAAAGTTAGATGATAATATAATAATGTTAAATATTTAACATTCTTCTGGATATTTCTCATCTACTCCATGTTACTGCCAGGTTCCAAGAATGAATGTGGGAGGAGATAATGGTATGAGGTTTGAAAAATAATATAATCTCTCCATCTTAACTTTCCTCATTGTACTTACCCTGTACCTCTTCTTGGTCCTAAACACATCATCCTTTGTGTATGTACAGTTACCTGTGTACATTTCTTTTTCCTCCCATTAGATTGTCGCCATCTTGAAAGCCAGTCCTTTGGCATATTTAATTTTTGTATTTCCCAGACCCAAGATGGCCTCCCACTCAGTAGCTGCTTAACATTTACTAAAAGAATATTCAATGAATGAATGAAAGAAGTCTAAAAATCAGAAAGCTTAGTTGTTCTTGGAATTTGGCATTTTTTAAGTTAACAAGTCAACAAGCTTACTACATGCCAGGCACTGTATTAAGTTCAGGAGTTTGCAAAAACACAGTCCTTACCCTCAAAGCAATTACACCCTAATGGAGGAGACCTCATGTGAACAAGTTGGTAAAAACAAGATAAATAAACAAAATAAGAATAGCCTGTCCTTTATTCAATAGTGGAATCTTTTCATTAATAACTTAAGCATTTGAGGAGTAAGAAGTAAAAATACCTAGGCTGCGTGTCTACCAATTAAATTGCCTTGTTTCATTAGCCAACCATTTCATTCGATGAAAAATTCCATCTCATTTTTTGTTGGCTAAAGTGAGCAATCAGAAATATTGAAAAACTTCAGAAAATAACTGGAGACTTGCAAAACTGGATTAAGAGTAAGAATCATTTTCTTTATTGTATCTTGGTCCAATTAAGTTGTTACCAATATAGCACCCAGATTTTTATCCTAGATTTAAATGCCATTTCTTCCCTGATCTGGCCATGGCTACATGTAAATAAGAATCCATTTTATATCCAAACCAAGAGAATATCCTTTCAACTGATATACACTAAATTTTCTTCTCTCTTTATACTTATATCTTGTTTCCCCCACCCTGGCTATTATTTCCTTAACTTGAAAAAATAGAGGATTAGGAAGAAGAAAAATATCAAGGTGCTCAAATTACTTCTTAGGAAAATTTAAAAACGTTACTTTGTGGGTCCATCAGTCTTGTAATGGCAATGATTATTGCTGTTGTCTCACTCTTCGTGACCCCATTTGGGATTTTCTTGGCAAAGATACTGGAAGGGTTTGCCATTTCCTTCTCCAGCTCATTTAACAGATGAGGAATTTAGGCAAACAGGGTTAAGTGACTTGCCCAGGGTCACACAGCTAATAAGTCTGAGACCAGATTTGAACTCAGGAAGATGAGTCTTCCTGACTCCAGGTCTGGTGCTCTATCCACTGTGCCACCTAGCTGCCCAATGACAATGATTAGAGTGCTAAATTTTTGACAGGAAAAATCTAGATTATACAAAGGAATTAGTTTGTTGACAGTTTCACTTATTAGGCAATTTGAAAAGAGACAATATATGTTCTCTCCTGACCACTAGGAGATATTTAAGAAGCCCATGGATGTAAATCTTTTAAGTTTTGGGTACATTAATGTCTGGGTGCATTAATGAGGACAAGAGACTGAACAAAGTGTCTAATGACAGGTAGAGCAGTGTACTTGGGGTCAGGAAGACCTTGGTTCAAACCTCTCCTTATACACTTTCTACCTCTATGACCCTGGACAAGTCATGTGACCTTCCTCTGCCTCTATTTTCTCTGTAAAATGGGGATAATAATAGCATGAATCTCACTGGGATCTTGTGAGGATCACAAGGATATGAGGCTGAAATAATGTGTAAAAAGTGCTTTGTGAACCTGAAATCGCTAAATAAAAATGAGAGATGGTGGTGGTGGTGGTGGTGATGATGATGATGATGATGATGATGATGATGATGATGATGATGATGCCATAGGATGAGCACAGTGTAATGGAAAGAGCACTGGATTAGGACTCATAAAATGTATATCTAAGTCCTGGCTTTGCCATTAGCAAGCTTTATGCTTTGATTAAGTTATTTAAACTCTCAGCCTCCATTTTACTTCTAGAAAATGAAACATTTGGACCAGATGATAAAAAAGAACTCACATTTATATAAGCATTTAGCATTTTACTAAACCCTCAAAAGGGAAGTAAGTAGGGAAACATTATTAGTCCCATTTTATAGATGAGGAAACTCTCAGAAAAGTAAAGTGACTTATCCAGCCTCATATTGCTAATGCTGGAATTCAAACTGGGCTCTTCTTAGGAGAAGACCAATGCATTTAAGTCGCCCTTTCTCAACAATCAAATGGATCTTCGCTTTCGTCAGCTCACTCTAATGGTGCAGATAGCACGTTACCAATGCTTGCCATCCTGTGTGATTTTTGTCTGTGCTTTCCCAAAAGTTTACCACAGGGAATCTACCCAAGAGTCTGGAGGCCTTCTTCAGTTTTTCTCAAAATCACAATGGTGCCAGTATAGCATTCTGTAGCTGTCCATCTATCACCCCTCACACTTCCCACATGGCCAGATATATTACATATACTAAATGATCTCTAGAGTCCTTTATAACTTAGACACTGTAAGCTTATCCTTGTGAATTTACAGTGGAGAATTGGGCATTGTAAAATTTAGGGTCTGATCCCTCACTTTGAATTCTAATCATTAAAATAAGACCTAAATATACTCTTATTGTGACTTTTTTCTATGTGACTGGTAAATTTAACTACCCTGGGTCTCAGTATCCTCATCTACAAAGTGCGTGTTAGACTAAATGATCCCTGAGATCCTAAGGGAACACTGGTAAATGTGTAATAGCCAGCTTTCCAAAAAAAAAAAAATGTACACAGGACACACTCTTAAATGTGATCTGAATTATTAACATTTTCTCCATTACTTCCTTAAGTCTAGACAATCAACAAAATAATAACTCAAGCCATGGTTTGTGCCATTTGCCAATCTCCATGGTATAAGTGCTCACACTGAAAATTTAACAGTCAGCTCTGCCAAGCCACCAGTTCAAGCTGGCTCCAGCATATCCTTTCTAGTTCAAAATCTATGATTATTTGAAAAGGTCAGCATCTAGAAGAAGTTTGGACAAGAAATTGCAATTACTATTTCTCCTTTGATCTTTGAACACTTGGATAGATGAGTATACCCCAATAACAAAATAGTTTCAAAGATGGTTTTGATCATAATAGCCAAACTGATCGATGTTGGTCATATACACATTGGTACAACAGGCAAAGAATGATTGATATTTTTCTCTCTGATGACACTGCCATGTAGAAAGATGACATTTTTATTGTTTTTAGTGAAATATAAAGCCAGAATGATTCTTGGAATTATTCTGTTGTTTCACAAGTACCAGTCTATACCAAAGTCTTTCAGTCATGCAGTCACTCTAAGCTAATATGAAAACAACCCCTACATTGCTTTGGGAGAGAAGTATGAAGAAAGCAAATCTCCCCTTTCTCCATCTCTAATCATAAGTTCCAAGGACAATGATGATGAGAGACCAGCTAGCAAGGAGGCTTTAGGTCTAAATTGCTGAGAAGATGTATTCCATCAGAAACATTTTGATCATGAAATGTCAAATAAGGGAAAGAGGGGGAGAAAGAAGAGAAATGTGGGGAGGAGATAGAGAAGGAGGACAAAGGGGAAGATGAATTTTTAAAAAAGAAAAGCAGCTACTCACATTTATTTAGAATTATTAAGGGAGATTTCAAATAATCCTAAAAAGATAAGAAATGAAAAAAAATAGAATGCAAAGTTTTCTGCACTGCAGCCTTGATGAACAATGCCAACTATACTGTTTATAACCAAAACCAATTCTTCCTTTATCTATGAACCAAAAATCTGGGAGGGAAAAACTACTGTTTTCTCCTAATTTTTCTAAATATTTTTCCAGGTACTTCCAGAATACTCAGAAAAAAATCATCATACAAAACATTATTATCTGCTTCCTCACCAGGCACATTCAACTGGTAACCCAGCTAATAAGCAATTCAAGTCTATTTGGTTTAATATATCAGTCAGTCTGTACAATGTGCTGGGCCCTATACTATATTCTAGGATGATAAAGGTCAATACACCAGGAGCTATTTACTAGAGGCTAACAATCTAATTAAGTTGGAAAAGTAGGATAAAGCCAGACTGGGATGGGTCACAAAGACCATGATACAAAGTTTATACTTTTTTCAGGAGGTAGTCAGGGTAGTGCACCAAAAGTCTTTGAATAGAGGAGTGATGTGATAAGAGCAATGCATTAAAGTTACTAATGTGGTAAGTTGAATCCATACTTCACATTAGGTACCAATGTGAAGTGTGGATTGGAACCATAGGAACAGACTAAAGCGGGAAAACAATAATAAAAGCCTAATTGTGATGTTGTCAGGCCTAAAATAAGAATGGGGGGAAATATTGGAAAATAGGGAGTGGATGCCAAGGACAAGAAGCCAGAAGATTTGACAAAATATTGGATGCATGGAGTGGAGAAGGAAGAGTCAAAGATGAGATAAGAGGCTGGGTGCCTACAAGCATTGTGATAATGTCAACAGAAATAGAGGCAGAGAAAATGAGGACATCACAATTTGGGGACCATATTGAATCTCTGGTATCACTAGTAAATTCACATGAAGAGATTCAGCAGGCAGTTAGATATATTATCCTGGAATTCTGGGGAAGGGTTGGTGATGAAAATACAGATTTCCAAGTCATCTTCTTAGAGTTGTTCACTGAAGTAATAGGACTGGATGTGGGTGCAGAGCAAGAGGAGAAGAGCAAAAAGGATAGAATCTTGGGGATTACCTGTCTTTAAAACAAAGAAGGAATTAAGAAATTAGGGTCATGGGAAGAAAACTGTGAGAGGTTCCGTACCAGGTAAACCAAAGGGAGGAGAAGGGATGAAAAATATAAGGAATGCTAAATGGTACAGAGAAGTCAAAGAATGAACCTTGTCAGAAATGAACCATTTACCTTTATGTGACCAATTTATTCTCTACTATTTCTTATGACATAGTATGTAATAGTTTCACTTCGGACGATATCAGTCAGAATTTTTAAGTACTTGTGTGCCATACTTGTAGGCTAAGTACGAATACAAAACTGAATATCCCTGTCCCAAAGAGCTTACATTTTAATAGGGGAGGCAACATGTGTATATATATATATATATATATATATGTATATATATATATATATATATGTATACACACATACATTCTTGTATATATGTATGTATATATGTGATTAGATCATTTTATATATAATAGATAAAAAATGTATACAAGAAAACTTGGGGAGGGAGTGGATTAGCAACTAGAGGGGTCAAGAAAAGCTTCATATAGAATATGGCGCTTGAGCTCAGTCTTGAAGGAAAAATAAATTCCAAGAGGTGGAGATAAGAAGGGGATGCATCCTAACACATGGAGGATAGCCAATGCCAAGGCATGGAAAAGGGAGGAGAAGGCAGGGAAATCTATGCCAAGGGGTCTTTTGTCATTAAAGTGAATAGCATACATATACTTCCTACACAGATCCAAATCTCATAAGAATGAAATCCATCCTTCTGCAAAAACCAATTACCTTCTCAGTCATTTTCACTTCTGAAATATTTTGTGGATTCAAAATTATGTCCCCTCTTCCTCTGGTACGTATTTCTTTTTTCTAGTGCAACAGATTTATTTTAATACACCATATGTCCATTGTATCCAGGTAGGAAAAATGATTCTGTTCTTTGCCTTAACATTATTCTCTATGCAGAAGAGCCACAAATTTATACAGTTTGGAAACAAAGGCCTTTTTTTCTTCAAACACTGTGTCTACTTCTATACTTAGTATCCATCATGATCCAAGATCCATCATAAATAAGATTTTAACCTAACTTCTCTCAATATCTATTCTTTGAGTCAACTCTGTCTATGAGATGATTGAGTAAGGATATTGTCCTGAGATTCAAGAGCCCTAAATTCTAATCTCATCCCAGGAATTAACTCACTGTGTGACCTGGGGTAGCTATTCCTCCCCTCTGGGTCTCAGCTTCCTCCTCTGTAAAAACAAACTGATAAATCTAGATAATCTCTAAGGTTCTTCCAACTCTAATGTTCTAACACTGGCAGGTAACAATGCTATATGAGGACCTGCTCTATTCAGGATATTGTGCTAGGCACTATGAAGAAATATTCACACACACACACATACACACACACACACACACACACACAAGGAAGACATTCAATTAACTTAAACTCAACAAACATTTCATAAGTGCAAAGATAAGGGAATAAGCTAGAGGCAGGAAGTCCAGTAAGTATATTATTATAGTAATCTAGATGACAAGCAGTCCAAGATCAGAGAAAATAGTTTTCTCTATTATGTAGCAGGTGTGAAAACATAATGATAAAATAAATTCCCTGCCCTCATGAAGCTTACCCTCTAGTAAGAAAGATGAGACTCAGGCACAAATAGCTATAATACAAAATAGGTCATAATAAAAACATACAGGAGGTGCCAAAATATTTTTGTGGAAGGTTCAAAGAAGAGGTCAATTCTGATGAGTGAGAGGGGAGAGAGATAAAGGAAGGCTTCCTGAAGGAGCACTGGAACTCACTCTTGAAGGAAGGGTTGAATTCCAAAAGGCAAATTTGAGACCCACTTACCCCCACTTTAAGCTGTTGAAGAAACTCCCTGTAGTTGAGGAGAATGCACAGCACTAAGATATGGTGACACTAACTGAGGACTCAAGACATATAAAGATGTTGGTCAAACCAGAAGGATGAAGGCTAATATTCTCTTATGATGGGGGCATAAACAGTAGTGGTGATGGTGGTGGTTGTCTTTCATTCTCAAAGAGGAACAAAATAACTATGCTAGAGTCAAGTTTCAATGTGTCTGACTGTGGCTGATGAGACCAATATAAGCTTGGAATGCTCTACCACAGGTCAGGCATGAATAGTAAATAAGTATAAATATGAATATCGACATTCAGAGCAATGAAAGAAAAATTAATCAATAATGGCTGAGTAGCAGGATTAGATCATTACGGCATAATGTAATGTCAACAACAGTGTATCTAGAGGCAGAGGACCTTAAATAAGATTCTGGCTTACTATGTGTAGCTTCAGGAAAGTGACTCTCTCCCCCTCAGTCTCTATAAAACGAGGCAGTTAGACTGAATGATCTCTTAAGTTTCCCCTGTGGCCCTGGGAGCCTGTTGACCAATTCAGCAACATTAAGTGACTTTTACGTGCAAGGCAAAATTCAGATAGCTAGGTGTAGTAAACCCTAGAGTCAGAAGGCTTGAGTTCCAATCCAGCCTCAGAGACTTAATAGCTGTGTGACCCTGAGTGAGCCATTTAACCTCTGTCTGCCTCTATGTCCTTATCTTTAAAATGGAGGTAATAATAGCTTCTCTCCCAGTCTTGTTATGAGGATAAAATAAAATACATATTTTAACATGCTTTGCAAACCTTAAAGTGCTTATATAAGTGCTAGATGTTATTATTATCTTTGTGGCTCTGATATAAAATATTTATACCTCTGCATCTAAAAAAGACTTTGTCCTAAAAATCATCTTTAAACTATTTGCATGACACTCCTTTATATAGTCAGATATTGTCTTCCTTCCAAAATCATAGTTGCGTCTAGACACGCCAACCCATTTGAAAAGAAAGAAGAATGAATCTAGTTAATAAACTGGTTGTTAGAATTTATCCAAAACTTTTGTCCTCCAAGATAATTCTCATTTTGCCAAATTTAAGAGTTTTTATTTGTTCTCTCCTTCCCGAAATACTATATTAGCATACTTCCTTGCACATGGTACTATTTTTTTAAATGTTAAATGAACCAACATTCTACCAATTCTACCAATATTTTTGAGCACCCTACATGCAAGCTACTGAGGAAGTGACAAATATAAATAAGATGTGGTCTCTACTCTTAAGGAAATTATAGTACAGTAGAAAAAAGACATGTACAGAAATTACTGTAGCACATATTAGAATATGGAAAGTGCTGTAGTGTAAAGAGGACTGGATCCTGAGTCAGAGCAGCTGGATTCAAATCCTATTTCAACATTTGCTAGTGGTGTGACTATGTTAACCAGTCTCTGAGCCTCAGTTTCCTCATTTGTAAGATGGAGTTGATTATAACACTTATAATGCCTACCTCATGTTGTTGTTATGAGGAAAGGATTTTGCAAGCCTTTAAGTTCTATATCAGGAAAGAGTGTTGCATTGTAGACAGAGAGCTGGCCCAAGAGTCAGGAAGGTTTGAATTCAAACCCTTCTCTGATCTTTCAATATTCCAGACAATTTTCTTAAGGCTGTAAGTTACATAACAACTGCTGATTTGCATTGGTGAAGGGAGTTTTCTCACCAGAAGTTCCCTACGCTGATGAAACCACGAGTCCAAACACACATATAAGTTCTATGTAAATAAATGTGAACTATTATAAGAAAGCTATAAGGTGCTAGGAGATCAATTGAGGGGGAGATCATTTTTCATCTGGGGATATCTGGGAAGTTTTCACAGAAGAAATGTTACTTAAATGGAGACAAAGTGGGTTCTACTTACCGCCATTAATAGGATATGAAATTTATGTTGTTTTTTTCCAGGAGGCAGCATGATGCTGTGGAAGGAACACTGGATTTGGAGTCAAAGGACCTGAGTTCAAATCCTGATTTTACCACTTACTACCTGTGTGACCTTGGGCAAATCATTTAAACTTTCTGAACCTTAGTTTTTTTACCTGTCAAATGAAGGGGTTGGTCTGGATGGCTTCTGAGGTCCCTTCCAACTTTAGAGCTATGATCCTATGAGTAAGGCTTCCTTATACCGATCTATCCAGTTGTGCCTGCCTGTTCCCTCTATGCATAGCTTGCTGCAAAGGAGGGATAGTCTGTGGCCATCACAGAAGAGAATGAAGCTAACATTGCAAGAGAGGGAAGCTAACTGTCCTACACAATGATTGAGCCCATGACCTTGGTCTTACCAGTCAGTGCTCTAACAAACTGAGATATTAACTGTATCCATGAATCCCTAGTCTGGAAGAAGGCAACAAACACCTTGGGAAAGAGGAAAGGAAAAGTCAACTGATAGTTGAATTCATCAATACCAATAGAATCAAAGAGCTGTTTGAATTTTTCACATTGAAGCATTTCTTTTGACATATAGATGCCAACTGAGGTGTCCTATTATGTTCTACATTCCCAGGAAAGCTGGAAAATTTTCCCTCTTATTCCAAAGAAGTTGCGAGTTTGGAAGCCAAATGTTTTTAATGAAGAGTATTCTAGTTTTTGCAAATCTGAGCCTTCCTGATGCATTGGGCAATTTCGTTACAAATCATAATTCCTTGGAATCATATAAATTGTGGCTAGGTCTGTTCCTGCCCTCATCCTTGGAGCCAAGGGTTGTACCTAGACTTAATTATTGCAAAATTGTTTAGAAACCTTTAGGGTTAGACCATGACAAAACAAAAGTAAAGTCATTGCTATCCTCATGGGGCTCAACAAGCAAATAACAAGAAATACAGCATATGTAGTACTGTACCTTTTCTATCTTTTTGTCTATAAAATAAAGGGATTGCTCTGGAGCAGAGGTGCCAAACTCATAGCCAGCAGGCCCCAAACACTACCCAGACAAATTAAAGTATAACTAGGCAATGCTTAATAAAATAAATATAAATACAATACAACTTAGATAATGCTAATTTGTAGTTTTCTAAGTCAATATACGGCCTGTAGGGATCCATTTCTATTTGAGTTTGACACATCACTACTCTAGACCACCTCTAAAGTTTCTGGAAGCTCTAATCCTCTATGATTTAATTCAGAATCCTTACAAGTATGTCAGAATAATACCAGGCTAAAAATTTTTTTAAATGCCCTACCTTAACTCTGTTACTAATTTCTATGCTGACTTGAGCAATCCACCCTACTTCTCTGGACTTCAGTTTCTTTCTAGAAAATGAAGAGGTTGGATTCAATGATTTCTAAGTTCCCATCCAGTTCTAAAATTCTAGATCTAGGAGTCTCCAAACCCTTCACTCACACACATATAAACACAAACCACTCATGATCCTTGGATGACTTTCAGTTTACTCATGAAAAAGCTTGTGTATTTTATTTGCTGTGTATGTGGGTGACATGATTTTCTGTTTCTTTTTAAGAAAAGCATTCAGTTCAGAGAAAAGAGGAAAAAATAATGTGACCAGGGAAAAAAATTATTTATGCTCTTTCCTCCTCTTAGTAAGAAAGTAAGTTATGTTAGCTTCGGGGTTGTGGTTGGGATAATGTCTCAGGCCTCTGTTTGAAAGGGATCCTTTGTGAAGTTCCCTTTCTTATAAGAATTCCCCTTTAATTTTTCTAAAAATGATGACTCAATGGACTCATCTTGCTCATTTCCCTGAAACTTTGGGCAAGCTTTATTCCTCCCCAGGAAAACTCTGAGCTGCTGAGTAACTCATTCTTCTCTTTTCATTGCAGTATTCTCAAATGAGGGATGAAGTATTCAAATCAAACTTGGTCTGTGCATTTATCGTACTTCTCTTTATCACCGCAATCCAAAGTTTGCTTCCTTCTTCAAGGTAAATACAGTGAGACTAAATTGTGATGAGAAATGTCATTCAAGCAACTTGAAGATACTTAGCAGGTTGTTTCTGCCAGTTTTCTCTCTTTTCCAGGGGATTTGAATTTAGAATAATTGGGTCTAGAATTCTTTCCAAAATGTTTGGCACTACTATCAGAGTCTGTTCTAATTATATTACTCTGCATCCTTATTCTATTACCCAGCCATTGCAAGTCTTTCTCCCCTTCTCAGAGAATGAAGAAAAGAATAGCATTTGAAATCTTGAGGCACAATTATTTAAAACTGCATTAGACAAACCAGACGGTATCAGTGCCGCATCACCGTTTGTTTTGCTCATTATCTCTGAGAACATAATGTGGCCCATCATACTGTATAACATGATGTCTTCCTCAGGCATGTTGGCTTCTGTATTTCGTGTTGAGGTATTCATGGGCTGAACAGAAGAAATAATGCCTTAACATGAAGATACCCAACAGAAGAGGCCTGCACACAAGTCTGAATGGTTTGCCAATACATAAAAATGTCCTTATCAGGATGCCTCCCTCACTGGAAGTATATGTCCAACCTAAAGGGTGGAAAGCTGTGTATGGAACAAAAAAGAGGCTCACAATGGCATGTAATTATTAATTATTACCCTGTGGGCTATAAGAGAGAGTGAAAATATGCCTTTGAGCTGGTGGTCTGGCTTGGGGTCCCAGAAGGATCCAGCAACTAACTAGGTGTGTTTGTGATGTGGTAAGGAGGGGCATAGGAGACAGAAAGCTGCCCTCAGAGTCATGAAGCCAGGCTTCCTGCCTTAACTCTGACATATCCTGTCTATGTGACCCTGGGAAAGTCCTTTGATGTCTTGGGGCCTCCAGGTACCTGCTCTAAAACTATAATATTATATCATACCAGAAACAGGGGTAGGGAACCTGCATCCTCAAGGCCGCATGTGGCCCTCTAGGTCCTCAAGTGTGGCCCTTTGATCTAATTGGATTCAGCCAAAAGGCCTCCCTTGAAGGCCTAAAAGGCCACATATGGCCCCAAGGCCGCAGGTTCCCCACCTCTGCACCAGAAACACTGCTGTTCTCCATTGGCAGAGAAACTGTCTGGCTTTAATAATGAACTCACAGGTGTACACCTTCTCCATACACACCTTTCCCCCTCCCCCCCGCCCCCAAAAAAAACAAAAAACCCATAGACAAGTTACTGAATGAGTGAAATAAATTGAGAAAAATCTTGCTCAGGGTCACACATATAGTAAGCATTCACACTAATCAAGAGAATTGTCCAAAAAAAAAGAACATTTACTTTAAGTTAGTCTGCATCTTTGAAGAAGATTGAGTGGATTTGAGGAATCCAGTCAATGTGGCCACGGTAGAATTCTGCAGTATGGGAGACCCTGAAGTAGATGGCCAGCAGGATCTGAAGGAGTGGCAGGAGTGGGAAGACAAGGGAGGGCTGTACAAGTAAGTGTACCATACTTCAGAAGCTCCTCAGAACAACTGGTTATCAGCCCTGAGCCTCAATATTTTGCTTCTGTTACAGTGGTTCTAAGTAGTTTAAGAGCAATGGCTAGCTAAGTCCATAGAACTCGGGCTGGAAGTGATCTCAGAGGTCACATAGCCCAGTCTCCTCATTTGACAGATGAGGAAACTGAGGCCTAGGAAGGTTTAGTGACTTGCCCAAAGTCATAGTATGTATCAGAGATGATACTTAAACATAGGGGCTCAAAATCCAGAGAGAATTACCTGTTCATTGTACCATGTTATCAATCTAGATTATAATCACAACACGGTTACCTTTTCACCACATATAGGCATTATTTACATTTTTACAATTATGCAAATTTTATAATTTACATAATTTATAATTAGGTCTTATGTAGTCTTCTCATGGGGGAAGAGGGGAAGTCTTAGAGAATGAGCTTGAGAGCAGTAAGAGAGTAAGTGTGCCCATCTAATAAGATCCATAAATGCTTGATTCTTCTTAGCTTATCCAATGGTGATAGTCTTTGGGGAAGTAGATGTGTGAACTTCTGGCTATCTACAAAGCTAAAGCATGGTATCCAAACTGATAAATCTATTCTGGATTTAATGATTAGATTCCTTCTTTAAATGTGATGTCATTGATTAGAATGGATTTTATATGATTTTATTTCCTACTTGTTTCCTACTTATTTCCTATCAATGTAATTTTTTTAAAGCATAAATGCAAGTCACAAAACATTCCAAAGCATGAACTGATGGAAGACATACTTTTCTACCCCATAAGAAAACTGAGACAACAGTTCCTTTCTGTTTCTGCACATAATGAGCATTAATAAATGCTTGTGTTGTTGAATTGAGTGGAACTTTGTTACCCTGTCTTTGAACCTCAAAATATCTTAAGACCTTTCATTTTTCTGGCTCTCCTTCATTCCAGTCCCTATAGCAGTTATAGGCAGATACACCATAGAAGACAAAAAAGCATATTATCATACGACTGATTATGTATTAAATGCCCATAGAATAACAGATCCTATGTCATGGTCTTTATTAAGTCACTAAATTTTAGAACAACTTTTTATCACTAGTGCTGAGGAATTTTTGATAGATTTGGGTTGCATATTCAATGGGATTCAATTCCATTTAACTGAACAAACATATACTAAGCACCTTGTATGTGCATGTGTAGAATCCAAAATTGTCCAAACTGAAAAAAAAGACCACTGAGGCAGAACTCTAAGCCAAAAGCACTTCATTAAAGGATCCCTGGGCCTGTCTAATGAAGTGTTCCTCAGATCTTCCTCACATTCTGGGATACCTCTTTTCCCCAGGGCCTTACTTTTATAGGGCTTGATACCTATACACTGAGAGGAAACAAAGCAAAATACAGAGTCTCCTTGGTTGATAAACCTTGGTTTCGGCCCTCCAAGAATGGTGCATCAGCATGGGTGGTCATAAGATGGGCAAGGCAAGCATTATCTCTGCTGACTAAGTGATCATAATGGGCAAGGCGAGGGCCATCTCCATTAAGTGGTCTTAAGATGAGCCCCTCTTTATGTTGGGCAAGAGAAGGTGGTCTGGAGGGCCAAAAATAAGTTGGAGGGCTTTCCATATCGCATTAGGACATTTTACCCATTCTGGGTTTGGTCATCAACATTCTTGTGGGCAGGCAAGTGAACTTTATGACTAATAGTTCACATATCTGGGGCCTAATATACAGAACTTGTAATCACTATCCCTATAGAGTCATAGAAAACTGATTAATACTGATTAGAATATAATAGGGTCTAATTAATCATCTATCACACTACGGAGAAAAAAAGGAAATAGAAAGGAAATAATTCTAGTCATCAAGGTATTTGTATGCTACTAGATACAAGATAGCGCCACCCCCCCACACATACACACACACAATTAATTTGAAGGGAAAGTAGGGAAAGGCCATGAAAGGCTTCCC
>CM053622.1:92558325-92628985 GCA_028646595.1 Phalanger gymnotis
AGGAAGGAAGGAAGGAAGGAAGGAAGGAAGGAAGGAAGGAAGGAAGGAAGGAAGGAAGGAAGGAGGGAAGAAATCTTGACTGTAAAAGACTGTCACTAGACAATAGATCCTCCAAATTCTGCTTAAAGACCTCCAAGGTGAAGCCCACCACTACTTGAGGTAGCTCATTCCTCTTTCTGTACAGCCATAATTGAAAGGAAATTTTTCCTGACATAAAGCCTCATTTTCTTCTCATTACTTCCAGTCTTACCCTCTAGGACCAATTAAAGTAAGTCTAATCCCATTTCAAATACTTGAAAACATTTATTATGTCTTCGTCTACCTGGTCTTCTTTCATTCACACTAAGCACAGCTTTTCACTTGAGGGCCATTTACCACCTTGGTTACCCTCTCTGGACACTGACAATTTTGTCAGTATCCTTCTTAAATCTTAATGCCAAGAAGCTGAACATAATATTCCAATTGAGGTCTAAAAAAGGCAGTTCACAGTAGGGCTATCACCTGCCTATACCTAGAAATTATGCCTTCTATAGGAAATCACTCACCCTCTCTGGATCTCAAACCCCTCATCTGTAACTTACAGAGTTGACCCAAATGACTTCTAAAGTATTGTTTAACTCTAGAATAGTGATACTCTGATCTTATAAATATCATTAGTCATAGCTAGCAATCATTTCTGCTGATTTTTTAGTACCATCTGGGCCAGGGGTCTTGACTTCATCAAGGGAAACTGATTGCTGTCTTATCAGGGGCATCAAACTCACCACCACAGCAAAACTCCTTAGTGCAGCCAACTAAATTAAAGATGTAATTAGGAAATGTCTAACAAAATAAATAAAAGTACAATAAAAATACAATACAACATAGGTAATGTCTATTTGTGATTTTCTATATCGAAAAAAAGAAGCCTGCAGGAATCTGCCTCTGAGTCTGGCACAACTGTTACCATGTTATCTCCTTACTTCTCCTGGGTACCAACTCTCTGTTATTTTTTCCCTATCATCTCCAGTGCAAAGGACATGCTTGGCAGAAAAACAAAAGCAAAAGAAGAATCAAGCATCTCTGCCTTCTCTTTCATCAGTTATCATTGCCCCCTCTACCCCAAGCACTGCTCCTGTCCCATCTTTCATTCTCCTTTTTCTCCTGACATAGATTTTTTAAAAAAAAGAAAGAAAAGAAAAACAAACCTTTTTTGTTGTCTTTAGCTTCCCTTGGCAGTACTTAGCAAAGTTCTTGGCACGTAGTAGGCTCTTGATAAATGTTTTTTGATTAATTGACAGCCTCAGCTCATTTTGAGTTGTAACATTCCTGATGATAATTTTATAGTCCTGTGTCATGTTCTTATGGTAACCCTCTTAATTTTCTTTTTTGGTCTAAGTTAGTTGTCACTGTGCATCCCTATCACCGTGCATCACTTCAGACAAAGCTCGTGCACCCACACACTCTTGTCCCATCCCACTGGGATTGTTTACATTTATATCTTCAAAATTCTTAATAATATCTCAAACCTCCAAGATTGATTTCCCTTGTAGCATTTTATTCCATGGGAACTCACATGCCTTTCCTTAGAACCCTTGAAATTGAATCTAGGTTTCATGATAGACTATTTTCCCATTTCAGCTCCTTTTCCATCACAAATCCTAGGAAGGAATTGTCATTTTCTCACTGGGTTCTTATCGCTTCTCCAGGAATTTTTCTCCTAAGGTAAGAATCAAATACAGAATAGAATTTCCCCTTATGGTTCCTCTACCTTTTGAAGGACAAATTATTACAAAGTGAATTTCAGAAGCTAACAGCTTCCATTTTCCATCAGCAGCTTGGCTTGGTTTTGACTCCATGGAACATCATGCCTCTCTTAGCATAAACTAACCACCTAAAACCTTAATACTGTGCAGACTGAAGCAGCTTTTAATACTCAACACCATCTTAACTCCCTCCATGACCTTTCCCCTCTTGTTGGAGAGCTGGAGGAAGGAGCAATAAACCCCTCCCAGAACCTTCCTTTCTAGAAGATTCAGAATTTTCTAGAGTATTCTCCATTTTCCACCAGTAGCTCTATTTGGCTTCAGCTACACAGAACATCATGTACCTGAGCCTAGTACTGCCTGGTAGTTCCCCTACCACCTTACTTTTCTGCTTCCTTTTGTGTGCTGTCTTCTTCCATTGGATTGCAAGCTCTTTGAGGGCAATGACTGATTCATTTTTTTCTTCTTTATATCCCTAGCATTTAGTGCAGTGGCTGACACATAGTAGGAACTTAATAAATGTTTATTGAATTGAACTGAAAATCAATTACACTGAGAGAGAGAGAGAGAAGTAGAGAGAGTATGAGAGAGTCCAGATTTCTGCATAATTTAAGTCCCCAACATTATTATATCGCAATTCTATGTCAGCCTTGTGATCTATTTCCCACACCCCTCATTTCCTTATGATGTCCAGATGGTCTCCAAAGACAATAGCATTTTTCTTCTTCCTTACACTAACCTTTGCTTAAACACTCTGTCATATGCTTCCCCACCCACTGTTCCCATATTTCCTCAAATGAAATTACCTGCAATTCTACACACATACCCCTTGACCTGTTCTTTTATTTTTGAATGAAGAATAATTAATAATAATAATAATATTTAAAGTTTACAAAATACCCAGGGTCCTACATCAGAATTTGAACCCAGGTCTTTCTGACTCCAGGCCCAGGGCTCGAACCAATGAATCACTAAGCTAAATACCAATTAAGAGTCACCGTTCAGTCATAAATTTCATCCCATCAAATCTCAGTGATAGCTATGAGATCAAATGTGCTTCCTTACAAACAAAATAACGAAGGTGGGGGAAGGGTCCGATCACAAGCCACCCAATTTAGGGTTGTGTAAGCTGGAAAAAAAAAAATTGAACGTTAATTGACCGAAAAACAGCCTAACAATGAGCTTCTGGTGAGGAGAATTTGTTCCCATAGTCTGTTCACATCGCTCTGTATCATCTGTGAAATAAGACCGAATGCCATTCATCGACAACTTTAATTTGAAAAGGTTTTGCATGGGGCTGCATACGCCAACTTGGGGGAGGGGGAGGCGGTACGAGAAGGGAAGAAAAATCAACATTTCCTAGCTCTGATATGAACCGATCATCAGGAAATCAGCACAGCTGCATTTCGGGGGCAGCCTGTACCCAGTAGAATTAAGTGTGAATGCTCTCAAGGGGAAAATTTGGCCTTAAAAAAAATCTGATGCCAAGGTAACTCAATACCGTCAGGGTCGCCAGGCGGGATGTGATCTAACGCCATACTGTTTGGGACGAGTTACTGTAAAGTGTTTAGATCTCACTGATTTTTCAAGGAACAAGGCTTGGGGTGGGAACATGTACTCTCTGGCAGAAAATGGGGGAGGGAGATGTTAGGGAGATTTGCACCAGGGGGGTAGGGGAGGGGTAGTTCCCCTGAATGAGCCAAGGATCATTCACCTGGAAGTGAAAAGGGTTTTATCCACTGTTGAGTAAGGAGGACCACCTACTCACCCCTGAGTCTAGAACGCAGAACTCAAGCCCTGGCCACCTTCCCTGAGCACGGTGGCTTCAAGCGAACCCAGGCCCACGGGGAGGCCTTTTGCTCTCTGTGTAGTCTCTTGACTTGGCAACCTAGCACAGCAACACAGATACGCTAGTGTACCTAAAAGCGCGGCTAAAACTCAACCGCTGGTTTCCCTTGAAGAAATAGCTGAAAAGTACAAATCTGGAAACACCTAAGCCTGAAACAGTATTCTGCATATAGCATAACAAAATAAACCCTTTACACAAATCAGGAATAATGCCCATTAATATACATATGGCAGAGATTTTTAAATTCCATGCATATGAATTTTTAATAACTGTAAAAGAAAAACATACAAAGAAGCAAAAACAAACAAAAACAAAAGATCCCACATAAAACGCTGTATCAATAATATTCCTTTAGCACTGCAGGTGAGAAGGGGCCCCAGCAACAGAACCAGGATCCCCAGCATCAGCTGCCCACACTCTTTTCTGCCTAATTTCCATGGGTTTAGCCATTGGTAGCTATTGCTTCCCCAAGCTATATAGATTATTCTTTTTTTTTTTTTTGGCCCCTAACACATTAACCTCCTCTTAATGCTCACAGTCACCGTGGTGGTTAGCATAGAATTCCTGTAAAATCTTATTTTTTTTATGTAAATAAATACGATAATTTTAGGATGGGAAGCCGCCTCCTGTCTATGGAAAATCGCTTTCAAGCTTGGGCGTAACAAACCTTCTATAAATTTGCACAAACAGTTGAAAGCAAATGAGATTATCTGGAATAAATGCTTTTGAGCAAGCACGAAATTCTTTCAATACTGGTCGATAAGATTTCTCTACACTATTGATAGGTATTTGGGGGTAATTTGCTTCCTTACGTTAGGACTCTTTGTTCCCTAAACTTCGGGTATTTGTGTATAGACATATGATTTCATGGGTCTTATGTTACTGGCTCCTTTCTTATACTTTGTCTCATGTGAATTTGTAGGTGTCTCAAATGTAATTTCTCTTTGTAGTTATCATACATATGCACATATATGCATCAGATGCATGTATGTGTATGTAATCTTCTCCCTCCCCCATCCTTTTTATTTTAGAGCCCTTTTGATTAGTTTTGAAAGACACCCAACACATAGTCTTACCAGCCTTTGTTAGGAGGACTCCATCTCTGGCCAGAACTCTTGTCATTCTTTTATTTTAAACCATAATCCAGAATTACAAATCTCACTCTCAGACAACACCTCTTAGTCTACTGTTCACTCCATTTTTTTCCTCTTCTGTATACGTAACAGTGAATAATACACAATCTATGCTCCTATGGTCTTTGGTTTCCTGCCCAAATTCCTTGCCCAAGACTTCATAACTATTGCCATTACTTTTTTGGTTCCTTTTTCATAGTGTCCTTTGTGCCAAAATGAATCACTAGAAGTGGGTAGCTGTCATCTGTTTCTTTAAGTCTCGGGGGGTTTTCTGTAATGTCTTGGATTCACGCTCCAGGAAGGCAATACACCTGCATATTTTTATTATCAGGGCAAAAAGTATGCTCAGTACCCTACGTCAGGGAATTACCATTCTACTCTTGATACTATAGTTATGTGTGAACATATTCTTTCTCCTCACAATATTTTTCTTGTATCTATTACAGGGCCTTATGCATAATAGGAACTCAGCACATCTGTTAAATTGAATTGAATTAAATCAAACATTTAAAGTTAATTTATTCAGGCTGCCCCATCTTTTTGGAGCTAGTCAATCACTGAGACATTTTGTTATGCAATGCCCCCAAACCACATGTGATTGTATATTCAAATGACTTCACTTTTCTACTTTTCATCCTTGCCAAATATATACAGATGTTGAGTATGGCATTTCTTGCCATCCTTGCCAAATACATATGCCCTTCCATTTCCTCCCTCAACCATGAATTGGTCAGAAAGATGTTTACCTTAGAAAGGCTGAAAATGCTCCCAGATCCCATTCCTTTATTTCACACAAAAGCTAAAATAAAGAAAAACAGAAGCTGAAATATTACCAGACAATCTATATGTTGTGAGATTTCAGTGGTCCATTTGTCCCATTCAAAACTAACTCTTCCTTTTCATGGTCACTAGTTTCCTACCCAACTCATTTTATCTCTGACACCTTCTTTGTATCTAAACAGATGGTAGGGGTCTTTTATGTACATTATTTCCTCCAGACAGATGTTTAACATCCTGCTTCATTATCTCTAGCTCATTCAAATCTTGGGGTCTGAGGGAAAAGGGGAATTGATATAGCCAAGCAAAGAAAGAGCAACCTCCCTGAGTATTTTCCTTTCCCTCTCATCTTCCTTCACATGCCATTAGCAAAAGATTAAATTGAGTCAAGCAAATGTTTCCAAATGATAATCTATGCATAACAAGTGGTGATAAAATAGGAATATTTACATTTTAAGTCATTTACATTTATAATGGACTTTCACATACATTTTCTCTTTTGTCTAAAACTCACAATAGTCTTGTGAGGCAGACATTGCAAAGATTATCATTCCCATTTTTCAGAAGAGAAAACTGAGGTCCAGAAAAATGAATTCAGTTGCCCAAAGACAAATGGCTACTAAGTGGTTCAAACAGAATGGAATCGTTGATTTAGAGCTGAATGGCTCCTTAGAAGTAATTTAGCCTATGTAGGATCCAGGTTGTTTGACCTGGTAGTAGATCCTTTAGGAGTTCTCCTAGTATTCAGGATCACACGATTTCATAGTTGAAAGGGACATCAGTGGCCATCAAACTAACCCCAAAACTCAAAACGAATCACCTCTACAACGTGTATGGCATGTAACCCTTTCTCTACTGAGGGGGCATTCAGTGTTCCTTCCACCCCGCCCACATCCCCTCCCCAAGACATTCTCTTTCACTTTTGGATAGTTTCAATGGTCAGAAAGTTTCTCCCTGACATGAAGTCTAAATTTGCTTATCATTTCCACCTCAGTGCTCAAAGTTCTGCCCTCTGGAGCCAAGTAGCACAAGTGAATGCTTCTCTGTGACAGCTATCATGCCTTCCCTAAGTCTTCCCTTCTCCAGGCTAAATGTACTCAGTTCTTTCAGCTGATTCTTGTAAGATGTGAATTCTTGCCCTCCCTTCCCCCCATGCTCCGAGGCTTCTCATCTTCAGGCTGAACAGAGTTCCTTCAATTGATTCTAATATGTCATGAACTCAAGGCACTTCACCATCTAGGTTGCTCTCTTCTGCCTGCTCTCCAGCTTATCCATATTTTTCCTAAAATGTGGTGTCCAGCACTGAGCACAGGACTAAAGATGTGATTTGACCAGGGCAGAGTAGACCAAGAATATCCCTTTCATTTCCTTGGATACTATGCCTTAAAACATCCCAAGATTAGATTAACTTTCTTGGCTCCCAGACAGTACTCTTTAATCTAATTGAGACTAAAGTCCTCTAATACCTTCAGCTATTTTTAAAATGTTTTAAATTTTTTTTAAGTTTAATTGATGTGTTGGTGTTATCTACATTGCACGAATTTACAGATTAATCTCACCTGTGAGATATCTCATTCAAAAAATAAGAGTACAGTAAAACTAATAATGTAATGACCACATTTCACAACTGTGGCACCCCCCCCCATACTTCTCTATTAAAAAAATTAACAAATCTATTTTCTCCCCCTCCTACCACCTATCACTTTGGAAGGAAAAAAGGAAAGAAAACTAAATTTATTGTAGCAAGTAGGCATAGTAATGCAAAATAAATTCCCTTAATGGTTGTATGATCGACAAATGAATAGATAAGTAGATTTGTATTATAGACAGACATATATAGATAGACATATAAAGATATATAGATAATGTTGTTGTTCAGTCATGTCTAACCCTTTGTGACCCCATTTGGGGTTTTCTTGGCAAAGATACTGAAGTGGTTGCCATTCCTTTCTCCAGCTCATTTTACAAATGAGGAAACTGAGGCAAATGGGGTTAAGTGACTTGCCCAGGGTCACACAGCTAGTATATGTCTGATGTTTGATTTGAACTCAGGAAGATGAGTCTTTCTGACTCCAGGAACAGCACTCTATCTACTGTGCTACTGTCCTGTAGACAGACAGACAGATAGATACCAAGCAAGCATTCTACGTTCTAAATCTCACCGTAATGGATAACATGTTTCATATCATTCCTCTGGAATAATAGTTGTTGTTTTGACCATACTCCTTACAACTTGTGAAGTTGCTTGTTTTTACAATGTTTGTTGCTACTGTATAAATTGTTCTGGTTCTGCTCTTCATTCTTCATCAACTTATAAAGGTCCTCTTGTAATATTGGCTTTAAATTCTTCTAGTTCTGCTCACTTCACTTTGCATGTGAGTTTTTCATGTCTTTTTATTTTGTAAAAAAGTTATAATATTTTATTTTTCCCCAATTGCACATAAAAACAATTTTTAAAACCTTTTTTTAAGTTTTGAGTTCAAAATTCTGTCCCTCCCCCTCTTCTCCCCTCCCTGAGACAGTAAGCAATCCATATAAGTTCTAAATGTTCGATCCTTTTTCATGTCTTCTTGTAGTCATCCCTTTCCTCATTTCTTGCGGCTCACTTGTTCTCCATCACATCCATAAACCACAATTTATTCAGCCATTCTTCAATTGTGATGCCAAAAAACCTTCAGCTATTTTTCAGGGAAACTGCTTCTGAAAGTGTTTCTCTGTCTTGAGCTTATGAAGTAAATTTTTTAACGTGTATTCATTTATATTGCTCTCCATGAAATTTCATTTTATTCCATTTGAACCAATGTTTTATTCTTTCAATATTTCTGGAATCCTCACTCTTTCCCATGATAGCCATCTCTCCCCGCTTTTTATCATTTGCAAATATGAAAAAGATGTCATCAGTGTCCTTAACTAAATCATTATTTAAAAAAAAAAAAATTTAGTCCGAGAGCCAAATACAGATTTTCAGCTCAATCTATTGGACACTTCCCTCCCAGGTCATATCCAGTTACTAACTAACTATTCTTGGGCTTTTAATATGGCAGTTTTCAATCTATCTAATTTTTCTTTCCTTTCCATCTGTCTCAGAGGTGTCAAACACAAAAACTCTGGGCTGCTGCAGGCCACAACACTCCCACGTGAGACCCAAACCAGAGTAAAGTGTAATTGGGAAATATTTAACAAAATAAATGAAAATATAATAAAATATAGGCATTACATTTTAAAAACTAAGTCAATATACAGTCAGTGGGGATCCTTATGTATGGATTAATAGCCCCCATTTCTATTAGAACTTGACACCACTGTTCCAGCCACAGTCTCTATATATTTTCAACAAAAATAGCAGAAGAAACTTTACCAAAAGCTTTGCTAAAATCTAGGTAAACTGTATAACCTTCCATTGGTCTACCAAAGCATAGAGTTCACATAAGCTAGGCAGATTGAACTGCTCAAGACAGCTGGTATTGTTACCGCTCTCTTATTTGTCTTTGATGTCAAATCTCTTATTGTTTTTGTTTTGTCTTTTCCAGTTTAAAAAAATCATTAGAATTATCAGGCTTAGATTGTGGGCAGAGTAAACAGAAGCAAATAGGAATAAGCAGCCAGCTCTTCCATTTTTCTGTCATCAAATATCACCTCATTTACCCTGGTCAATCCTCCTATCTTTTCTTTGATCTTTTTCTCCCACATATATAATATGTGTGTGTCTCTCTGTGTATGTACAAATATACATATATATATATATGCATACATATATATACACGTTATATATATGTATATACACATACATATATATATTTCTGGACTGACTTGTAGTTTTATTAATGTAGGATAGGAACTTCCTCTGCCATCAACACCTTCTCTACCTTCTCTGCAATTTGCAGCTTTCTGAAGTTTCTCCAATATAACCGAAAGAACAACAAAGCCCTTTTTTTGTCCTTTCTTTCATCATCAACCTCAACTCATTCTGAGTTCTGTCACTCCTGACATCATTCATACAGTAATATACCATCCTTTTTTACATCCTCTATTTCTTACTTTCATCTCTTTGTGCAACTTTTCCCCAAAAAATGTAGGTTTGTGAGTTTCCTTTGCATCTACATTTATCTCTTCATACACCCTCTTTTTTGTTCCTTATTAAAATTATTTGTCTTTGGAGCTTAAGAATTTCATTCTTGAGAACTTCTCATCTTTCCTGGTTGGATGACATTTATAAAATTTTCATCCATGGAATCTTTCTGCTATACTTTCTGCTTTCTGCATTCTGCTGAATGCTTTCTGCTATGAAGAGTTACCCTGTATCTGATATTATAGTAGACACTGTGGAGGAAGAAAAGGAGGAAAAAATGCACAAGAAACTCTTTGCCCTTTCAAATCCATTTGAGAAGATAGGATTAATGTCCTCCTATGTGTCTGTAATCTCATCAATGTGGATCCCCCTTCCCCAAGATGTAGAAAACAACCTATCTATACCTATGCATACAGTGTAATTCTAAAACAATTCTAAAACAAATTAGGCTATGATAAGAAAGTAGGTGTAGTCAGGTACCAAAATTTATGCCACAATTCAATTTAACAAACTTATTAAGCACCTATGTGAAAGGACTTTTGCCAAGTACTAATAATAAAATGATAAAAGAAAACAAGCAAAATCCTTGTCCTCACGGAGTTTAAAATCCAGTAAGAGAAATACAGTATATACACAAATAAAAAGAATATAATGGTTCAAGGAGAGGTATAAGCAAAGTGATCTAAGAATATTTCAGGAGGAAGATAGATTTTCATCTGAGTGTATCAGGGAAAATTTGATGTGGGATAATCTGTCACAAATTATCAACTGTGCTATTGGAAATGGAGAAAAGGAGAGATCATCAACTCTACTACTAGTTAGCAGGAGAGTAATTACTAAGTTACTTCTGAAATAATAGAATACTTACAGAGTTTTCAAGAGAAAACAAGTAGTTCTGTAGGAAAATTAATAACACATGAGTATGTTATGATACTAAATTTGATTATATGATTTCTGTGGTATAGTCAATGAACTTTGAAAGATCAGACAACAAGAAACTCAACACAAGATAGGACAAAGTATTTTCTTCATAATTTTCAAAATAAAAATGTGAACAGAGTTCACAGATTAGTCTGGCAAAACTTTTGGATATATTATTAAAGGGTGGTTCATAAACATCTAGAAAAGAAAGCAGCAATCAGAGTCAGCATGGTTTCACCAAACATGTGCCAGACTAATCTTATTTCATTTGTTTACCATGCTACTAAAATGGTGGAATAAGGGAATATTCTAGATATAATTGACCTAGATTTTTACAAAGCATTAAATAAAGTCTATCATGTAAAACATGTAGGCTAGACCAGTATTATCAAACTCAAATAGAAACGAGGGTCAGTAAACAATACCCTGCTAACAGCATAATAACTTAGAAAACCATATATTAACATTATCTATGTTATATAGTATTTTATTGATTTTTATTAAATATTTTAATTTGGTTCTGGAGACACTTGGAAATACACAAGAGTTTTGCCAGGAGCATGCTTGACATTCCCTTCGGTACCAGATAATGATAAAATTTGGTGAATTTAAAATTGGTTTATGTCTGCATCCAAAAATATGCACTAATTCTATAATGTCACTTGGGAAAAAAATCTTTCTAGTGAGAATATCTTTTGGATTTTGTGCTCACCTACATTTTATTAATTTCTTTTTTTACAAAAAGATATAGATGGTAGAAGAGAAATAGGGAAAAATAGCTGACCTGGATGTGAGAGTCAAGACCTAAAATACCTTGACAGGCTGGAATATTGTACCAGATCCAGTGAAATTTACTCTAATAGGGGTCAATATGAAGTCTTATACTTGGGTTCAAAGTATCAATTTCACAAATACATGATAAGGAGTTACGAGAGATGGGTCAGACATCAGTTCTTCTGAAAAAGAACTAGGGATTTCTAGTAGAGACATAAGATACTGCCTCTTTTGCATGTGGGTATTTTTAGTTGCTGAAAGGAGCAGAAAAAAGATCATACACACAGATATATGTATATGTATTATGTATGTATGTATGTATGTGTTTTCGTGTGTATGCATGTATTGTTTTGTATAGGTAAATTTAAAATCAGCTTGAAAAGAAACATAACCTCTGTGATAAAATGTTGAAGCTATATGCAGACAGGGAAGGAAAATTGCCCTTCAGACAAATGCATTAAAGGATCCAATTTGCTGCAGAACATTTAGAATTAAAGATGGCTACAATGCATGATGTCCACCATACTATTACTCTCACATTTTGATGTACAGTGCCTGGTACATAGAAAGTGCCAAATAAATGCTTGTTGACTTGATATACTACTGAGGAACTATAAATCAAATAACTGTTTGGGGAATTGGAGTCATGTCGGACAGAAAGGTGAGATTTTTAAGTTTTACATCATAAATTTAAAATGCATCACTGTTCACAAGGAGGCTTCATTCTGAGATATTAGAAGCTAAGAAGGAGACATGAAAAGGGATAGAAGAGAAGATAAGTATGGAAGCTGGAGAAGAAGCTAGCTGAATATAGAGACAGCTGCAGACAGAAAGGGCAAAAGGTGACAAGAAATAAATGATGCTTATGGAAGACAGAATAGGAGAGCTGATTCAAACCTGAAAGGCATGACCTGCAGCTGGGTTGCTGGGAGCCTATCTGATTAGAAGAAGAACATTGTTTTGCTGAGTGCTAAGGCAGGATTGCCTTCTACTGCTGTTTACACCCTGAGAGAGGGGAAATCTCTCAAGGTGTGCTGGTTGGGCCCTTTGGTACCCTTTATGGGGAGACAGAGAGAGAGACAGAGAGAGAGGCACAGAGAGAAAGACACATAGAGAGAGACAGAGAGACAGAGACAGAGAAACAGAGACAGACAGAGACAGAGACAAAGAGAGAAGTGGGATGACCAATTTTGCATCTGCTTTGCTGTGAAATGAGGTGTGGCTTTTCTGAGATATGATTGGTTACCCAACCCCACCACTATGTACAGCTTGAGAGGCCGTAGCTCTTCAGAGTCCCAGAACAGATCTGACAGAGCTCAACAGTTGCCCAGACTTAATGGGATGGCTTATTGCTGAGTGTAACACTTTTTCAACTCTCTGCCAAAAGTATCCACTAAAAGAATTTATCACTGAGTCAGTAGCTCGAGAGTAACAGCAGGAGAGTTAGAAGGACTAAGTTGGAAGCAGGATTAGTGGGTGGCCTAAAAGGTGTTACCATTCCCTGGGCTCTTAGATACAATACCCTCAGCTGGTTCTATTTGGATCTGAGACCATACATGGTCAAGACCATGGCAGTGGTTTGACCTATCTAACACGTTGCCTCCTATCTTTCTATCAAATCTCTTTGCTCTATTCTCCTTGGATGGCTTTCTTGACTTCTAGTAGCAGTTTTTGGTGATAATGATGATAAGAATTGCTTTTGGGGGTACTCTGCTCAGTGACAGATATGAGGGCCAAACGAGAAGTAGAACCAGTGGCCTAGGGAGAAACGTTCTTCTTGTAGATCTTCAGTCTAGCGTCCTGGGCTTACTCCATAGAGGCTTGAGGGAAGGTGGTAGTTAAGGTGATAGGAAACAGTTTGGCCTTCTTGGCACATGACACCTTCTATCTCTCCACCAAAATATTTAGAGCAGCACTTTTTGTGGTAGCAAAAACCTAGAAAAAACTAGATGTTCATCAGTTGGAGAGTGGCTGAACTGACTATAAATATGTGAATTGTGCCATAAAACGGAAGGATTCTGAGAAAGTTGAAAAGACTTTTATGAACTGATCAAAGTAAAATGAGCAGAACCATGGGAACAGTTTATATGATGGCTACAATAATGTAAATATAAACAACTTTTAAAGACTTCAGTATTCTGATGCATGTAGTGACCAATCATTACTTGGGAAGACTTTTGGCAAAGTTTGCCTCCTGCCTGTCAGCAAAGAGGTGATGGACCAGAGGTGAGGACTGTGACATATATTTTCAGACATGGTCAATGGGCTGATTTGTTTTACTTGGTCATATTTATTTGTTATAAGGTGGATCTCTGTTGCAATGAGGCAGTAAAAAGGGATAAAGATGTACAAAAAGAAAGGAAAAGAAAACTATATCAATGTAACATTCCAAAAATGCGCAAAAGAAAACAGAAAAGAAGTTTAGAACAGTACAGCAGAAACAAATAGGACAATTTTCTTACTACTTAAAATTAACTATACATTTTAAAATTGTGTTAAATTCTTAAAATTCAGTATATAATTTTAAAACAAATTGCATGTAACAAGTTGATAGTTTCATGAATAATAAAAAAATCAAAATGATAGTCACTCTGCACTCTGCCCTACAGAAAATACTATGTTCAGTTGTGGGCACCACATTTTAGGGAGGAAATAATTAGCTGTGAAATATCTACATGAGGAGTCAGGAAACTATAGCCATCTCTTTATACACCACCAGCCAAAAATGCCTTTTTTTTCACATTTTTGAATACAGTAAAACTTCACTTTAAATATAAAAAACATTCTTAGCTCACTGACAGCAGGACATATTTGGCCTACGAGTTGTAGTTTGTTGGCCCCTGATCTAAATGAGGCTTAAGAACCCTAAGTTCACATGGTATGGGTACTGATTTGAGAAATTGTGGGCATTTAGCCTTAAAAAAAAGAAAGAAAATTAAGGGGAAAATAATAGCTACTTTTAGGTATTTAGAGAAGAGGGATTCAGCTTAGTCTCTTTGGCCCCAGAAGTCGAGAAGAGACAAATTTAAGCTTGGCGTCAAGAAATACTTCCAAGCAATTAGAACAATGTTGAATGAGGTTCCTCAGGAGGTGGTGGGTTCTCCTTCCACCCAAGTCTTGGCAGTCTTGGAGTCTTAAGCATTCCTTGTTGAATATGTTGTCATGAGGATTCTGTTTCTGATGTGGGATGGACTTGTTCTCTGTGGTTTCTTCCAAATCGTACTCTCTGATTTGCTGCACAATAGACAGTTTTAACCTTTTGGAACTTACAATGTAGAAGGGACAATAAGACATACAGATAACTATAACATAAATCAAAACTTGAAGTTCCACAGGAGAAATACAAATGTGATGCTACATTCCCTGATTCTCCCCATTTGTTAGCGACCTTCCTTATCTGGATATTACTTAGTATTAACTTTTCTATGTACATATTTCACCTCTATGGAATGCAAACTCCCAAAGAACAGGGACTATTTTTGTGGATGTCTCTGTATCCCCAGGGCCTAGCTTGTGTCACGCACATAGTAGCTACTTAAAAATGCTTATCAAATCATTGAAAGAATGAACGAATACATGAGTTGACATCTAAGTTCAGGGTTTGGAGGATAGTTAGACTTTAAATTATACATTGGCGAAGGGCATTCCAGGCATGGAGAGCAGCTTGAAGAGTGTGGGTTAGGATGTGTTTGAGAAAGGTGAGTAGTTCCAGTTGGTAAAGAGTGTGTGGTGCATTAAAGCAATAGTGTGCAATAAGGCTAGAAAAATTGGACTAGAGCCGTCAGATTTTGGTATGTCAAGAAAGAAGTTCCATCTTTATAATTCTCATTACTGCAAAGAAAAAGGAGAACTCTTGGACTAGCTTTATGAGAGAGATGATCAAGAAATCGTTGATAGGGAAGTAGAAAGGAAGTGAGAGAATAGTGTCACTCATGTTAAAAATGTCATTGAATAGTGTCTAGTTTCTACAGAATATCTTTTCGGTGTTAGGCAACATTATCTATTTAAAAGGAGATCCCTGAGACCTTATTATTGAGTTGAAAGGCCTTCTCCAGTATTTCATCCTGGTTTGAAAATTACTGGTTTCTCAAAAGAAGTTCAAGTAAAGAAATTCCTGGCAAGTTCATCCAAACCGGAAAGACTTCAAGTATGAGACCAGAAGCAGACTGTCTACTGCTCACAGACCAGCTTAGATAAGGAAAGAAAAGATCACCATTCAAAAATTGGACTCTGATAATTTGGTTTTGACCAAAGACACCTATAAATCAAATGCAAAATTGAAATGAACTTCAGGCCTATGCAAAAATATTCCACTTCTGTAAGTGCAAAGGGACAGCAGAAATGGGAGACAGAAGACCCAATGGTTTTTAGACCATCTACAGATATTAAAGTGTCTAGTCTCCTTAAATGCCATGTCACTCCCTTACCCATCAAAGAATGCAATCTTTGCCTGAAGTCCAATAATCTGAGTCGGTTAGGTGGGGTACTAGACTTGGGTTCAAGAAAAACCGAGTTGGGATCCTTCCTCAAACATTTACTAGCTATGTGACCTTTCACAGGTCCCTTAGTCACTTTTAGCCTCATCTGTAAAAATGAGGACATTTATAACACCTACCTTACAAAGTTGTTACATGGTTCAAGTAAAATAATGTATATAACATACTTCACAAATCTTAAAGCACTATATCAATGTTGATAATACTAATAAATCTGATGAGGGTGATGAGGAGGAGGAGGAGGATTCACCACATTGTTGCAGGAACTGAAGCACTTCCATATTGACTCGCTAGCAATGAGACAGAACACATGAAGAAGCTGAGGCTAAATAGAGCACCTCTCAGTCCTTGGAAAGGTGATGAAGGGAATTATTGGAATTGTTTTCCTGCATGTATACAAAGGCAACAAAAATATCATTTCATCAGATACTTGGTCAGATCACCATCTTGTCTTGTGGTATTCACAATGAACATAAACAAACAGGCAACCGTGAATATAATTGCAACTTAGGCACCAACATCTATTGTAAAGAATGAAAGGACAGAGACCTTCCACAGGAGCCACTGAACTTAATTACTATATGCACTGATATTCTATGATAGTGGTATCAAATTCCGAAGAGACTAAAATTCATTGTGGCCTGCCTATTGACTTAAAAAACACGTATTAACATTATCTATGTTTATTGTATTTTTATTTTGTTAAATATTTCCTGATTACATTTTGATCTGCTTCAACTGCCAGGCCACTTGTTTGATACCTCTCCTCTATAACATCATAAATGTAGGCACATTGAAAGTAGGGAAATATGTGTTTAAAGAGTTGATTTTATATCTAGAAATAAAAGGAGTCAAAAGAGGTATAGGCTACATAGCAAATGGATGCCCAAGTTTCTTGAATACTTCCTTTGAGAGAATAGAAAGTGATTAAACAATGCAAACACTAAGCAATATTTAATAATATATGCATATGTATATATGGATGCAAATATATGTATGTATGTGTCTATGTGTGTGTATATATATGTATATATACATATATATATGTATATATAATCTTATCGGATAGGAAACCATCATTTCCACATGTCCTAGAGACTGCTCGGTGGTACAGTGGATAAATACTGGACCTGGAGTCAGGAAAGCCTGATTTCAAATCTGTCCTTAGACATTTACTAACTGCATAACCATGGGCAAGTTTTATCACCTGTCTGCCTTGATTTCCTCATCTGTAAAATGGGGATAATAATAGCACCTACCTCCCAAGGTCATTGTGAGAATCAAATGAGATAATCTTTGCAAAGCACTTTGCAAAACATCGTAATTCTTTAGGAACCTAAGTTTCCTATCTCAAAATCAACCTGATTCTTCCTTCTCCCTCATCCTCCATACTCAATTGCCAGACCTTATCAATATAACCTCCACACCATCTGTCCCATAGACACTATCTCAGTTTAGGTCCTTTTCACATCTTGCCTCAACTACTGCTATAGCTGCCTTAATGTAATCCCTGCTTTTAGTTTTCCACTCTCTCCAACTATTCTCCACATAATGACCAAAATAATCTTTTGAAAGCATAGGTCTGACCATGTCATTCCCTTGACCATCAAGAGTTCCCTACACCAATGAAATTACAGGTCCAGATCCTGTCTTTACCAATAGTGCCTTGTATTTTTTCTCTTTTGGTCTGAATCTGTGATTTCATTGGTAAGGGAACTCCCAGCATGGATACTTCCACCACAGATGCAGATTAACAACTCATCCATAACTTAACACCTTACAATGTTGCCTAGGTCCCTGAGAATTTGAATGCCATGTTCACATCACACAGCAAGTATGTTTAAGAGTCAGGTCTTGAACCCAATTCCCAATGTTGGTCCCAGTGCTTAGCACAGTTCTTGGTACATAGTAAGTACTTAATAAATTCTTATCGACTATCAACTATTCCATACTGTTTCTCACCTTGTAAATTATAGGCACTTAATAATAATTTGTTTAATTGAAATGAATTATGAAGAAGACTTCAGAACCTACCCTCCCATGTTCCAGGTTTCCTGTTGACTTAATTTTTTTCGAAAATATTCTCTGCCAACATCAAACCTAGCCTGGGGTACCTTGGAGGAGGGTGGGGCATGATGTGTAGAAGGGGAAATAGTGAGAAACAGACTTTCCTGGGTGATTTGCTATGGCAAACTACCACTATGGTAATATTTAAGATGGGAGACATGAAGATTATAAAATTCTTGCTGTGTCTGTTGAATTTAAAGAGCCCTCAACACTGTCTCTTATGTCTGCATTAGGATTTGACTATGACAAATACGATGACAGAAAGAGCTTCTTTATTCATGATGCCCTCAGTGGGCATCCACCTTCTCTTGAAACCCGCTAGCGAATGTGTGTCCATTATTTAAGAAGGCAACCCTTTCTACTTCTAGACAGTTCTAATTGTCAGGAAACTTTGTACCTTATATTGAGCCAAAATCTGCCTTTCTGCAACTTCTACACTTTGTTCATAGTTCTGTCCTCTCAGACCAAGCAGAATAAGTGGATTTTCTCTGCCAAGTGACAGCCTTTCATAATTAAAGGCAGTTATCCTGTCCTTCTCCCTAAATATTACCTCTAGGTTAAGTGTCCCAGCTCTTTCAACTAGTCTCCACATGACATAATCTGAAGAACCATTTCCAAGTAGTAGTAGCAGCCCTCCTCTGGATGCTCTCCAGCTTACTAGATTGGTCAGTTCCTCCAGGAACCTCCATTTTAAGGAAAATGTATAGGACAGCCATGTTCGTTCCTTTATTCCTTTCCAGACTCTAATCCTTGACTCTGCCAACTTCTTTCTCTACTATCCTTCCTCCCCAATCACCCTGCCACCTTGCTGTTTTTTAGTTTCCTTCTGTGTGTTATCTCAACCTATTAAATTGTGAACTCCTTTAGGGCAGGGACTGCTTATGTTTTTCTTGTATTTATATCCTCATAACTTTAAATTAGATTCCTAAAATGCAATGCCTAGAACTGGACATAATAGTCCAGATGTGGTATGACCATGGCAGAGTGGGGAGGGACTGCAAACTCCTCAGTGCAGAGTTGTAACCAAGAGGTTCAGATGCCCTGGTTTACACTGCTGGAACACAGACCAGACTCTTGGAGGAGAAAATAAAACAACAACAACACCATTCCCCTACTACATCCTGCTGTAAGTGACTCTCATGAAAGACACACATGGTGCAAGAAAGGTTGGGGGTCTGCCCTTGGTAATGGTGGTACCCTGAGATTTCCTCTCACCCCTGATGAGTCCCCTCCTGGTTCTCCCTGGCCCTGCTTTCTCATAAGGACAGTAGCATCCTCCAGAATGGTCTCTCCCAATGGTGATCCCTTCCACTTGTCCTAAGCTCTAGAATTACAAGTTAAGAATGTGACTATGCCTCACTTAGTGAAGTTGACAAATGAATGGTTTATCACTGTCAATCAACCAACAAGCGCTTATCAAGTGCTTATCATGTATCAGGTACTGTCATAAACATTGGCAATACAAAGACAAACATGAAATAAAGTAAGGTCTAGTAGTGACATGGAAGGGAAAGCTTGCCCTTTTGTGCCCTAAGTGTGAAGCTTGGGTCCCTCAAACCCCCTTCTTACAGCTCTAGGATGGAGAGGTGTCTTTTCTCAAATGTCACATTGCTTTAACTATTCCATCATGGCCTGCCAGAAAAGTTGACAGACCCCAGAGAGAACTTAGGGCCATCCACCACAGTCCTTTTGGTTCTTTCTTAGATACTTGAATTACATTTGTGAACTCACCAGAATGACTCCTCCATTCACTGGCAAAGACTCGATCCCTTTCAAAGAGAATCATATATCATGCTTGATAGAACAAAAGGAGCTCTGTCTCTGGAGTCAGAGGTCCAAGGTTCATATCCTGCCTTTAGTCATCTACTTTCTCTGTGACCTCAGTTTCCTCAACTTGAAGAAGGAAGAAAAAGAGGGATTTAGCTTAGATGACCTCTGAAGTCTCTTCCAGCTCTCAGTCTATGATCCTTTCATCTTTCCATAAATGCTCCAAAGGTGGTCCACTCAAATGCACTCAAAGACTTTTATTTGGTCCTTTTAAGATCTTGAAGAGCCAATGTAATACCTAGGTAAGTTCCTCCAATAGTCTGTCAACTCATTGGCCATTAGACAAATAGAACACATGAAGGGTGAGAGCAATTCAGGTAATGTCGATTGATCATGAATTCTTAAGGGTTTGCCTGTGTGTGTATGTGTGTGTGAGTGTGTGTGTGTGTGTGTGTGTGTGTGTGTGGCCCCTTTGGTGGTATGGTTAAACCTATGGCCCCCTTCTCAGAATGATGTGTGTTGCCTACCTTCATAATTGAAGGAAACCCTAAATTTCAGTTAGAGATCAGTGAAAGTAAAACATATTTTTTTCCCATCCAAGCTCACATACTCCCTGAAAGCTATCCGTGAACCATGCACCTCAATATAAGAATCCCTACTATATTCAGCATTGTATGTAACTATATTCAGCATTGTATGTAACTAGTGCAGGAAACAGTGGATTTAGAGTCAGGAGAGATCTAGCTCCCACCCAGACTTAAACCCTGGTTCCAACATTCACTAACTGTGTAAACCTGGACTGTGGTTTGACCCAGCTGAGCCCTACTTTCCTCTTCTGCACAGAAAAGGTTAATAATACTTATATTACCTACCTCATAAGGAAAACATTCTGTAAATCGTGAAGTCTATTTATGGATATGTCTTCGGTATCCTACGTCCCCTTTTCCACCATGACTATGGAAATGGAGATGGGAAGGTGGCAATGAACGTTTATAAAGTGCCTATTATGTGCTAAGTGCATTACAAATATTTTTTCACAAGGACTGAAGGTCAGTTTACATTTTTGACCATTTTACAAGTTGCTCCGCCCTCCCCCCAAAATTTCTTAGGCTATGGACAACCTACCTGATCATGAGCACAAGCTTCTCAGTACTTACCTAGGCTAGCCTTCAGATGGTAGACATAGTCCACCACTAGATGTCCTACTTGGGGAAAAATTCCAGTTCCTGTGCTCAGCTGGCATAGTCTCCAAGAGCCCAATGTCACTTCCATGCCACAATGAAACCCTGAAGGGGAATCCCACTGTAGATGCCCTCAAAAGACCTCACCCATCAGAGAAAATAGGCCAGAGGTTATTCTACAGTATACAGGGTGTTCCTAAAGTCTGGACACATAGGCAATGTGGAGTTATTGCATCGAGTTCATGTGAATCTTGCCAAGCGCATCAACCTTTGCATCAAAAATGATGGAAATCATATTGAAGGTATTATTTGTTAATATTCCAATTAAAGAAAATGTTGTTGAAAATTTCATTTATTTCATTTCTTGAAAATAGGCATTTTTGCCTATGTGTCCAGACTTTAGGAACACCCTGTATATTAAAAATGGCCTTAAGACCTGTTAAAAAGCCTTTCTAAAAGTACTGAGAATGAAAGAAAAATTGGGAGGAGGGGGAATAATTTGACTTTTTTTAAACTTTGAGACAAGCCCAAGATTAAAAATTAAGTGTTTTCTTTGTTCTGTTTCAGTGAGTCATGCGTAGTAATGCTTCCCATATGTAACATGTCTTTATTCATTCATACAGATAGCTCTTGCTATCTGGTTATGGTCCTAATTTCCTTTATTATTAACTAGAAGAGTTTCAAGATAAGAATTTAGGACTAATCTGCCCATAAAAATCCTTCTGCCTTGTACATAGCAGGGATCCTAAAAATGCAACTCGTGTGTATAAAGTGTGTGTGTGTGTGTGTGTGTGTGTGTGTGTGTGTGTGTGTGTAAGAGACAGAAAGACATAGGGAGAGAGACAGAGAAAGAGAGAGAGGGTGGTAGGGAGGAGAGAAAGAAAGAGACAAAAAGAAAAGAGGGAACTTATATTCTTAGTCTTCTTTTGGTCCCAGATAATCAGAGACAGCAACATCTCCAGAACAATGATAAAAGCGGTTCCTTTAAGGGGATCATCATTCAACTCATTTTCTAAGCATACATCACCTTTCAGTATTTAAAATGCAAACCTAATTCCATTTGTTTTGATTGTATTAAAATAGACCATTGTGCTTCAAGTGATTATGTGTATTGTAGTGTGTGTTCTCATGCTCAAGTTTGAAGAGATCCTATTGAAGACAGTCGGAAAAGAACTGTTAAGAAAGGCTTAGGGGCTAGCAAAGGGATTGCCAATCAATCTACTACATGTGAACATGTACTGGGAATGGCAAGTCAGAAGATCTTCAATAATAAATGAACTGATTTAATTCAATTCAACGCGTGTTAATCACCTAGCATGTATGAAGTACTCTGGGCACAGCGATTGAAAGGAAATAGTCCCTGCCTTCAAAGAGTTTACATTCTACGGAAGGGAGGCAACATTAAGTAAGTACAACATGTTTGGAAAATGAATGAAGAGTAATTTTGAGAGGTTGCGCACTAACAGCTGTGGAAAACAGAAAAGTCCTTTTGTTAGAGGGTAGCCCTTGGACTGAGACATGAAAGGAGATAGGGCTTGGAAGTGGAATAAGTGGGAAACGAAAGCTGTCTAGTTATGGAGGAAAGCCTATGTAAAAGGAAGAAGATAGAATGTCATTTGTGGAGGAAAGCAAATAAGACAGTGTGAGTGGAATATAGAGCTGGGATGATAAATACATTCAATCATTTTTTTTGATTTAAGTAATCAACGAACATTTATTAAGCACCTACGACATGCCAGCTACTATGCTAAGCACTAAGTATACAAAGACAAAATTAAACCACCCCTGTTTTCAAGGAGCACTAGCTACCTACAGTATAAGGCAGGGGACCAGGAGAGACCATGAACTTATTAGTCCCTTGAGTCTGGTGGTAGAATTAGAGAGGGCTGCAGAAGGGAGAAAAGAGTGCAGACCTGGAAAGCTGGAGATGGAATATAACTTGATCACGATTGTCCCCAGAGTCAATACTTTGAATAGCTAAAAACACACAGGACTTGGATAGAATGTTATTAACTTGAAAAGTGAATGCTTCCACAAAATCAGTTCACTGAAGTGTGTTAAGCTAACAAGCTATCTGTTGGTTTAAAAAACAACCATGAGTTCAAATGTCTGGGTTCTAGTCCTATCTCCGTACTAGTTAATTATTTTGATCCTGGCCAAGTCATCTGGTCTCCTTGGACCTTAATCTCCTCAGCTACAAAATGAGGAGGTTCTATTTGGTAATGTCTAAAGTCTCTTTCAGCCCTGACGCTGAATAATTAAATAAATAGGATTTACAAGTTACTTTGATTTTTTTAAACAGAAAGATATATTGTTACCATTATTTATCATACATATGGTAGTTCTGAGAAGCTCCGAAGAGAGAAGAAAGGAGTTGTGGTACTGGAGATCATTGAGAGATCCCATTAAGCAGGTAGCAAGGTGTTAGTAGAAAAATGACAAGGGGGTGAGTAGATGGGCTTGGATTCAAATTATGTCTCATCTGTGTAACTTATCCTTTCGGCACTTCAGTGTCCCCATCTGTAACAAGATGGGCTTATACTGTCAGTCCATCAGTCAGCAAGCATTTATTAAGTGCACTATGTGGTAAGCACAATGTTAAACTGATGTTACAAAAATAAGCAAAAAAAAAAACCCAACCCTAGTCTCTGCCTTCAAGGAGCTTACAGTCTAATGGAAGAAAATAACATGCAAACAGCCTTGTGCAAAAAGATAGATACAACGTGTGCTGAAAATAATCTCAGAGAGGAAGCACTAAGACTAAAGTGGACTAGGAAAAGCTTCTCACAGAAGGTAGGACTTTAGCTAAGACTTGAAGAAAGCCAGAGAATCCAGGAGGTGAACACAAGGTGTGACATCAATATTACTTGGAGCTACGATGGCTGTGTAAGGCCAATAACACCAGCACACAGGAAGGCTGCTAGCACAGATTCTTTGATCTGCTTTTCTAAGGAAAACAACTTTAAGGGGTTAAAAATCTCACTTTAATTGAACATACATATATCATTCACTTAGTTAAGCAGGAAAAGGTCAATACCATGAACTTCAGAGCAAATACAAACAGAAATTACAAGCAGAAATTGTAAACAGAGCAAAATAACACAAATCAACAGATAGGCTTCTATCTGTCTGACCACAGCAATGCATACACAGTTACCAGAGAAGCACCAATATCTAGGTTTTCAAAGCTGTGAGGCTCCTCAAAGGCTACCTATAGTCTCCTCTGGTCAAATCACATTGCACTCTTCCAGTGAGTGAGCCCCAAGCAAAATGCTAACCTCAGAGCTTATGTATAAAATAGAGTCCATATATACATACATATATATATTATATATATATATATAATATATATACATACATATGTATATATACACACCTTTTTAGAGCGCGAGGGCTTCATACCTCTGGGGACCTAATTAGCAAAAGGGTGTGGGCCTTCCTACAAACAAAGGCAAGACTCAATCAAAGGCACTTGATTGTCTTAGTGCTAAGAAGTATTCCAAAGCAAAAGACAATGAAAGTCCCAATTTACTTGCCCTTACACAAGCAGGGAGAGAGTCTCGGGCATGGGAGACAGCCAGTGAAAATGTCTGGAGCCAAGAGATGAGTGATCTCTAATGTCTTTCCCGGTTCTTTTTCCTAAGAACATATGACTAGATTATGTCTAAGGGTCCCTCCAGCCCTAACATTCTGATTTGGAAAACAAGAGATTTAATTAAGAGGATTGTAATTAAGTTTCCCAAAGGAGGAAACGGATAAACCCTTCACAGTGCCTCTGCTTTCATGGAACACCAACACCTGAGCAAAGTGTAAAAATGCCAAGAGCCAGTTCCTATCAGTATCTGCCCAAATGAAGGCAGGAAACAAACCCAGCAGATGATGGAATTGCAAAATGTGCCCAAAGAGCTTTCCATCTATCATCACCCCAACCCACCTAGGGAAGCAGATTTTATTGAGGGCCCTCAAACATCTGTAGGCACAATTAGATGGCTGGGATTTCAATCTGGTGAAATCCATGCTGCTACTTGTAACAAAAATAGAGAGGCCTAGGGTTGGCATGGAGTTTGGATTTGAGCATCTGAGTAGGTGGAGGCTGACAGTGCATTGTAAGCCCCACATTTTGGGGCAGAGGGCATTTCTCCAGCTCCTGTAGCTAGGATATTGAGATAATCATCCCAGCAAAATGTTGCCTTGGCAGCCGTTGCCTAGTGAGATGAGGGAATGAGAAGAAGGGAGGGGAAAATGGGCAGAAAGTACTAAATTAAACAAATATTTACTTTTCATGGCAAAATACACAACATAGGGAGAATATTCTCAACCTAAACATTACCCATGTCTGCTTTCCACTAATAGTTTTTTTCTTGAATACAAACTAAATGGAAAATGTCTGGGCCCCAGAAGGGGAAAATACCTCATGAGGTAGCTGGTAGTGCCCAGCGAAAAGAGTTGACTAACATTGAATCACCCAGTGTTCTGTTCTTCTTTGCAGGATGATGCCAATGGTCATTCAATTTTCTCTCCTGATCATGCTGCACTCAGCCCTTGTTCTTATCACCACAGCAGAGGATTATAAGTGTTTACCACTTGTGCTGCGGAAAACTTGCTGTTGGATTAATGAGACCTATCTGGCCAGAAATGTTATCATCTTTGCCTCCATCTTGATTAATTTCCTTGGTGCCATCTTAAATATTGTAAGCATCTCTAAGCATTGGAGACAGAGCTGTCTAACTTTTAGGCTGAGGAAGTTTCCATATTCTACAGATTTCTACCTTTCATCAAAAAGGCTAATGGTCATGTTCCTGAACTAGCCCCACCCCTTTACACACACAAACCTGAGGGAGGGAGGGCCATAATACAAAGGGAGTTATGCAGTGAGATCCTATTAAATCTGCTGTCCCTCAAATGGTACCAGTCATTTCTTATAGGTCACCATCTATCCATTACCTTTCCATCCAAAGAGAATATCCTTTGGATACCACCGCTAGTCAATCAGTTTATATTATTATGTGACTTCCCAAGAATCAGCTATTAAAAGTAGAATGTACTCCAACTTGAATTCATTACCATCCTTCAAATATTTGTCATTTCTGTGTCAACTTGATATATTAGATTTTAAGAATTTTACTAACCCTGACCAGGATAAAAGCATTGTACTTTTCCATTAATATTTTGTACATACACTTGTTTTGAGTTTCTGGACCAGATTTTAGGCATAATTATTTTAGGCCCTAGATGGGAAACTTTGAGTGCCTGTTTAGGCCATTCTTACGCCGTCGAATAGAATCTTAGAACTCTTAGAGTCAGAAGGTGCTTTAAAGTTCATCTTGAACAACCTTTGGCTGATGGTATGGTGCACTTAGTATCCTTGACATGTGGTCATCTTACCTTGGATTGGATGCCTCCAGTGTTGAGGAGCTCACTAGGAAAGTTCATCTTCCATACTTGTAAATTGAGGAGGTTGTATTAGAACTGGTGATCTTTCCAGCCAGCTCTAAAGTTCCATGACCTTGAAACAAGTCATTCCATTTTCACATAATTCTGTTTCTTAGGAATCTCTTCCATGAGTTGAGCTACAGCCTGCCTCCCCCTGCTATTTTTGGTTCTCATCTTTTGGAGCCAAAAATAGGCAGTTTAAAACCTACTTCCTTATATCTTAGAAGACATCATCACTAAAATTTGGAAGAGACTATCTTATAAACTATCTAATCCACCCTCCTATTTGGAAAAGAATCCTCCCTAAACCATAAATGATGAGTGCATCTAGTCCCTAGCCTAAATACATTCCCATTTCCTTCAACAAAGCACTAAGGCTTAGTCTCTTCCAGCACTTAGATCTTATGTTCTTACATTCTGTAGTCTAAAGTTCCCTCCTTCTCTGATAGTCTATTATGTTACATGTTTTTAGCATTCTCTACTCCAAGGTCCACTCAAGTTCTATATTCTAAAATAATATACCCTAAGGTCTACAGCTCTGAAAGTCTATTATAGTGTATGTTTTAACATTATATATTCTATGGTCCCTATTCTACCATTCTATATTCTAAGGTCCCTTCTAGCTCTAACCTTCTGTGTTCTATGTGGTAATGTCTAACTACCCTGAAATTCTATGGTCCTCTGCTTCTTTAAATGGCTATGGTTCCAGCAGAGCCTATGGCCAAACATCTGGTCCCTCCTAGGGTATTCATTTAAGAGCAGTTAATAGCACCCTGTGCAGTCTCAATCTTGCTCACTGACTTAGTGTTCCTGTTTTTGTTTGTTTGTTTTTATCCCCAGCTGTGGTGTGATTTTGACAAGTCAGTACTCTTGAAGAACCAGACTTCCAATTCCTCGGCTGTGTTTACAGATATCTGCTCATACCCAGAGGTATATATAAGTTCCCTTTGGCAAATCTCGGGCATAGTTAATGCAACATGACTCTCTTTTAAAATGAGCACTTTTGATAGACATGCCTCCAGGAAACGAGCCAGTAAGTCTCTCTTACTAAAAAAGGAGAGCTAAATTTAAACTGAGGGAGGGAGAGAAGAGATAGAGAAGGGTCATGACAACCACATGGCCACAAGAAAATCCCAGTGTGAAGAGAAACTCTGGCAGACTCATTAGAAACATTGTTCACCTAATAGCATCGACTGTGGGAACCCCTAGGGGCCTTGGAGGCCAAAAAATCATCTTCTCGCATTTGGCAGAATGGGAAACTGAGATCCAGAGTATAAGACTCATATATACAAAGTTCTGTATAATTTCAAAAAACTTTACACCTATTAATAATTCACATTCATATAGGGTTCCAAGGTTAATTAAATCCTTTTCCTCACAGCAATGTTATGAGCTAAGTACAATGGATACAGTGGGAATTCAACTAAGGAAAGCCCCTGGTCTAATCCTGCCTCAGACACTTACTACTTCTGTGACTCTGTGGCAAGTCACTTTTAACTTCTTTCAGCCTCAAGTTTCTTCATCTGTAAAAAATGGGCATAATAATAGTACCTATTTCATAGCATTATTGTGAGGAGTGAATGAGATATAATATGTAGAGAACTTTGCAAATCCTGAAGCACTACACAAATGCCATCTATTTGCATAAGTTTAGCTGTGCTCATTTTATAGGTGAGAAAATGGAGATTCTGATTGATTGTGACTTGTCCAGGGTCATCCTCTCCATCATAGAGGCAGACCTGATATAAGGCACAGTGAGAAAGCACCAGAATGTATTCTGGGAACAAGTAGTCAGTTTGACTGGGTTGTGGAATAGATGGCTAGGAACAGTTAGGATAAGACTAGAAATCTCACCTTTTTGAGTTATATTTTTATCTGTTCGTTTGTTTTGCTCTCCAATATCAATGAACTGCTACATCACATGGGTTTTAGGGAGGATCAGGAGCCAGGGTAAAGTGGAGGAATTAAGAGGTAAAGGCTCCCATGGAATCTCTCTCACATGCCCAGTGATTGTATGTCTTATTGGAATAGGCCAACAGCTGGCCATAGTGGCACCTGCCTATAATCTCTGCTACTAGAAAGCTAAGACTGGTAGATTACTTAAGTTCAGGAATTCTAAGCTGCAGTGGGGCTAAAGCCTATTGAGGATCTACACTAAGTCTGGCATCTATGTGGTAAAGCCTTGTTTGCTGGTATAGCCACTGGGATGGTAAGGAGGGATAAAATGGCCCAGGTAAGAATTGGAGTGGATCAAGGCTTCCATACTAATTATTAGGGGATGATGCCTGTGAATGACCATTGCACTTTCAGCCAAGGCAAGATAGGGAGGCCCCACCTTCAAAGATGGGGGGAGGGAATAGACCAATGGGGAGATATTTGGCCAAAGTACCTCGATTCTAGAACATACAATGGCTCCAGCCAACCTCCACAGAAAGATTTTGAAGGCTCTCCAAGACTTCTTAGAATCATGGGGCAAGTCTACAGAACATGCTATGACACAGGCATCCCACAGAGATCCAAAGTTTGTCTGATGAGATCAGAGAAGGGAGGAAGGAGGCAACACACACACACACACACACATATATATATACACATACTATATACATATACATATATATATATACATATATACATATATATGTATATGTATATAGTATGTGTGTATATATATGTGTGTGTGTGTGTGTGTGTGTGTGTGTGTGTGTGTGTGTGTGTGTGTGTGTGTGTGTGTGTTGCAGGGGAAGGATGGGGGTTAGGTTGAATGAGTCACCAGAGAAATTTCCAGATGATCCCAGAACCTAGGTTTTCAGAGATGAGACCTTAGAAGTCATATGTCCAAATCCTTCATTTTAGAGAGGAGGAAAAAGAGACTCTGACAGGTGGGGTGAACTTTCTAAAGGTACACAGCTAGCATGTGGTCTGAAAAGCGGTCCCACTACCACTCCATTTTTGTGAATTACCCCCAACTAGAAATTGGCAGAGGGCAGGAAACATTTCCTCCTCCAGTAGCAACAGTAGCTAGGGGGAGTTTGCAGGGAGGCGCACTGTTGTTCTGGCTGTATCACTGTGAGAAAAGGAAAGGAGATGACTTGGGAACAGCCATTCATCAGTTGTATTGTACTGACATTCATCAGACTCTTGGCTCAATTATAATCCCACTGTCTACTATCAATTCCAGACCTATTTTCTTCACATAAAAATGATTAATCAATGTAGAATGAATGAATGGACAAAAAATTAGGGATAGTGGGATATTTTTAACATCCAAAAGAAGTAAAAAGGGATAACCTCCTGCTAAACATAATGAGTTTCACGTTTCCTTTGATTTACCATTGTTAGAGAGAAAGAAGGAGAGAGAGAGAGAGAGAGAGAGAGAGAGAGAGAGAGAGAGAGGGAGAGAGGGATAGATAGGTAAGTAGATATAGTTAGATGATAGAGATAGATAGATAGATAGATAGATAGATAGATAGATAGATAGATAGATAGATAGATAGATTTCAATGACCTTCTTTGTCTCTTAGATTGGTTTTCACAGAAACCTATGCTCTCATGTATATCATCTACCTGATATTGTGTAGTGGTCCTGGCTCACTTGTTTTGTTTCTGGATTAAAATGAGCTCATTAATTGTTCTAATTTGTCTTTTCAAAGGGATAGTGATAGATGATAGTGGAAAGAGATGGAAGGCTGGGGAGACCTAAAGTCAGGGTTCCATCACTGATTTGAATATATGACCTAAGGCAAAGCACTTTAACTCTATAGACCCCACTTATACATCTATAAAATGAGGATCGTAGTATTTGCAATACTCAGTGAACAAAAATAGGAAAAATAGATAGAAGTTGCCAAGTGGCAAACTTAAGCTTGATAGAAGGGAATTCTCCCTTCTAGTTAGAGCTGTCCCAAAGTGGACTGGGCTCCCTCAGAAGGAAGTGGGGTCCACCTGATCCACTTCACCAGAAGTCTTTAAGCAGAGGCTGGATGAATGCACAATCAGAATTACAAAATCACAGAACCTCATTTTAGCAGCTATCAAGTGCAACTCATGCCCAAAAGAAATACTAACAAGTGGTCACCCAACCCCTGCTTGAAGTCATTTAATGAAGAGGAGCTCTCTACCTCTAGAGGTAGTCCATTCCACTTTGGGCAGCTAAATTATTAAGAGATTTTTTTTGCCTTTAAGGCTAAATTTACTTCTTTGTAACTTCTACTAAGTGCCTTCAGGGGGTAAACAAAACTTATCTAATCCTATACTTAAACAACAGTCGTTCAAATATTTGAAGACAGTTATCATCCCCTCCACTCCATCCCCCATGTCTTTTCTTCTCCAGGTTAAATATGTCTACATGACTAGTTCCTTTAACTAGTCCTCATAAGACATGCATTCAAGGTCCCTCACCATCCTGGTTGCTGTAATCTGTACACCCTCCAGCATATCAATGTCCTTCTCAAACTGTGGACTGCTGGAATACAATACTCCACATGTGGTTTGACCTGGGCAGAGACCAGAGAGATCCATACTTCCTTAGCTCTGTTTGATTCCAGGCATGAGTCATATCTGACTGCCAATCATGTGGTCACAGGGTATCAAAAACCAAGCTCAGTATTAACCAGGTGGAAAAATAGCCTGTTCAAAGAAGAAGAAGCATAATGGGGAAAATAAGCCATGAAGGTCCTACCTTAGGCCATGCCAAGGTCATCCCTTCAAATTTTCTCTTACAGATTTCCACCTGTAATAGTTCTGACTGCAGCAGATATCATTTTCTCCTTCTGGCTTCTTGACAATTCAGACAGCCATCTCTGTAATCAAAAATCAAAACAATAATAAATTATAGTCCCAAGAATTTTTACCTCAAATAAAAAAATTTCACTAACCACAACTTAGGCCCTGAATATCATTAACTTCTCATGCTTCCCCAACAGTTACATTTAATTTACCCTTTACTTATAAATTAAAACTAATCACATTCTAGGTTTTCATACAGCAAATACCTGATAGCTGACTCGTAATAATGTGTTCAAGTTACATCTTTAAATCACCCTATATATTTTCATAATTTTATGTGATAGTCAAAAATTTTCAAATGAAGACTATTATCATAAACATTACCTGCTTTAAAACAAATAAACTCCATTAAATGTTTAACAATTTTCAAATATCTATTTTATTACATTCTTTTAAAAGCTCAATTCATAATTTGATAGCATCCGGATAAAAAAAGATTTTTTTTCTAACACTATTGTGGACACAATGATTTCTCAAAACATTTTACAATATAGGAAAAAAAATAGAAATATAAAAATATCGTACACAATAACATATTTAAAATATGAAACAAAAATTATTACCAGTTAGATGACATCAATTCAGTCAAATGCATTTCCAAATTACAGAAAATCATCAATTTTACCACCTTTGGTGTTTTATAATAATCACATCTAAAATCCAGCATGTAATTACATTCAGTTAAAGAAACAATAATAATAGTTAACATTTATGTAGTGAAAATATCACTGTGATTCTCACAACAACCCTGGGATGTGGGTATCATTATTATTTTCATCTCTACAGATCAGGAAACTAGGGCAAACATAAATAAGATAACTTGCTTAAGGTCACACAGCTAATTAGTTTTCTGAGATCTGAATGTAACTCAGGCTTCTCTGCATTTTTCTTGCATCTCTTTTTTGTCCAACACTTTTATTTGGGAACTTGGTCTGAGATGAAAGAGGTTAACATGGTCAGAGGGGGAGAGGTTCTGGGCTGGGGGAGTCACAGTGGGTATCTGGTGAACTGGGGTAGGAGCAAAAGGAGAATCTTTCCTGCAATAAGGGTCAACTGAGCTGGAACGGTGGGGTGCGTCAAGGAGTTGCTCATCCGGGATAGAGATCAGAAAGGGAATCTCTGAGCTGGGGTAGCTGGGGGACTCTGGAGGGCTATTGATTTAAACAACCATTCTTTTTTCATGGTCACAGAAGGGTTAAATACCATATGAATTTAAACCACATACCAATTTTTTCCTCACCCTGGGATTACTTTCAAATTGTCTGCCTTCCTTCATTACACTAAAATAATAGGTCTTTGAGGGGTAGGGATTATCTAAGTTCTATTTACCCTTAAAACTTTTACAGAATTAAATTCTTATTTTTCCTTAAAAAATTGTCCAGAGTGGTATCCCAAAACTCATACATAGTGAATAGAGTGCTTAACTTGGAATCGTGAAGCCCTGAATTCAAATTCAACCTCCAATATTTACTAGTTCTATGATCCTTGCAAAGTCATTTAATTTCTATTCAGGAAAATCCCTGGAATTTGTGTACTATATAAGAAATTGGTTGTGATCTGCCTTAGTAGAGGGAGTTCCCACAGAGGAGTTCATAGATACATCATGAACCCAGGAAATACGGGACTTTTCTGTAGTATTGTTGGATGTGGTATACCTTATGATTAAATATGAAGAATTAGAATCACTCATTTGCATAGTGACTTATATTTCATATGGCATTCATTCTGAGTTTAGTACTGAGAAGAAATATTGGATAATAACTTACAGAGATAGGGGGGAAGGACTTTACCTATATGGGAGACCTGAATATGGCAATGGGGATGGAGCTAGTGTATAGCAAAAGGTTAGGGGTAAACAGGGAGGGAAAGTAGAGCTCCTGGAGGATACAAAAGGGGATGGAATCAATGATACAAGTGGAAGAGTATACTTCACCAAGGTGATCAACATGCCATATCTACTTCTTCAGATGGATCAAAAGAGGAGGGGATTGGTGATGAGGTAGAAAAATTTGAGGCCAGAAGAAAAAGCCAGAGGCCAGACAGAGATCATAGCCTCATTCTCCCTCGTATAATAGTGAGTGAGGTCATCTGTTGAGAGTCAAGAGGTTTGGTATCAAGAACTTGAGAAGAGATGAGGTTTGGACAAAGCCATTGTAGGATCTGTGATAGGAAATTGAATGACAGGACCGTGGTTTTGTAACCTGGAGCAAGGGAGGGAGAAAAGGAAGGAGAGACGGGGTTGGGGAATGAGAGAGACAGAGAGAGACAGAGAGAGAGCAGATGGTGGAACTAACAAGATTGAGAACTGATAGAAGGTGAAGAGTAGAAGAACAATGGGTAAAGGGAGTCAAGGGTTAAACAGGATACCTACTCAGACTTGTTAATCACATAAGTAAGACTGTGAAGGTGTAATTGACTAAGGAAACAAGGAGGAATTGCCTAACTATAAGGTACAAGTAAGGATGAAGAGCATGTAGGAGATTTTCTGGGTTTGCAGAAACAATAATAATAGAAGAACTGACAAGGTAAAAATAGTGTGATCTGAAAAAGAAATTACAGAAGTCAAGATATCAGAGTTAGAATAGTTTAGGGTGACAGTGAAGGCCAAATTTTGATGCAGAAGTCATGGGATTTGGGGTAACTGACGGCAGGTTGTTTAATGAGACGTCGGTGGGAATATTGAAATCATGATGGATAAGGTCAGGGGTTGGAGTAGAAAAGAATGTTGTGAGCCAGTTCCTGGACTCATTAATAAAGGAGTGAAAGTCACCTAGATGTTGGCAGGTGACAGAAACAAGGATCATGATAGGAAGAAATAATCTAATTAAGAGTTCCACTTTGAAATTCATGGTTTTGATCCCAGGTTCGCTACTATATATGGATAATCTCAAGCAAATCACTACACCTTATTGTGTCTCTATTGTCTGATTTGTAAAATGACAGGGATGGACTAGATTTTCTCTGAAGTAGTAGTCAACTCTGAAATTCTATAATTCTATGATCCTAAGCATGTCTAGAATATAGGAGCTGGTCTTTGAGAAAGCAGAAGATGAGAAAGACAGTGAGAGATGCAAAAAGATCGAAGAACCAAAAAGGACCAATTTATAAAGGGTATATATCACCAATTTATTAGACAAGTTGCAATTTCACACAGAAGACACTGGAAACCTCATGTGGCCTCCATAAGGAGATTAGTCGTTTGTGACATTTTACCATTATACCTCAGCCCTGAATATTCCTATTCGTATGACTACTGAATTTGATAATCTCTTCTGTCTCTAGTACTTCGTCTTCACGGGTGTGTTGGCCATGGTGACCTGTGCAGTTTTCCTCCGACTTAACTCTGTCCTGAAGCTGGCTGTGTTGCTGATTATGATTGCAATCTATTCTCTACTGATGGAGACCATTTATGCTTCACTCTTTCTGCACTATGACAACTTTAATCACAATGGAGAGTAAGTGCCCATTGTCACATGTTTTCTGAATGCTCTTTCTGTTGGGCTTGCTGGACTTTTGAAGGTAGTGCCTGAATATGCCCTATGCCACCTAGTGCAGTGCTGGGCACACAGTCATGTGTGTGCAGTAAATGTTTTCTAATTAATCATGTGAAAGATGGTGAATGGAAACAAAGGGTCACATTCTGCATTTGATGGTTTATGAGTAGCCTATGAGCAGTGACACACAACAGCAAAAGAAGCTAGGTGGCTACACTCCATGGAGCATAGAAACTAGAAAGGTAGGAAGCAGTGTTGTTAGGAAGGAGAGAATACAGTGGGTTAGGACACCTAAGGTGGTCTGGAGATAAATAAGTAATGGTTACAATTATTAGCAGGCTGATTCTGCTGGTGATTTGAGACTGGCTACCAGACTCCTAAGGAAAGTACATCATTTAGGTACTGTGTAGTAGCAAAGCTGAGACTTGCCTAGGGCTTTAGCATATGAACACAGTATTCAGGGGTACCAATTTTCTATGTGCATATGTTTTGAGTCTTGGAGTCTTGATTTGGCAAGATTAGAAATCTAGGGAGTTAGTCCTACATTTTTATGTCTTCTGGAGCAAATGAGTTCTAAGAAGCCCTACTGTCTTTGAACTATAGGAGTAGCTGAGTTGGAGATCTTGGGTCACTTGATCATGAGTGAAATGCCAGTAAAGATTTGCCTAAGGATTTTCTGCATAGTGCATGCCTGAGTAACCTTGCTAGGCATCTTCTTTTCCTTATTGCAAAGAAACAACAGCCATAAGATGCATCTCTATTAGAGTTCATGGACAAATCCCTAAGTGTGAAATTTAGCAATAACACAGGACAGTTGTGCCTGCCTTACTACATAAGGTTGTAGTGACCTCCCTTCAATAAAGTCTTAATAAAACTGGAGAATATCTAAAGAAAAGCAACTTTGGATCTAGTGAGATTACAGAATGGAAACAATCTCCATATAACAAGATTGATGTTCAGGTTGGACAGATGAAGGCTGAGAAGAGATCTGTGCTACAGAGGAAAGAATGCTGAACTTTGATTCAGAAGATGTGAGTTCAAGTTCTAACTCTGACACTGGTTAGAAGTCTAACCACCAGCAAATCACTTTTTTTTCTGAGCTTTCTCCATTTCTGAAGTGGGAAATATATTAGTTATACTAATTAACTCACAGAGTTATTTGAGTGTAATTCTTCAATCAGTACACTAAAATTTTGGCCTACAAAGACCGCATTTCATTTTTTAAAAAAAGTCCAAAATCATATCTCTTAGGCAGTGTTGCACAGTGGCTATAGAGCTGACCTTGGAGCCAAGAAAAACTGAGTTCAAGTACCACCTTTAGCATATACTGACCATCTGGCCAAAGGTCAAGTTACTTGACATTTCAGTGTTCTACACAATTATCTAAGAATCATAATAAATTGCAGAAAAGGAGAGGGGATGTGCTTTGGTAGAAGGAATTTCCTCATCTGGGAGTTCACCAACTAATGAATTCACAGAGTCCATTTAGAATATATCACATGTATGTAGAAGGGATCCCAGGTCCCAAATAAGCACTCAAGGTAAATATGTATCCTAGGTATAGGACAGCCTTCACAGAAGGTGCACAAAAATTACAAAAGATATAAAGGTCTCAAAGTAAATAAATATCAATGCAATTATTTACCCTCTTCAATGAGTCTCACCTTTCCTCAGTGCTCTATAGTACTCTAGATTTTTGAAACCATTCTGTGATTTAGACTCCTCTAAGAAGAGAAATGAACCTGGTGTTGCTGAAGAGACAAACTCGCAGTATTCCAGTGAATCCATTGGTCACCCCGAAAGGCCATAAAGTCCTTCAACTATTATCCTACCCTACAAATTAAATTTAGCCCTAGAACATAATGGACCTGAACTTTCCAAATAAGTTGAAATAATAGAGAAAAAAGTCCAGGCCTCTTGCTACCCATATCATGGTTTTATTTCCTTGCTATACCTGCAGCTTCAGGAGCCATATGTGTGATCTGATTCTCTTTTTGCCTAAAGGGTGGCTGAACTCATAAATTCCTGTATAGGATTATAGGATCACAGATTTAGAGCAGAGAAGAACTTTAGTGGTTCCATCTAATTCACTCAATTACAGATGAAGAAACTGGAACTCCCTAGCTACAAAATTCTCCCAAGTCGCTTAAGCTCTCTGAACCTGGAGGTAATAATATTTTGGTTGCTTACTTTACAGGGTCATATTTAGGAGCTATCAGAGAAGAGTGCACGTAAAAAACTATATGAAACTGAAAACATAGCAATGTCAGACAAGTAGTGGAGTGCAGTGGAGCCCAACTCAGAGTCAGGAAGATGAGGGTTCAACTTTTTCTCTGACTTGCTGGCTATGTGACCCCGGGCAAGTCAATTAACCTCTCACTCCCCTGGTAACTCTGTAGAACACTAAATTGCAGAGCAGATGCCAAAAAGCATTGGTGAAGGGAGTTTCTTTACTGGAAGTTCCCTGAACCAAAGAAATCACAGGTCTAGGACAAAAATAAAATTATTATCAGACCTTGTAAAACTTCATTCATTCTCAGCATAGCTCTTTAGGATTCAGAGCTGGCTTCACAACATAGTGAGGCATCAAAGCAAGACCTTGATGGAAGAATAGCAACAATGATAACAATAATGATGCTGATAAGGCATAAATGGCTTTGATTGTGCATGGATATACTCTTCTTCACCAAATCGCCAAATAGGAGAACTAAAAGATAACCCTTGAGATTTAAACAGGAGCTTTTGGGACAAGAAACAGAAAGTACTTCTTTGCAAAGTGAGTACTAAATGTATAAAACTATAAAGCTATGAAAACTAAAAGTATAAACAGGGTTTAGATGAAGCCATCTCTAAGAAGAAGAGCACTGCACTAAATGGTAAGAACTCTAGGTCCTTGTCCTCTCTATGCTGCTAGCCACCTTTATGACCTTGAGCAAATCATTTTCATGTGTTTCCTAATGCGTAAAATTAAAGGGTTGCACTCAATGGTCATTTAAATTACTAATAATCACTATAGTTATATATAATCTATCTATATATTTATATATTACATATACTCTATATAACTCTATATACAGTATACTATATATTGCTATATATAAATATAGTTCAAAATGCATCCAGCTTTGGGATTCCAAGACTTAAATTCCTGGTTTGAATAGTAGCTCTGCTCCAAAATCCAATGTCAAAATCCAATAATTAAGTCCTCTTCACTTTTTGTCTTTGAGTAATGGCTCTATGATAGTTTACCAGAGATTCTATAAAGTGCATCCCCTTTCAGGGCTAATTTGACCAAGATATGAAAAAGGGAAAGATGATATGTAGAGTTAGGAAGTGGTTTAGAGGTCATCTGGTCCAATACCCTAACTTGACAGATGAGGGAACTGAGGCTTAGAGAAGTTAAATTATTTGCCTTTGGTCACATTGGGACTAAGTGGTAGAGGTAGGATTTGAATCCCTATCTTCCTGACTCCAAGTTCAGAGATCCCTTCCAACTCTAAAATTGGGATATTTGAGATTCTATCAGTTCGCAAGAAGCTAAAGCAGCTTCCAAATCAGATAAAGGGGATCAGGAGAAGTAAGAAAAGGCAAACAAAACACTAGCCAAATCATTTGTTCTCCCATGGCCTCAGTCTCCTCCTCTTCAAAATGAAGGGTTCAGTTTAAATCAGCTCTAAGGTATCTTCAAGTTTGAAGAGTCTCTGGTTCTATGACTGCGTGTAAATAAATTCTACTTTATGATAACATTAAACTAGGTCATCCCCCAGCTACCTCCTAAGAAATGACATTTTATTCCCTAGAGCCCTTGAATACTCAGTACTGGAAAGAGAGGTTACTGTAATTATTCAGTTTCTCAGCAGTGAAATTTAATGCTAGTCTCTTATTTGGAATTCACAGGAAACTGTAATTAAATTCTCTTCCATGGGTGCAAAAATAAACATAATGCCAAGTTTATTGCTGGTAATGTTGGAGTGTGAAAAGAATGGACAATTAGATATTTTTTCCAGATTCTTCTTGACTTAGGGGCCAATTAATTGTCTGGACCTTTATTGATCAACATTCTGGTATAAGCTAAAAAGAATTTTAAAAGACCAGAAGACCTTTGCAACTCCTCAACTCAGTAGCTCCATAAATCATCCATTTAGTCATCATCATTAAGCAAATCAACAGGCACATGAACTTCTTGTAAGATGTGCCCATTTCCAATGAATTAACTAATTGCGTTTTGTTGGCCTCCTTTAATTAATGGATGACTAAACCTTTAGGAGTCTCTTTGCTATCCTGAGGATTCTGTCAGTTAGATGATTTTATACCTCCAGCCAAGTACATTTAGCAGACCTCAATAAACATTCGTTTGTGAGGTATCAATCCTTTAAGAGAAGAAGCATGATATATATGAAAGCTTCCTGCATTTGGAGTCAGAGGATCTGGGTTCATGTACTAACTCCGCTACTTATTATCCATGTGATGATGATGATAACCAACATTTATGTAACGTCAACTATGTGCCAGGAAGTGCTTTTGTCCGGTCTCCAATGAAGGGATGAATGGAATCTATTGGACTTCAAATAAAACTTAAAAACGAGGGGCAATAATCATAATTTCACACAAGGCAACAATGAAAACTGATATAGTTAAACTGCATTATGCTTAAGGGTGGCATAGATAAGAAAACAGTATCAATATATGCACAGAATGGCATAGAATTTAAAATTTTTTTAGTCTAATCAAACTGCAAGGAGAAATAGAGAAGAAAACAATGATTAACAGAAACTTCACAGTGTCCCTTTCAGAACTAGATAAATATAACAAAAAGATAATAAACAAGAAGGAAGTTAAGGACTTTAATATTATTTTTGAGAATTTAGATGTAATAGATTTCTGGTTATTACATAATGGGAATTGTAAGAAGAATTTATATTTCTTGCTTAACACTTTATGAAAAATTGACCATATGCTCTCACATAAACAAACCTCACAAATGCGGAAGAGCAGAACTGTTAAACACACCCTTTACTGACTACAATAAAATAACATATAAGAGAATATAAAGAAGATTCAAACTCAAATGCAAACAAAACAATATAGTCCTAAAGAAAATGAGCATATCAAGGCAACATATAAAAATTTCTAAGATCTAGTCAAAGAAGTGTTTAGTAAAAAATTTGTATTTCTCAACTTTTTAACCCATAAAAGGAAAAAGAAAAAAAATAAATTTTTCATGTAGCTAAAAAAACTAGAAAAACAGCAAATAAAAACCAAAATAAATCAAAAATAGAAATTGCTTTAAAAAATTAAGAAAAAAATATATAATTTTAAGTGAATTAATAAAATGAGAATCATTTAACTCATAAAATGGACAGATCACTAGCTAATGATATTTTTAAAAAGAAAAAAGGAAACCTGAATTATGAAAATCAAAAAAAGGAGGAATTCACCAAAAAGCTGACAATGAAGGAAATTGTTTTGCCTAGCTACATGCCAACAAAACTGATTTTAAAATGGATGAATACTTAGAAAATATGAATGTTGGCAATTGTTATCATTATCAATAATATTTGTGATGCAAATGTGATTTAAATTCTAGCAAGTAATAATTGGGTTTAACCTATTTACTTTCCTCTGGACTACTATATTAAGCATCCTAAGTACCTTGTCTCAAATGAAAAAGTGTCCTTTCTCCTTGCAGAGGCAAACTCCTGTATATGAACCCTTGATCTCATTCTATTCTGTTCCATCCCACTCTATCCCTAGTTTTCAATTTCTCCCTGCCTATTGGCTTCTTCTTTATTGCCTACATGCACATCCATGTCTCCTCCGTTCTTAAAAAAAAAAAAAAACTCTCACTTGATCCAACCATCCCCAATAATTAACATCCTATATCTCTCTTCCTTTTATGACCAAACTTCTTAAGAGAGGTATCTATAATTAGTACTTCCATTTCCTCTCCTCTTACTAAACTTTCTATGATCTGGTTTCTAATCTCTTCATTCAACTAAAACTTCTCATTCCAAAGTTACCATCTCTTAATTATCAAATCTAATGGCCTTTTCTTAATCCTCCTCCTTCTTGACTTCTCTGTACTTCACTTCTAGAATTTTTGATCTCCTTCTTTTCCTTGATATTCTCTCCTCTCTAGGTTTTCTTAACATTGCTTTCTTCTGATTGTCCTCCTACCTGTCCTCCAGTTCATGCCCACCCACTGTGTGTATCTCCCAAAGGTCTGCCCTTGGCCCTCTTCTCCATCAATATTTTCTTGCCAGGTGTTCTTATTCAATTATCATCTTTATTCCGATGATGCTTAGATTTTATTTATGCAGTCCTAACCTCTCCCCTGACCTCTACTTTCATAGACTGGGTGACCCATAGGCATCTCAAACTCAGTACATCCAAAACAAAACTATATTTCCCCCAAACCCAAATTTTCTCAGTCACCTATATTTGCAACCTCACTTGCACGCACCTACAGTATGGAATCTGTTCCCATATTTTGTTGTTTTTTTTTCATCACAACATCTCTCATGAACATCCTTTCTCTAATGTCACACAGCTGTCAGCCTAATACAGACCCTCAACAGGTCACTATGGCAATAGTCTGCTGGTTGATCTCGCCTCAAGTCTTTCCCTTCTCAGGCCCATCCCAGCTGCCAAACTGATTCTCCTAATACGTAGGTCAGACAGCATTACACTTCTCCACTTAATAAATTCCGGTGGGTCCTTATTACTTCTAAGATCAACCATAAAATCATCTATTTGTCTTTGAAAGCCTTTCACAACATCATTCTTTTTTACCTTTCCAGGCTTCTTCTACTTTACTCCCTTCCAATCAACCAATCAATAAATATTCATTAAGCACCTACTATATGTCAGGCACCATGCCCTCTATAATCCAGAGACATCGATGTTCTTCACACAGAACACTCCATCTCCCAATTCTTTCCCTCATATCTGGAATGTTCTCTCTCCTCATCTCCATTTCTGAGCTTACTTGGCTTCTTTCAAGACTCAGCTCATATCCCACATTTGTAAGACCAACTAAGTCTCCTACCATCCCCCCCCCCACTGCTAGTACCTTTCCTTTGAGAATACCTTCCATATTATACTGCATACTGTATATATGTAGTTGTTTCCACAGTGTCTCCCCATTAGGATGAGAACTCTTTGAGAATTAGGACCATGGTTTTGCTTTCCTTTAAATATCCATTACTCAGTACTTTGGCATCGTGCTTTCAGCATGTAAGTATTTGTTGGCTGACTTTTATTGTTGTACCTCTAGCATCTAGCATAGTCCCTGGCATACAGCAACCACTTAATAAATGCTTGTTGATTGATTGATTGACAGTCTTTGCAAATATATAGAGGCAGAATATAAAATGAATACCAGGTTTGGAAAACAGAAATAATCCAGTTCACCTGGGATACAGTATATGAAGGGGAAAAATGTTAAATAAATCTGGAAAGACAGCCTGGAAGGCTTAGCATCATGATAGGTGCTTAATAAATGCTTGTTGATTTGATGATTCATTAATTGATTGGAATCTGGATCAGAAGAATTTTACATTCCATACTGAGGAGTTAGTATTTTATGATAGAAGCAAAAAGAAGCATACAGATTACTGAACATGGAAGGAACATGACCAGATTAGTCTTTTAGTAGGAGACTTTTGTTAGCTGTGTAGAGGATGATTTGGAGGGGAGGATAGGTTGAAGCAGGGAGACAAATTGGTGGATTGTTGAATATATTCAACAAGAGTTGATGGCCTGATCTCCTACCCCTACTCCCACTGCCTTCTTGCATAGGCTGTCCCTCATGTCTAGAATACACTTCCTTTCACGTCTTACCTCTTAGAATCCCTAGATTCCTTTGAAGCACAGGTGAGGTTCAAACTCCTACATGCAACTTTTCCTAATGCTCTCAGTTTTTGTATTCTTTTCTTCTTGAAATTACTGTACTTGGTATTGATTTGAATTTACTTTGCATTTACTGATCTGTATGCATCTTAGATTTCTGCCCCCCCCAAAAAAGAATGTAAGCTCCTTGAGAACAGGTGAGAACAGAACACCTAGTACAGTGTCTTGCACACAATAAATGTTTACTGAATTTAATTATTTTACCTATTCTAGTTCAACCCTTTCAAAGACAGCATACATAATGGAATGCTCAATAATGAAACTAATAAGTAAAATAGGATTGGGGGCTTAGGAAAAAGCTAGTTATAGTGGGCAGTGTTGGCAAACTTGGCTTCTAGTCCTGCCTCAGGTACTCATTTGTGATCTTAATTTTATCATTTCTCTCTAAAGTCCCTGCCAGCTTTAACGGTCTAAAAATTTATATTGAATGTCTTTCATACCAGCATCCTCTCAAGCAATGCAATTCAATTGAACAAGCAATTGTTAAACATTTCCTATATGCAGACAATGTGCTGGGTGCTTGTAAATATGATCTATTTAGCCCTTGACTTCCAAGAGCTTACAGTGGAATAGGAGGGATAAGACATAGGCATGAATAGAATATAATAAGTGAAAGGATGTGATAAGAGCAAGAGATATAGACAAAGTGCTGTAAGAAAATTTGAGATGAGAGAGATCACTCTTGGATGGAACAGGTTTCATGAAAAATTCAGCATGTGATAGAGACCTTGAAGGAAGAGAACTATTTCAAGAGACCTAAGTATAGTGTTGGAGTGTTAGGCTGGGCTGGGAGGTGGAGGGGGAAAAGGCGATCTGGAAGAGGAATTATTTTCTAGGTATGGGGGACAGAGTGGGCAAATGCCCAGAGGTGTGAGAGATAGAAAGCTGGAAAGGTAGGTTGAAACCAAATTGGAGGGTGGACTAGATGACTATGGAAGTTCCTTCCAGCTTTGAGCATCTATGACTCAATAAGTTTCTTCAGCAATGGGGAGAAAAGGGTTAGAGGTTGCTTTCCCCAAAAATGCAGCTGTAGCATTCAGTGGAAGACAAAAAGTCACCAGCCATGGGATTAACCGAATCTCCCAAAGAACAGAACATTTTGTTAAGCTTGGACTTCTACAATCCTAAATGTCCTGAGAGTCAAGTAAGAAAGAACCACAGAATCCAGAATCTCAGAGTTGATAGGGACCACTGAAGTCACCATGACCAAGCCCTAGAATATTTTCAGTCACATCCTAAATGTGCTCATCCGGAATTCATTTCAAGGCCTTCACTACTGTATCAGTAAAGCAAGTATCACAATATCAATGGTGACCATGAATACACTTGTATGATTCTGTACCACAGAATATAAGAGACTCTCCATATGGAGGGCAGAAGTAAAACATTTATTCAAACACCAGAGAATCAAATCCCAAAACCAATAACTCCAATTCAACATAGCAGCAATTACACCCAAAACCCAGCAAGTCCACTTCATTATAACAGCAAAGAATTTAAAACACAATATCACAGCAGAGAGCCAAGCCATCCCAGAACCTTCCCCTCTGTTGGGGCCTTCCTGTAAACTTTCACTCACAAATCCTAGCTATCTGTCTGCTTGCCTGCTTCCTCCCCTCCCACAGTTCTGAGAGCAAGCTTAATGGTTACCTTCAGAGTATACATACCTTTTTTAGAGCCTAAGGGCTTCACAACCCTCCTGACTTAATTAGAAAAAGGGTGTGGGCCTTCCTACAAACAAGCCTCCCCTAATCAAGCTTCTCCTAACTAGCTCCACTTGAGACCTATTAGTGGGATTAATGGGCAAGGAAGATCTTTAACCACATCAACACCACAACTACAGTTCCGTGAAAGTGGAGTTTGTTACTTTGTATTCATTTCCCCAGTGCCCAAAGGGGCATACATAGTAGGTGCTTAATAAATGCTTGATGGTTGACTGATTGATGCTAGCTTCTATCTCCTGAGGCAGACTATCCCATTTTTTAAAAATAATTAATGGTTAAGGAACTTTTCCTTACATCAAGACAGTTAGATTCTCTCCAGCTTCTATCCAAGGCTTCTGCTCTGTTGCTCTGCAGCCAAGCAGGACCAGTCTAATTCATCAATTCCTCTTCCACGTAACCACCTTTCCAACACAAATATTATCCATATTATCCCATGACCTGAACCTAAGGGCAGACTATGTTGTAAAAATGGGTTGATTTGGGACCCTACCCAATGCCACTCAGTTACTGTCAACCCCAACTGAGTTTTCTCCATAAAGAAGTTTCACCAGTCACTGGCGCCTCTGATTTTTCATATGTAAATTGAGATAGGGGTTTTTTAAATTTCTGTGTCGTGAACCCCCATGGGCAATCTGGATCCCTTCTCAGAATAATGCTTTTAAATGCATAAACTAAAATACAAAGGATTACAATCATATGGAAATACAGTTATCAAAATATTTAAAGAAGCAAGTTCACAGAGCCCAAGTATTAGATGATCTCTGAAGTCTGTCCAGTTCTCCATCCTGGAAGCCTGTGAAATTCAAGGCCATTGTTCAGCAGAAGAGAGTGCATGTTTACTCTTCACAAAGGCCTTGGATGGATGTTTGGGGAAAGGATTAGGATTTCTTTGAAATAGGACACAAGGTGAAGTCAAGCAAGTCAGAAATTCCAGATTGACCATTCACAGACACACATTCTCTCTCTCTCTCTCTCTCTCTCTCTCTCTCTCTCTCTCTCTCTCTCTCTCTCTCTCCTCCCTCTGTTCCTTCTTCTCTCCCTCTTTTCCTCCCTCTCTCCCTCTGTTTCTCCTCTCCTCTTCTTTCTTCTGGTCTCTCTCTCTCCCTCCTCCCCACCATGTTTTGAGTTTTTCCCTTTGTACATAATGAAAAATTTAAAGTCTATTGTTTTCTCTAAGAAGTATTCTGAGCCTCCCTAAGGAGCCCAGCAATGCCTTCCTAGCCGTTCTCCTGGACTACTTTGCCTTGGGAAGATACTTCATCCCGAGTTGAACTGGGAGAGAAAGGCAAGGAAAAAAAGAAAACATTTAAAAGTAAAATTCTTCTACTCGTGTTTTTCTGAATTCCTCTGGCTGCTTGAGATGTTGTTGGTGCTTAAATAAGTATTGTCTTCCTCAAAGCCCTGCCTCCCTTTCTGCTTGATCTGAGGAAGGGTGTTGAAGGCTGGTTCCATGTCACTACAATGTGTGTCTGCATAAACTTGTATCATGTGGCAGACTAGCCTTTGCAAATTCCTGGGGCAGGGGTGGGGGAGAGATGCTTGTGAGGGAGATCAGTTCCTTTGCACATACTTGGGAACAGCATCAGAAGAAACATTTTTAAAGAGAACAACAGTATTGGGATATAATAGAGATAGAGCAGGGTATTAGAGGCCTGGGTCCTTCTGTTCTAGTCACTGCCCTAGGAGGGGCAGATGAACATGAAGGGTCATTATGACTGACCTTTCCGCCCAGCAATAATATGGGAATATGGGCCTCCTCCACAGCATCAAACAAATGTCGTTAATGACGCTCCAAGAGGCAGCTTGATATAGTACTCTGGACTTTTGACTTGTAGTCAGAAAGGATTGAGTTTGAATCCTTTCTCGGACACTCAATGAGCTATGTGACCCTAGGCAAGTGACAGACTCTTAGTCTCAATTTTCTCTTCTTTAAAATAAGGATAAGGATAGCACCTCCCTCACTGCATTGTTATGGGGATAAAATGAGATTAATTATAACTTGTTTCACAAACCTGAAAGCACTATATACATATTAACAAGTGTTTTTTTTTTCCTGTTCATTGAGAGAGAACACAAATAGAGGACATTTCCTCTGGGTGTATACCTGAGCCCACAGAGCCCCCAGGGGGCCACAACAATCCACACAACAGGGTTAGGACCTTGTGATACTCAATTGTACTGTGAATTACTTTCTGTATATCATGTTGTACATGAAGAGATGTCATCAAAAGACCACTGACTGTCATCACAGCATGTGGGTTCAAATCATGCCTCCAATGTATATTACTTGTATGACCTGAGGTGGATCAGTCAGTCATTTAGCCTCCTTGGGCTTAGTTTCTTCATAAGTAAGTGTTAACAGGGTTTTTACCGGGCCATTTTCTAGCCCAAGAATGATGAAACAGCAAGGCCAGAGACAAAGTGTCAGCGATCAGGTAGCAGCTTAATTCATTAGTTTCATTATGAGGAACAGATTTTTAGAGAATTCTCCTGATCAGTATCCCATCTTGCTGAAGTGAAGACAGAGAATATATACATAAATCACAATGGGAAGGGAGGGGGGGAGGTGGATTACAAACAATCATTTCCCAAGGCCAGAGTAGTTTCCCATGGTAAACCCACAAGTAGAAGACAATACAACAATTCTGGAGTCCTGTGGGAGCAATTATTACTCAAACCTTTGGAGGTTCTTACTTGGTGGGTCACAGGACCAGAGTTCTGTGACAGGAACAGGTTCTACCATCTTTGATTCGCTTCACTTAAGGTACACAGGCACAAGAATGCAGTGAGTGAGAACGTTGTCAAGGGGGCGATTGATCATTTCAAGCTGCATTGTTAATTCTGACTCCTGAGCCAGAGAGTTCTTGAGAAATCTAAATTATTAGTATATTCTTTACATATATCATCTCAATTAATATGAAAATCATAACTCCCTTCAAATAAGGGAGGGCAGAATGGATGGCCTCTAAGTTCTCTTCTAGCTTTATGAGTTTATAAGTCTAAAAATATCACCCACTGAAATTTGTTCTTTGCCATAGTAGAATTGCAGTTGGCTAGGCTATCATCAATAGCCTTCTTGGCCTAAACTTCCTGTTATAATGTGTAAATGATGAGGTAGAAAGGAGTACCAGACGCAGATGGAGCAAGCAAGATGCAGGATGTGAGATATGAGATAGGATGCAAGATGTGACCAGCCAGAAAAGTGATCAAAGAAGACTACGCATTGAAGCCCCACATCATGGACTTGCTTGTGTACTTTCATAAAGCACCCGCAGTTGCCTGACATTCCAGAACAACTCTTCCCCTCCCCTTTCCTGTTCTCCTTGTTTATCTGTATGATAAAGACACTTCCGAGACTACCTGATATTCCAGACATTTCAGAGCTGAGCTTGCCCTTCCTTCCATTGCCTTCCCCATTCCATAAAATTGTATTTAAACCAGACCTTTACCCTGGCCAATTGCTCTGCCTCCTATGGGAAGCAGGGCTACTCTGCCTCCCACATGGCACAGGCCCGGATGGGTACATCACCCCAATAAATGCCTTTCTTTAATTTGTAGACTGTCCGAGTGAATGTGAATTCTTTCAGGACACTAGAACCCACACATCTATACTCCATCATTGCTGGTGGCACCCCAGCATTCTTGGGGTACACCCAGAACTCATCATAATGACCATTCTCTGAATACAAGGAGACATTGAAGAAAAATACAAAGAGGCAGGCATAGACAGAATGTGAGCAGAAATTTTCCTAATAATTAGATCTATCCTTATATGGAATAGGAATTCCATCAGGTTGGAGTGGGAGGGTATTATGGATTCCATATCACTAGAGATATTCTAGGGAAGGCTAAGTGACCACTTCTTAGTCAAACTACAGAGGGAATTCCTATTCAGGTATAGCTGGTGTTCAATGACTTCTAAATTCCCTTTCAACTCAAAGTTATTTTGTGATTCTTGGATTCTGTGACTTCTAAAGAAAACTTTCCTCTGATATAACAATTACATTGCTTGATGTACTGGTTTGTTGAAAATTGTACCAGTTAGCTGGGCACGGTGGCATACTCTATAGTCCCTGATGCTAGGGAAGCTGAGTCTGGGAAATCACTTGAGTCAAAAGTTCTGAGCTTTAGTGGATTAAGCTGATCAGCACCTCACCTGCATCTTCCTGGCACCAGGGTGGTAAGCCCAGGGAAGTGTGATGTTACCAGGCTACCTTAGGAGGGTAGCAAGCCCAGGATTAAAAACTAGAACAGATAAAGCTTCTGTGAAGATCAGAACTGGGATCAGGCCCATGAATGGCCACTATACTTGTAGCCCAGATGAGATCAGGAGACCTACTCTAGAAAGAAAAGAAGGGAGAGGGAATGAGGGAGAGAGAGAGAAAGGGACAGAAGGAGAGACAGAGAAAGAGAGGCAGAATGAGAGAGGGAGAGAGAGAGAGAGAGAGAGAGCGCTAATAAATGAAGCAGTGTTAGGACCCAGATATATTAAATTTTAATCCACAACTCAGACCAATTCAACATGTTGCCTTTTCTTATATGAGCAAGTTTTATTCCTTTTCCATTTATTTTCTAAAGTCAATCTCCCACATAATCTTTCTTCTTTATTATGTATACAATATAAAGTGAAGGGAAAGTAGGTGGATTTATCATAATCTGCTTTTGGGTTGCAACTAAGGAGTATATTTGACCTCTGTTACTAAAAGATAGAAGTATTGAGAATGGGTTGCATGGTCAGATTCAAAAAGAAGGTGTTGACTATTCATTGTTAATGTAGCAGGAAGTCTCTAGTGGAATACCACAAGGTTCAGTGGTTGACCCTGTGCTGATTAATGTTTGAGGTTGTTTTTTTTTTTTTGGGGGGGGGGGTTAGGGTTTTTTGTGTTTGTTTGTCTTAATCAATGACTTCCTCCTTCCATCTCTCCCTCCCTTCCTCCATCTTTCCTTTTCTCCCTCCATCTCTCCTCTCCTCTTCTTTTTTCTCCTCTCTCCCTATGTTTTGAGATTTTCCTTTTGTACATAATAAAAGGTTAAAATCTACCCAGTGATGTTTGACTGTGGACACACCTCAACTCTCTGGGGCTCAGTTTCCTCATTCATCAAACAAAAGAGTCATGTTAGATGATTTCTATGCTGTCCTCCAACTCTAGATTCTTCATGCCCCTTCCAGCTCTCAGACGGATGTCTCTGTGATCATTAGTGATCATGTGTTAATTTTGTTTTTGTTCTACAGAAGGGATTTCCTGGGAACCAAGGAGGCCTCCCTGCTTTTGATGGCCATGTTTCTCCTTGCTGTGTTTTACCATGGACAGCAGGTAATGGGAACATGTGCATTCACCTCTAATTTATCAGCTTTTGTTTCAAGTTCTCATAAAGGGACCTGTTGCTCTTTGCCATTCATGAATAGTATCTGCTTAAGTAAGTTATGGCTTTTAATAAACCAAAATATAATAAAAACCAACATAGAAACCAGCTAATTAAAATTCCTTTGTACACAATATATTTTGAAGAACCGTTTAACCTCCATTATAAAGAATTTTCCATCTAAAATTGGGAATTCTAATTTGTCCCAGGGGAAACTAGTCCTTATTCCAAAGTTATGGTTATTTCCACGTAACAGGATTGACTAAAATGGCCCCTGGGCTCTTTAGAATTTTTTATTGTGTTGGTAGATTGTGTAGTAGTTGGTTAACTGAATCAGTGATGACTCAATCAAAATCATTCAAAATGAGTCTTCTTCCTTCAGACCAGTATTCCTTCCACTAAACCCCAGCTGCCATTCTGCATCCTTGATTCCTAGAATGGCCTTCAGAAGGAACTCATTTTGACTGAATATGTTCTTAGAAAGTCCCCAGATAGTTATGTCATACAGTGGAAGAAATGTTCCATTTGGGATCAGGGAGTTAAAGAGGAAACCTGCCTCTGTAACTTACTACCTGCATGACTATCAGCTAATCACTTAATCTCTCGGGGCTTCTGTTTCCTCATATGTCAAATTAGAGGATTGAACTAAATGACCTCTAAGGTCCCTTCCAGCTCTGTTTCTGACTAGTGAATCAATTCCACTGGACAATCTGGTGAAATCCCTACGGACCATGGGACACTTGTATATGTAACCATTGGTACAGAATGGATCATACAGCCCAATGAAACCTATGGATCCTTTCTTAGAGTAATGGTTTTAAATGCATAAAATCAAATATGTATGATTACAATAGAAACCATTGTGTTGACATACAGTTTTATATGCATGTATATATGTATATATATACATACATACAACCTATATGTATACAATTTATATGTATATATATAAAATCTATATATGTGTGTGCATATATGTACATACATATGTATGTATCTATATACAAATATAACATGCATGTAAACTGTGTTTTAGAGAGAGACAGAGACATATTGAGTTCACATACCCCAGGTTAATAACCCTTTTTGAGGACCAGAGTCAATATAGACCCATAAGGATCTTTTTTCAATTTGAATTTGACATCATTGGTGAGGAAAGTTAGATTTTGATTCAACTGAAGTAAACAACCATTTGAGCTGGCCAAAAGTGGATTGGGTTGACTTACAAGGTAGAGGGCAACCTCTAGTGAGAGCTATATGGATATTTGCTGGGAATATTTTAAAAGGTACCCCTTTTCAAGAATACTTTGGACTAGAAGGTCTCCAAGGCCCATTCCTGTTCCAAGAATCTGTGATTAAAACTAAGTTAACTTTGCCATTGCCAAATCTCCCCAAATAGTTGTCATGGGTTTTAAAAAAAGTATATTGAGGGGTGGGGAGAAGCTGCTGCAATTGTGAGGATAATTCAAACCAGGAATTTCTCAGCCCTCTGTTTTTGAGAGAAAGAAAAGGGAGTATAGGGGTATGGTTTATCTAGGATGTTGTTTATATGATATATATATATATATGTATATACATTATATTATATAATATATGATATGATGTGATATTATATTATAATAACAATTACTGACTTCAAGATCCTTTTTACCTGATAAAGGGATTATTGCATCTAGTTAACTTCCTAAAGCCTTAGTTTTAGACTAAAACAATACATTAAAAAAATGTAGAGCTAGGGATAGCCCACTAAGTAGAAGGCAGGAGAATGTAACACCAAACTCCTCCCAATGCCTTCTTCTATACAGGGCAGAACTGGACTAGGCTCTATGCTCCCACTGGGTATCTTCCTGTGTCCTATACTCCCAAATCCTGGTTTCCTGCCTCTTTTGCATGTTGTCTCCCTTATTTGATTGTCTGCTACTTGAGGACAGGGACTTTCTCCTTATTAATTGTATCTCCAGCACTTAGCACATACTAGGCACTTTTAAAATGTTTATTGGCTTATTCAGTTGGGATAGGGACTAGATCCATGATGTCCCAGGTGAGGAAACTCCCTCTCTCAATTTAGGTTAGTACCTCCTCTACAATTTGTGGTCTCAGAGGTTGACTGGAACGCTTAAAGGTGAAGTGACTTTCCCCCAGTCACAGTGTGTCAGGGGCAGGACTTGAATGCAGGTTTTCTGGGTTTTAAGACCAGCTCTCTTGGTACTTGGCCTCCCATATAAAATGTAGGGAATGAATACCCCTCCAGTTTCCCCTACCAGTAATGCTTCAGCAACTGCTTGAATATTTAGTAGCATTTTTTTTACCCAATTACAAAGCCTACTCTATTTCCAAACACTTCTAATAATTAGAAAGCTATTTTCTTTTTATTAAACCAACATTGGCCTCCTTGTAACTTACACCCATTGCTCCCAGGTCTGTTTTCCAGGAAGAAGCAGAATAAGAGCATGTCATTATGTATTACTCCCCCATAACATAGGCAGCTAAGTGGCACAGTGGATAGAATACTGGAGCTGGAGTCAGAAAGACCTGAGTTCAAATCCAGTCTCAAGCACTTATTAGCTATGTGACCTTGAGCAAGTCAATTAACTTCTCTTTGCCTATTTCCTCAACTGTGAAATGGGGATAATAACAATGCCTGCCTCACAAGGTTATTGTACTCCCCATTGCCACTTCCAGGCCCTCCTTCTGTCTCCATCACTCAATAACCTCTCTTCCTTTGAAATTTTTGCTAGTCATATCTGCCACCCAATCAAGATCCTGGTAGATATTGTCTATATACCCCCAGATCACTCCCATTCTTTTTTTAAAATTTATTTATTTATTTTTAGTTTACAACACCCTCTTTCTTCAAAAGTTTGGTAAATGACTCACAGTTTTACTCTCCTCTCCAACTCCTGCCTGTATACTAAGGGACTTCAACATAAATATTTACTCTCCCTCAAACACCCTAAATACTCAGGTCCTAAACCTACTCACTTCCCATGAACTACTCTTCCACCTCACCTCAGCCACACACAAATGCAATCATGCCCTTGTCATCTCCCACAAATGCACCATTTCTATGTTCAAGAATTCCAATGCCCTCTTATCTGACCTTTGTCTTTTGACCTCTTTCTCTACCTTTCTTTACAAAACCCTACTCTTCATCTACACCATGTCTCTAATCCCTTGACCCCTAATTTCTCTCCCAGGCCAGTCATTCTCTCCTCTTCTCCCCATCTTGACCTCTTGGTGAAGCAATTCAAATCTACATTGTCTTCCTCTAAGCCTCTTTATTATGTGTTTATATATATATATATATATGTATATCTGATTATACCCATACAACCATTCTTACTAGTCCATTGTACGTTTATGTCATACAAACCCAACTGGGTCCTCAGCCACTAGGCAATCTTACTATACCTCCCTTGTCAATTCACTATCCCACTCTTTGAAGTGTCTCTTCCACATCTTTTCATCCTTCCACATGCCTCCCATGGCCCCTCCCACCCCCACTCCCTCAGCCAAGAACTATACTTCATATTTTACAGGAAAAAAAATTGAGGCCATTCAACATGAACTCTGACTTCTCCCCTCTTCCTCATCTCCTATCACTCAAATACCTTCTGCTACTATCTTCACATGTCCCTGCTACTATTTCACATGTCCCTTCATCACCTAGGCCCCTCCTACCTTTCCATCTTCTTATATCTAATTCCCCACCACATACTGCCACTACATACGTAGATAGACGTCCAGTGACACTGACCTCCTTGTTGTTACATGTACAAGGCATTCCAACTCAACTCTGGATATTTTCTCTGACTGTCCCTGGCGCCTGGAATGCTTTCCTTCCTCTGCTCCACCTACTGACCTTTCTGGCTTCTTTTAAGAACCAACTAAAATCCCTTCTTTTACTGGAAGCCTTCCCTAGCCCCTCTTAATTCTAGTGCTTTGCCTCTATTAATTATCTACTGTATGCTTTGTTTGTATTTGTTTGCATATTATCTCCCCCATTAGATTGTAAGTTTCTTGAGGGCAAAGACTGTCTTTTACCTCCTTCTGTATCCCCAGTGCTTAGCACAGTGTTTGGTCCTAAGAGGCACTTAATAAATGTTTCTTGATTTATTGATTAAAGATCAAATGAGATAAAAATTGTAAAGTGCTTAGTACAGTGCCTGGCACATAGTAGGGACTATATAAAATGCTGCTTCCATTCACCTTCCCCCTTATTACAAACAATAAAATAATGGGGCAGGTGGAAGGGATTCAGCAAAACTAACCAATACAGCAACCTAATCTGACAGTATATGCAATGTTCTATACCCATAGTCTCAGACTCTGCAAACTTAGGAGGAATGTATATTTTCTCTTCTCGTTTTCAAGACCAAGCCCTGTCGCTATAATTACACAATGTTCAGAGGTGTTTTGCTTGTTTTTCTTTCTGTTTCTATTTATGTTGTTGTAATCATCATGTATATTGGGGGGTTTTGGCAGTAATTCTTAGCTCTTAGTTTAAACTTAGCTAATGAGAAGACTGGGCCAAGTCTGAGAGTGAAAAATACTGCCAAAGAATTTAAGAAAGTCAAGTTAGATGAAATAAAAACTTGTTTTCTTTTTATCAGCTGAAGTAGAGTATTAAAGTAATTTGACCCAATCCAGATAATTCTGACCAAATAAATTCCAATTTATAATGAGTTCTATCTATATCTCCTAGGACTGTTGGAGTCAAATCTTGCTTCTGCCATTTACTATTTGACTATAAGAAAGTCATTTAACCTCTTTGAGCCTCAGGGTACTTTCTAAGACTTATTTAATGAGTTATAGAGCCCTGACAGTAATAGGGAAGTTCCCAGTACAGACAGTTCTCACATCAGGAAAATCATAGACCCTTGACATCTTAAAGTCATGATGTTCCTTTACATTCATTTATCATTGTACAGTGTATAAGTTGCTTTCATATGTATACTCGCATTTAAATAGGATAGAGATCTCATTATGTCCATTTGATTGGTGATGAAATTGAGGCCCTTAGAAACGGAATGATTTGCCCAGGGTCAAACACAGCTCATCAGGGGCTGAGCAGGAATGCAAAACCACCTCTGGCTTTCAGCCCAGGCCTCATTCATGCCTCCACAATATTATTATATCCATTTTTTTCTGATAATATGATTTAAGTATCAGAAAATGTAAGTCATTTACCAAACATCAAATAGATATGAATTTCTTTTTCATTCACCCTGAATTTTTCTACCCACTCCCCCATAAGCACCACATACATATGCACTCTTCAACTAGTTTAGGATAATGTACCTAAAATAGAATGGGGACACTGAGAAACAATAGGTATACTCAGTGGGCCTGTAGGCAAGTTTGAAAAGTAGTTGTTGAGAAAAAGCTGTACTGGTACTCTAGGCAACCTAACCATCACCAAAGCAGCTCAGTAGAATGGTGGATAGAGTGCTGGGCATGGAACCTGGAAGACTTGATTATAAAGCTAGTCTCAGAAATTTGTGAACTGTGTGACCCTAGGCAAATCACGTAACCTCTGTCTGCCTCAGTTTTTTTAACTGTAAAATGAGGATAATAGTAGGACCTACCTCCCAGGGTTGTTGTGAGGAGCAAATGAAAGAATCTATGTAAAGTGCCTAGCACATAGTAGGCATTTAAAATATACTTGCTTCCTTTCTTCCCAGGCTCTCCCACTAGGAACCAGCTTATGGCTCCCAAAGGTGATATGTGGGGTGACTGAATGAGGAGTCAAAGATGACAGATGGGTTTCAAGCTTAGGAAGCTGGGAGGGTGGTGGTACTCTTGAAAGTAATAGGAACATTTAGAAGAGGGGAGGGGTTCAAGGGAAAACAAAATGAGTTCTGTATTGAACATGTTGACTTTAAGATGTCAATAGAACATCCAGTTCAAAATAAGCAATAAGCAATTGGTTGTGTAAGACAAGAGCTCAGGAGAGAGGAGGCTGGAGAAATAAATCTGAGTCATCTGCATAGAGACTATAGTTAAATCCATGGGAGCTGCTGAGATCATCAAATGAGATGAGAAAGAGGGAAGACTTAAGACGAGGATCTAGGACAGGCCCTTGTGGACACCCACGGTAAATGCACATGACCTAGCAAAGAAAACTGAGAAGGAAGGTAGGTAAGAAAGGTCGAAATAGAACAAAGAGAGTTGTATTAAGAAATGGTCAAAAAAGTAGAAACTGAACAAAGAGAGTCATATTAAGAAAGCCTAGAGAAGAGAGACTATGCAGAAGAGGATGACTGATTTGCCTAAGGTTTGTACTGGATTGGATTGGCTTGCATTACATTGGCTTGGATTGGATGAGAGAAGTTTACTACGCCTGAAGATGACCAGCTAGACCTTCGTTGTCCTTGTCACTTGTCCTTCCTTCTTGAAGGGGACCATGACATCAGGGAGGTGATGCCACGACATGCAAATGAATTGGATTTAAGTGAGTGAGGGCTGTGCAAAGTCACCAGCCTCACTTTCTCCTCTGGAGCCATCAGGATCCAGTGGCAATACGTAGATCAAAACAAATGGAGATGGCCCCCATACAGTGAGAAACCTTGGCCTTTTTAAGCTAAGGTCTTTAACAGGACTCAGTTTGACTTCGGCAATGCCCTTTCAGTGATTAAGGCTAGGTAAGAAATGAGGCAGAGAATGGCCTGTTTAGCTACTCAAAAAAAAAAAATGAGCTTGGGAGGGGAAGACCCTTAGGATTTCTGGCCAAAACAGAAACAATTGTTATTTACATTCACTCTGATGAAATTAGGATCCAAACAATGACCTAGAGGAGCTTGGCCTGGGACCTATTATTGGGTTTGATCATTGAAATTTTTTTTTTCTTAAAGACCATGCCTTAAATCCAAATTGCTCTGGCTCTCATACCTTGGTAACTTCAGGATGAAAGAATTAAGATGTCATATTATACAGGACGAGCAAAAACTAACAAGTTAAATCATTGACTCTCAGATTTAGAAGGGAAATTAGAGGGCATTTAATTGAAACCTTACCTGAACCACGACTCTGCAATATCCTGTAGAAAGAATCATCTAACCTCTGTTTAAACCCACCCCCAGAAAAGGAAATCCAGCGTCTCTTGAGGCATGCCCTTCCGTTTTTGCTGACGTTGGCCCCAGTTCTGCCTTCGGGAATCAAGTAGTATCAAAGGGTTCCTGTTTCTGATTTTTCAGAGAAAATGTAATTCCCCTCCTCTCAAGCTCTTCAGTGTTAATAAGCTTACTTTTTGGGAAGGAGATGCACATTTAGCTATTCCTAAGAACCTCTGGAAAAGCATTATAAGCCCATGCCATTTGCTAAAACAGTGTGTTTTTATCTGATTGCCTCACATACAACCTAACGAACTTATGAAAGAATCTGGATGTTACAAGTGTTGGGGGGTTGAGTGGGGGGAGATGTCTAATAAAAGAATAAAAATATTTAGCATTCATTTCATGCTTTAAAGTTTGCAAAGTCCTTTACAAATATTATTTCATCCTCACAACCACCATAGGAGGTAAGTTCTATTATTATCTCCATTTTATAGACGAAGAAACTGAGGTAGGTGGAGGTAAAGGAACTTACTTTTGGTCATGCAGCTAGTAGGGCTCTGGTGCTGGATTTGAACTTTGGTCATCCCATCTTCAGCTCCAGTGCTCTATCCACAATTCCACCTAGCATGATGCTCCTCTATAAAATCTCCAACTAATATTATTTAACTTTTCCTTAATCATTTCCAGTGATGAGGGAACCAATAAGTCTGGATGAAATCAATTCTATTATTTAATCAATGTACAATCATTTATCAAGTTCTAGGCATTGTACTAGGCATTTGGGATACAAAGAACAAAAAGAACTGGTCCTTTCCTTCCAGGAGATTTTATTTTAACTTAGGAAGCAATATACAAATGAATAGCTAGATGGATAGATGATAGATAGATAGATAGATAGATAGATAGATAGATAGATAGATAGATAGATAGATAGATGATAGATAGATAGTAGATAGATGGATTGATAGATAGTAGATAGATGGATAGATAGATGATAGATGACATAGATGATCAATAGATAGATGATAGATAGATAGTAGATAGATAATAGATAGAGAGAGAGAGAGAGAGAGAGAGAGAGAGAGAGAGAGAGAGAGATAAAAGAATAAATGAATGAATGAAGCCAAGGTACTCACCCTCCTCTCTTATCCACTAAGAGGCCCCCACAAACAAAGAACAGGGCTCAGTTATTCAGCAATCTGACTTCTAATTAGATGTCTTAAGGCTTCCTTTCTCATACTCTGGCTCATTAAACCCCAACCCCAGCATAATCTATTAAAACTTAGATTTTAGTTCATTTCTAGTATCTCACCCAAAGAGGGGAATAGAAAAGTGCTTACTATACAATATGTATCAGGTATGGGACAGGTATTTATTTCCTACACACAAAAGAAATGCTTAACGCAAGATTCTCACAAGCATACATTGACAGAAAGACAAATTAAGTGTCAGTACTCACTACTATGTTATTATACTCTGCTGGTGCATTGACACTTAAAACCATCTAAACATGAAACACTTTACACGAGTACTGATTAAACATTTTATATATCCCCTCAGCTCTGTAATATCTCCCTCAAGGTCTATGTCTTCTGACAAATCAGGCCAGGATTAGGATGATAATCCAGCCCATGATTGTCTTCTCCAAGAGTGCTAGAGTAGGTGCCAAAGATCCTTCCAAACTGAAGCCAGTACTAATTGAGGAACCAGAGTATTCAAGTTTGTCAAGTTCACAAGATGGCCTTTGAGCTTAGATACATCCGTCTCAGGATGAATATTTGTCTATCTAAGGTTAGGAAGAAAAGAAGAAACACAGAAGAGGCAGCCCTAAGCCCAAGATCAGGCTCACCTAGACAGGACACAGCCTTTAGTTTTCATGTGCTCACATGGCAAGCAAAGTTAAGTTGGGCAAGGTGCACTTTCCTGACCCTCACAAGTGAGCTCCTTACTACATGGAAAGTCGAAAGAGGAAGAGTCAAGGACAGAGTTGCTCCCTTTTCGAAAAGTCCAGTGAGCTGCTCTTCCTGCTCAGTGACCAACACAGAGATTGCCTTATCACCTGAAAGCACTAAGTTTCCTCTGCACTGTATCATGCACATAGCCTGACAGAAGCAGCCAAAGGTATCATCATCTGCCATCAGCCAAACGCTGAGCTAGCACATATGGTCGTCCAGAATCAAAAAAGGTCATTTGGCATGTGCCCTACTCATCTCTCTCTCTCTTTCTCTCTCTCTCTCTCGTGTGTGCATGTGTGTGTGTGTACACAAATACATATATACACATATATGTAGAGAAATAAATATATTTGTTATATGCAAAAACAAGTTTGGGGAGGGGGAATCCTAGCATTGGACACACAGGGGAACCAAGAAAGGTCTCATGTAAAAGATCACGACAGAGCTGAACTTTGGATAAAAGTAGGGATTCTTAGAGGCAGAAGTGAAGAGGGAAGTGCCTTCCAGGCAGTTCAAATCAGGTAATGCATATTGGCAAATTGCACAAATACCATTTATGTATTATATACCTTTCAAAAATGTTCCAGGAACAAACTCACTTTTTTGAATATTAAAAATTAAAGCAAATCTTGAGAATCTTAAATTTTCATTTAAATTCATCATGAGTCAATAGATAAAAATAATAACCTTAGCACAAAGTACTAACCTTTTGAAATTCCCAAGTTATGTTGGAGGTTCTCCATTCCCACCTACCCACCCCAAAGCACCCAAGTTATGTCAATATGCATAATCCTTGAGGGCAGGGACCCACATCTTCTATATCCTATCATCTCTCAGAGCACAGAGCAGAAGACATTGGACATCACATTCTCCAATGCGGCTGCTTTCAAAACTATTCATCAAAAAAAAAAGTCAGACTAGCTTTTGCACTGACAGATAGGGAAGAACACATATAATCCTAGGTTACCCATATGGTTTGCAAGAGGAATATAAATGCCATTACCTCCATTCCACGCAGGAAGGAACCAAGGCTTTAAGTTACTTAACCCATGTCTAGTACCTGGCAGAATTAAAGCTTTAACTCAGGTCCTGTCACTCCAGATCAGTTCAGCAATCAATGCTTCTAGCCACTGTACCATCCCTGCCTCTTCCATGGAGCCCCTTGGTGATAACCAAGGAGAAAAAAAAAGTTAACCTCCAGGTAAAGATCTGTTAAAGAAGATTCATTCATTTAATCAGTCAACTAGCATTATTAATTACTTACTGTGCCAGGTATGCTGCTAGATGCTGGGAAGACAAAAATAAAAATCCCTGCCCTCAAGGAGCTTCCATTCTATTAAATGAGTGACATCAATGATAAATGCTATTAATTTGTACTTTTCAGATTTTTTTTCCTTATAAGAGGACAGTGAAAGCCAGAGAGGTTAAGTAACTTGCCCAAGGTTACATGGATGTTAGTTCAAGAGCTAGGACTCCACTAAATCTTTGACTCTCAGTTCAGTACCTCACCCTCTTCAACAAGTACCACCTCTGGAGAAGTGCACCATGCTCATTGTCATCTAACTACAGCTTCTGCCAAGTTATTATTCATTGTATCCCATCCAGTGCAGAGTCTGCCCACTCCTGTGCGTGTTACCTGGTACCCCTCTTTTCTCTTTATGACTCACTCATCTCTCTATTTTTATCAAAGTGCTTAGTAATAACCATTGATCCCTCTTACGCAGAAGCATCGACTGTGAGCATATGTAATTAGAAATCTGCCAAGTCACCAAGACAGTTATGTAACTCAATAATTGGGAAATTTCATCTCGTATCTCTGTGAAAGTGATATGCTAAATACTCCCACCTCCAAGGCAGGTGAGGGAAAGATCCCACTGAGAAGCAGCTCAATTTGGTTGCATTTCCAGCCTCAGATGACTCACTCAGAAGCCTTGGGGAGGTGTATGTATGAGTGACCAGGGGAGCGAATCATCCTCTGTTCCAGCTTCACCATTTACCACAGAAGGAGAAGATACTGCCACGTAGTCCCATGGAATGTGACAGGGACTAATAAGATTGTTTACAAGGCATTTTCAGGCCTCCTAAAGGAAGGCATAGGAGTGAGTAGACTTCAGATAAGATGGAATACAATGTCATTTTGTGACCTCTTTCTAAGGAGGACTTGAGGCTTTCAATCTGAAACTCTTATTTTAGTCCCTCCTTTCCTTCCCAGTTTTTGAACTGAGTTAAAGTGTGCTCTTTCTGTCTTTCTCTGTTTCTCTGTCTCCCTGTCTCTGTCCCTGTTTCTGTCTCCATTTTCCCTCTCCCTCTCTGCCCATATGTCCGTCTGTCTGTCTCTGTCTCTGTCTCCCTTTCTCTCTGTCTCTCTTGGTCTCTCTGTCTCTGTCTCTAGTTTCTCTCTCTCTCTCTCTCTCTCACGCACACGCACACACACACACACATACACATTTTTACTATTCCCCTATGCTTCCTTCCCCAGATAAGTAATACTGAAATGACCAACAATGAGTGACCAGAGGACATGATAGAAGTCCTAGAGAGCTATCTAGGCTTCTGAGAGCTTGTAACTTGACTCAGGAGTCTGAGAACCACACACTGTCTTTATGAAAATAATAGCTCTCATTTAAATAGGATTTTAGTACAAGAGTTAGTGCCTTTATTTTAAAGATGAGGAAACTAAACTTCATAGAATTGGGGGACCTTAGAGATCATCTATGCCAAGGGTTCTTAATCTGGAGTTCACAGACCACTGAAGGTTCTATGGATAGATTTCAGGGGATCTGTGAATCAGGATGGGAAAAATAAATCCTTATTTTGATTAACTTCTAAATAAATTTAGCATTTCCATTGATTATTTAAAAATGTTATTCGAGGGAGTCTGTAGGCTTAACCAAATAGGCAAAAAGGTCAAGGATACAAAAAAGTTCAAGCATCTCTTATTTCACTAATTAGAAAACTGAGTTCCTGAGAAGGTGATTTCTCTAAGTTCTCACATACCAAATATGAAAGATAAGATTAGAACCAGCCTAGCTCTTCTGACTCTAAATACAGAGCTCTGTCCACCATGATGTCTGAACCCTCAAAAGGACCTAGCTCACTTTTAACTCCTTAATGCTCAGATGAGATTATAGTTTATTTTCTATTTTCTTTTTATTTAATTTTATTTATTTTATTCTGAACTCTCTATTTAATACTTTCTATTTTTAACATTTTTCCCAAATGTCATTGTTTCTAAGGTGTCAGATTATTACTTTATTTTCAGAGAAATTTTCTAATCTTCACAAAATTTTGAAACATCTGGACATATTTTATTTCACCAAATATCCCAGGAGAAATTACCCTGACACAATGAAAAATAATAGAAAATCTGAGTGTCAGAAATTCACATTTATCTTAATGATGCAAGGTGGAACATTTGCATTCCACCAGAAATTGTCCTAGAACATTAAAATCTGATGCCAAGAGTGCCATATCATTGCAGTCAGCCTGAATTATAACTCAATTACAGTATCTGTGTTACATGTAAATTATCTTTTGCCTACTGAGTTTTTTTTAAATATATTTCCTTGGCTTAGAATTTCTTTGTGGAAAACAACCATCCCCTGGAAGTCAAAAGATCATAGATCTAAAGCTGAAGGGGATCTCAGAGGCCATCCACCCCAGCCTCCTCATTTTATAGTTGAGAAAGTTGAGGCCTAGCTAGGTTAAGCAACTTTCCCAGTGTCACCCATGTAATAAGTATTAGGGCTGAGGCGGGAGCTCAGGCCCTCTGCCTTCAGTTCCAATGCTCTCTCCACTGCAGCATCTCTCTCCATATAAGATTTGTTCCAATTTGTCCAATTAGAAGTGACTTTGCATATGAGAGGCAATCCCCATTATTTTCCTCCAGTGACACAAAAGTTGATCTAGCTAAGCATGAATTTATTTTAATCTGTTTAAGCCATATGTCCTTATGGTTAGGAGGCCACTTCTGTGGCACCCTAGGTCAAAAGTTTATGCTCTTAAAATGATAGAAAAAGAGCCATATGAAAAAATGACAGAATAAAGGAGAATGGAAAATGTTAGAGGAGTATACTAATGCATTGTTGGTATAGCTGTGAATTTATCTAGCCAAAAGTCACTAAATTCTACATTGTCTTTGAACCAGAAATACCCCGACTAGACCCATTCCCCAAAGTGCTCAAAGAAAGAGGAAAGACTCATACGTACACTTTTCGTTGTAACAAAAACTTGAAACTAAGGGGCTGCCCAGTAATTAAGGTGTGGTTGAACAAATTATGGTATATGAATATAATGGAATATTATTGTCCTGTAAGAAATGATGACTGAGACAGTTTCAGGGGAAACTGTTGTATGAAATGAGCAGAAGAGGACAACAATTTATCTGATAACAACAATATAAGGAAAAACAACTTTGAAAGATTTAATAACTCTGATCAAAGTAATTATTATAACTCCAAAGGGTTCATAAGGAAGCATGCTACCCACCTCTGGAAAGAAGGGTGATAGATAGTTTTGAACAAGGCAAATGTATGGATTTATTTTGCTTAACTATGATACCTTTTTTTTTTTACTAGTATTGTGTTTTTCTTTTTTTTTTAATTTGGTGAGGTGGAGATTCAGGGCAGAGAAGGGAGCTAAAGAAAAAAGAAAATGAGAAATGAAAAAAGGCAAAGGAAGCATTTTTTAATGAATAGATCAGAAGGAAACAGACAAGCAGTACAGCTTTGAAAGTTTGTAAAGATTTGAATGTTGTAAAATTTATTATGCAATTTTTTTAAAAAGCAACTTATAAATAGTATAGACTTATTTTTATATATAATCCTTTTTTCTGTTCTGCTTTGCCTATGGAAATGTACTTTTTGATGTTTGTTAAATTCAGAATTTTTTTTAATGACAAAAATGATAGAAGCACAGAATCATAGAATTTCACAAATAAAAGGGATTCTGGTGACCATCTAATCTAATTCAAATCTGAGAAAGAATTCCCTCCATGACATACTTGGTTCTATCTCCTACCTAATTACATATATTTTATTCTACCCCATACCTATGTGCGTGGATAAGAGACTGTAGGGTACAGTGAAAAAAAAAGAGGGATAAACTTGAGTTAAGAGGTAGGAAGAGAGAATTTCAAAGTTGGAAAGAACCACAGCCCTCACCTAGACCAGCCTATACCTAAGAAGCAATCTACTCCACAGTGGTTGAAAGTTAGAGGTGGGCACTAGACCCTGAGTCAAGAAGAGCTGAGTTTAAATACAGCCTCAGACATTTACTAGATCTGTGACCTTGGGTAAGTCATTCAACCTCTGCTTGCCTTACTTTCCTCAACTGTAAAATAGGGATCATAATAGTACCTACCTCTCAAGGGCGATTTGCCATTTCCAGGGTCACATAGCTAGTAAGTGTCTGAGGCTGGATTTGAACTCAGGTCCTTCTGACTCCAGGCCCAGTGCTCTATCCACTGGGCTACCTACTGTCCCTGCCTAGCACATAGTAGGTGCTTAACAAATTATTATGGCCTTCCTATCTGTATACCCTGAAGTCTTTTTTAGCCTTTTCTCAGAGACCTTCAGAAAGGGACAATCCACTCCTTCCTAAGGTAGCCCATTCTACTTTTGAATAATAATGTAACAGTTGTCAATAATTTATTCCCTTACATCAAGCATAAATTTGCTTTGTTTCAGTTTATGCCCATTTTGCCAAGTTCTGCCTTCTGAGCCACACCATAAAAATCTAAACCCCTGTCTTCAAATCTGACCTAAGAACCGAAGAAGAGTTAGCAAGGCACCTGATTTGATGACATTTATTTAATAGCATTTGTTGATTATCTACTGTGTGCCAGGCATTGTGATAAACACTCCAAATACAAAGGCCCCCATCTCCCAAAAAGGAATCAGTCTCTGCCCTCAAGGAATTTATGTTCTACTGGGGAAAAGAATATTTGTACAGACAGATAAATGCAAAATATATTAAAAAGTAAATAGAAAGTAATTTCTGTGGTGTTAGGGCTCTAATAATCACAGAGATTAGGAAAGTCTTGTAGACAAGGTAGAATTTGAGTTAAGCCTTGAAGGAGGCTGGAAAATCTTGGTGGTAGAGGTGAGAAAAGAGTGCATTCCAGACAAGGAAGATGGATAACCTGAACAAAAGCTGGGAGAAGGGTACAGAATGTCTTGTAAAAGGAATAGCAAAATGGACTGGCCTGATTGGAACACAGAACTGAGAAGGGGAAGTCTGGACTTTAGTCTCAAAAGAAAGGTTGGATCTAGATTTCTAAAGGCTTTAAAGGTTAACCAAAGGTGTTTGCATGTATCCTTGAATAAGGATAGGGATTTAGGAGTAAGATAGGAGAATGGGATAGGGAGTTAAAACAAGAGTTAAAAACAAAAGACTTAAGAACAGGACTTGACCACTGACTTTGATTGTGGTGCCCTTGATAGAAATAAAAAATGTAGAAAGAAGGGTGAGTTTCAATAAGTATAAAGTATTTTTAAAAATATTTATTTGATTCTGAACTTAAGAGATAAAACAAGCATTTCTATAACATAGTAGAAAAGATTGCACATGAAACTGCAGATCTATTATATACAACTTGCTATTCCTTTTAAATATATGATAAAGTTATTGTGTAACTTTTTTTTATCATGTTAACTTTTTTTCTTTTTTCTTACCTTCCTCCCACCCTGCACTAAAGATAGCTACCCTTAAAACGCAAATATGTGTAGGTATATATGTATATGTATATACATAGATAGATATGTACACATGCATATGTATGTTTAAAATCATTCTAAACATACTTCTATTTATCAGTTCTTTCTCTGGATGCATTTCTATAAGAATCCAGAGTGCAGAGCTAGAACTAATGACTGAAAATTGCAGGAAATAGATTTCAGTTCATTATAAGCAGCAACTTCCTAACAACTAGAGTTTTCAAAAAATGGAATGAGCTGTCTTAGGCATTGGTGAGTTCTCCATCCCTGGAGTTGACATAGCAGTGATTGAATGAACACTTGTGAGCAATGTTGTAGGAGGAATTCTTCCATTGGGTTGGACTAAGTTGGACTGAAGGACAACCATGAGATTCTTTGATGCTTTGTCTTCCTTCCATTATAACACTGGAAGATATCTTAAAATGTAACATACTCTACACCCCTGCTTCTGAGAAGACTATAGCCAAATAGAATCCAGTTTAAAAAAAATCCAGAGAAAACAGTCTTGCCAGTATCGGATGTGGGTTTGACTGCAATGCCTAAGAGTTTACATTCTTTTCTCTCTATGTCTGTTTCTCTCTTCGTCTGTCCCTTCCCTCTCTCTCTTAACACCCACAGCTGGAATACACGGCTCGTCTGGACTTCCTCTGGCGTGTTCAGGCCAAAGAGGAGATCAATGAGATGAAAGAACTGAGGGAGCACAATGAGAACATGCTTCGTAACATTCTGCCCAGTCACGTGGCTCGACATTTCTTAGAGAAGGACCGAGATAACGAGGTGAGTGTTTCCACATCTGGGAGGGATGGTGGCAAAACTCAGCCTATGCTTGCATATCAATATCAGCCCAGAAAGAAAATTAATGTTGGCCTAAAAGAAAATGGAACATGGGCAATTAGAAACTGAAATCATTCCTATCTCATAGCATTCAATAAAATATAAGTTTCTTCAGGGCAAAATCTATTTTTTTCAGTGGATAGAACATTGGCCTTGAAGTCAGGAAGACCTGAGTTTGAATCCTTGCCCCAGACACTAACCAGCCATGTGATTCTGGGCAAGTTACTTAAGCTCTTAACCTCAGTTTCCTCTTCCATAAAATGAAAATAAGAACAACGACAATAATAAACATCTAATTTATAGGGTGGTTGTAAGAATGAAATGAGAAATTGTATGTAAAACACTTTGTAAATCTTAAAGTACTAACAACTGTTGTTGTTAAACATTGATCATCCCGGCACCCTCTTCCAGTTATGCCACATTCATTTCATCCCTTCCAAGGTTTTCCAATACTGCTAAAGGGGTTGAGGTTGTCTAGGTTCTTTGAAAATGGCTCCAGACCGCACTGATGCTATTCTTTCAAGTACAGGAGGGTTCCATTTAATCGCTCTCCACCTCGGTTCCATTTAATCGCTAAAAGTTAGATTAGCTTTTACAAAGGAATATACATGTTAAAAGATATGACAATAAATATATAAACATTTTAATTCAGTTCCCATAGAGCAATCTTAGATCCAAGTCCAAAACCTATGCTGGGCTTGAGTCTCAAGCTCCCTGGCTTCTCAGGGCTTCCCCCACATGCTCCAACTCACAGGTCAGGGAAGAATTGCTGCCTGCACCTAAAACTGAGAATGAAAAAAAACAGAAAAAAAACAACCCCAGGCCCTTTTATTTGAGCCAGGGCAGAGGAGAGGTAGGGAGGAAGTATCCCTCTTCCTGGTTCAGTTCATCATGCCCACCATGTGGGTGAACTGAGATGCTCACCCTTTGGACAGCAGCGGGAAAGCACAAGCAGGAAAGAAAGTGACTCTCTCCGTCTGACCACTTTTAAAGTCACAGCCTGTTCTAGCTACACAACCCATCAAAAAAGGCTACTCCTACCCATGGTGGGTGAACATGGAGAAGCAAGGTGCCTCAATAGATAGTAGGCGATCTAGGCATGCACAAAGTGGTGCAGCGCAAGCTCCCTTAGAATTATTATCACTATTAACTTCAGTACTAGAGCCTTGAATGTTGTAGGCATTTAATTTTTTTAAAGCAAATTAGATTTTTTCTTGTTTTCATTTTGGTGGAGGGAGTGAACGATCTGGTATTCTATTAGTATAAGGAGTTTACTGAGGAACTGAGTGGTCTATTGACTTACCTGGGGCCACACAGTCAGTATTCATAACACACAAGATTGAAATCCAGGTCTCCTAAACTCTGAGGCCAGATCTCCATTCCCTGCACAAGGCTGCCTCTTGAAATGAGCTTAATTGAATTAGGTACAATATCCAAATAGAAACTGGAAAGGATTCCTGGAGGAGATGGCAACTAGGTTGAGCCTTGAAATTAGACGAGGATTTCAGTGAGCACAGGTAAGGAGGAAGGACATTCCAGAGGTATCAGAGGCAGGTGATGACACAGTAGAAGTATGTTGGACCTGGATTCAGGAAGATCTGAGTTCAAATCTAGCCTTAGTTGTTTACTAGCAGCGTGAACCTGGGCAAGTCACTTGACCTCTGTTTGCCTCAGTTTCCTCCCCTATAAAATAGGGATAATAACAGTACCTAATATGCACAGCTGTTGTCATGGGGCACAAATGATATAATATTTGTAAAATCTCTTAACAATGCCTGGTACATGGTAGGTGCCAAATAAATGCTTAATCTCTTCCCTTTGCTCCCTGTCAGTAAAGGATAATCTGGATGAATGTGAAAAGGCAGAAGAAATGTAGAATGAAATGAAATATCAGTAGTCTGGTTTGTCTGAAACATAGAGTACATAAAGGAGAATTCAATAAGATATCCCTGGAAAGGCAGGTTAGAGTCAGATTATAGAGTTTCTTAAATATCATAACAAGGAGACTGCATTTTATCCTGTGAGCAATCAGAGTTTTGAGCAAGGGAGTGAAATGGATAGACCTGTGCATTATGAAGATGATCTTGGCAGCTTTATGAAGGATGAACTGGAGCATGGAGAAGCTGGAGACAGGGAGACCATTTAGGAGGTTATTACAATAATAAGAGAGTCCTGAATTAGGATGGCGGTGGTGGGAGTCAAGAATTTGAAACAGATGGCAGAGACATTTTCAAGGTAGCATCCATAGGACGTAGCAACTGCTCATATATTGGTGGTATGGAAGAAGGACTTAATGATGAGGATATTAATAAAATGGGGATGATAATATCTGCCCCACCAACAGTACCTCAAAGAGGTATTTTGAGAATATATTTGTTCACTCATTCCTTTATCGAACAAACCTAAATGGTGAGGTTAGGGAACCATAGGTTTTAGGGGTGCTAAGGACCCCAAAATACTGATGCACCAAGTCCTGCCAAATGAATTTGACTCAAGCCTTCTCAGCCAAAGAAAAACAAAGTCTATTAAAGATTTGCCGTAATGGGTAGACTCTTAGGGAGCCTGAGCATTTGCGACGCTAATGCCAGTGGGCCAGAGCAACCTGAGCAGAGCTAGATTGAATCTGAGCACCTTCATGGAGGCAAGATGGAGCTTATATACAGAAAGACTGTGGGAGGGATTGAGGGGTGGTCGAGTAGTCTGGGGTGACTGGAGGAGGGATTTAGGGAGGGTCTTGAGGAGGAGTCTAAGGAGGATCTTGGTGGGACTGGAGTGACTAGAGGTAATTTCCGGGTAATTTAATCATTTTGTTAACAATGCTAGCATGTTTATTAATAAAAAGATGGTCATCTGACCATCTCTCTCAGACCAAAGAAGCCTCATGGTGGTGGGCTCACAGTTTATATGACCTACAAAGAATAGATATTCCTGAGGGTGGTGATCAACTCAGATTGGTTAATAACTAATAAAAGAATGAATATTACAGTAAGAGGCTAGACTACATTCCAATGAGGATTTGGGGTTACAGGACTTGCATCACCCATGTCTTAGTCACAGAGACTTATCAATTTCTGTATCACCTGTCTGACCAAAGGGAGGATCCACATGTTCCCAGACTTGTCTGAGTAAACACAATGAGCAGGAATGTACCTATTAGCCAAAACTTAGCATAACTTTTACTGTCTTTGGTTAGATCTCAACCATCCTGGCTGGAGAAGCCTTTTAGAAAGATTGCCCACATTGGTGGATTTCTGGATGAGGAAGTATAAAAGGGGGAGGGAACTCTGGTCTCAAAACAATAAATTAATTACTAAGTACAAGAGAGAAATAATCAGGGGAACAGAGCCAAGATGGCAGCTGGAAAGCAGGGACTTGCCTAAAGCTCTCCCCCAGGACCCTCCAAACACCTATAAAAATGGCTCTGAACAACTTCTAGAGCTGAAGAACCCACAAAATAGCAGAGGGAAGCAGGGCTCCAGCCCAGGACAGCTTGGATGGTTATTGGGTAAGGTCTATCACACACAGAGTTGGGAGAAGAGTGGAGCAGAACCCAGCATGTGCCTCTCCCAGATCAACCAGCCTGGGAGCCAGGTGGAACAGGCCCTAGCACCCTGAATCAGAGAGCTGTGGCAGTTACCAGACTTCTCAACCCACAAACACCAAAGACAACAGAGAACATTAGTGGGAAAAACTTCAGGGACAGAGTAAAAGGAGTTCGTGGTTTGGCCACCACCCTGGGGGTAGTGGAGGTGGTGCAGCTAACTACAGCTCCAGTTGCTTCCAGCCCCAGGCCCACCTGGTGGGAGGAATTAAGTGGTGAATCAGAGCAGGAGTGCAGAACCTGCTTAGATCTGAGTCACAATCCAGGTTTGTGGTTCTTAGGGGAGAAGGAGCGCTGGTGTAGCAGAGCTTGCTGTGTAGAAATAGCTCTGAAAACAACAGAACGTCCCCTCAAGCTTGGAACAAAGTATTCGCTACTCTACAAGCAGTCATACCCCAACAAAAACTCAAGGGTCAAGTAGTTAGCTGGGAACACGGCCAGGCAGCAAAAACAGACTCAGATTCAGACCCAGACTTTGCAATCCTTCTTTGGTGACAAAGAAGACCAAAACATAAAGCCAGAAGAAATCAACAAAGTCAAAGAGCCTACATGAAAAGCCTCCAAGAAAAATATGAATTGGTCTCAGGCCACGGAAGAACTCAAAAAGGATTTGGAAAAGCAAGTTAGAGAAGCAGAGGAAAAATTGGGAAGAGAAATGAGTGATGTGAGAAAACCATGGAAAAGAACTTAATGACTTGCTAAAGGAGACCCCAAAAAAGTACTGAAGAAAATAACACCTTAAAAAATAGACTAACTCAAATGGCAAAAGAGCTCCAAAAAGCCAATGAGGAGAAGAGTACCTTGAAAGGCAGAATTAGCCAAATACAAAAGGAGGTCCAAAAGACCACTGAAGAAAATACTACCTTAAAAATTAGGTTGGAGCAAGTGGAAGCTAGTGACTTTATGAGAAATCAAGATATTATGAAATAGAACCAAAGGAATGAAAAATGGAAGACAATGTGAAATATCTCATTGGAAAAAAAAAACACTGACCTGGAAAATAGATCCA
>CM053622.1:92629485-92693961 GCA_028646595.1 Phalanger gymnotis
AATTTCTATTTTACCTTCTGCCTCTAGAATATCAGGGCAGTTCTCCTTGATAATTTCTTCAAAGATGATATCATGGCTTTCAGGTAGTCCAATAATTTTTAAATTATCTCTCCTGGATCTATTTTCCAGGTCAGTGTTTTTGTTTTTTTTTTTCCATTGAGATATTTCACATTGTCTTCTACTTTTTCAATCCTTTGGTTCTGTTTTGTAACATCTTGATTTCTCATAAAGTCACTAGCTTCTACTTGCTCCAATCTAATTTTTAAGGTAGTATTTTCTTCAGTGGTCTTTTGGACCTCCTTTTGCATTTGGCTAATTCTGCCTTTCAAAGCATTCTTCTCCTCATTGGCTTTTTGGAGCTCTTTTGCCATTTGAGTTAGTCTATTTTTTAAGGTGTTGTTTGCTTCATTATTTTTTTGGGTCTCCTTTAGCAAGTCATTGAGTTCTTTTTCATGGTTTTCTCACATCACTCTCATTTCTCTTCCCATTTTTTCCTCTACTTCTCTAACTTGCTTTTCCAAATCCTTTTGAGCTCTTCCATGGCCTGAGACCAGTTCATGTTTTTCTTGGAGGCTTTTGATGTTGGCTCTTTGACTTTGTTGATTTCTTCTGCCTGTATGTTTTGTCTTCTTTGTCACCAAAGAAATATTCCAAAGTCTGGGTATGAATCTGAGTCTATTTTCACTGCCTGGCCATGTTCCCAGCCAACTACTTGACCCTTGATTTTTTCATCAGGGTATGACAGCTTCTAGAGTAGCGAGTACTTTGTTCCAAGCTTGAGGGGACGTGCTGTTGTTTTCAGAGCTATTTCTGTACAGCCAGCTCTGCCACACCAGCGCTCCTCCTCCCCCAAGAACGGCCAACCAGGACTGGACTGAGATCTTAATCAGGCTCTGCACTCCTGCTGTGATCTGCCACTTAATTCCTCCCACCAGGTGGCCCTGGAGCCAGAAGCAACTGCTGCTGTAGTCATGTAGCTGTACCTCCCCTACTTCCTCCAAGGAAGTGGCTGAACTGGGAACTTCTTCACTCTGTCTCTGAAGTTTTTCCCACTAATGTTCTCTGTTGTCTTTGGTGTTTGTAGGTTGAGAAGTCTGGTAACTGCCACAGCTCACTGATTCAGGGCTCTAGGGCCTTATTCTGGCTCCAGGTCTGGTTGGTCCAGGTGTGGCTCATGCTGGGCTCTGCTCCACTCTGCTCCCAGCTCCATGTGCAATAGAACTTGCCCAGTGACCATCCGAGCTGTCCTGGGCTGGAGTCCTGTTTCCCTCTGCTATTTTTTGGGTTCTGCAGTTCTAGAATTTGTTCAGAGCCATTTTTATAGGTTTTTGGAGGGACGTGGGGGGTGGGGCTCATGCAAGTCCCTGCTTTCCAGCTGCCATCTTGGCTCCGCCTCCCTCCTTTTGGGGTTCTTGCAGATATCCTCTGGTTCTAGTAGATTTAAGCAGTTTTCATTTATGCTTTCTTAACATATAATGTCTGGGTTTCTTTTCTTATCATGGTTTTTGAGGAGTCTAATTAGTCTTAAATCATCTCTCCTTGACCCTTTTTGCAGTCTGATGTATTTTATGTCAGATAGCTCCCATTTTCTTCTATTTTTTACCTTGTGATTTTATTCTAATATTTCATGCTATCTCCGTTTTGTCTATTCTAGTTTCCAAGGATTCCATTACTTGGGTAAGATTTACCACTTTCTCTTATAGGCTATCTATTCTCCTAATTCTTTCCTCCTAATTATTTTTTTTAATCTCTTGCTTCATTTCTACTAGATATTCATGTAGTCCTTGTAGAAAATCTTTTTTCTTTTCCTCTGACTCTGCACTTGCAGTTGCTACAAATTTACTCTTTCTTTCTTGATATTGGTATTGTTTGTTTATGTGTGTGTGTGTGTGTGTGTGTGTGTGTGTGTGTGTGTTTAAATTTTCTCAACTCTCCAGCTTTAATTCCTGAATTGGGGCTTTTTGTTAGGACCAGGCTCCACCCTGTCTCATTCCCACTACCACAACCCTGCTGTACTTTTGGTCCTGCTTAATCCCATCCTGCTTCCCCTGGCATCTTTGACTGTCCTCCCACTTCCAAGAGCTAGCCTCCCTCCCTATTCACTCACCCAGATCTTTGAGGTTCAGATTAAGGGACCTGGCTTCTCAGGAGAGAACATTAAGGATCTCAGAGCACTGCAGCTCTACCTGAGCTCTCACACTCTGAGTACTGTCATACTTCTCTGGTCACTGCTGCACCTATACTGGTGGCACCCATAATGGTTGATATTGCTCCCCAAGGGCCCCTGCTGTAGGCTTACAAGACTCTGGAAATTTCTCAAAAGGGGTTCTTCTCTTTCAAAGCTGTGAAGTTGGGCAAAAAAAAGAACAACCAAGTGCAGGCTACACTTGTACTCTTGTATGTACTAGAGAAGGAGCCCTTCTCTACTAGTTTTGGGAGGCTATGGGCTTGCTTGCTTGCACAGGCACTGGCCTCATTTTTTTAATTGCCTTCAGGATGCTGGCTGATTTTTTGGTGTAGTTCCATGGTGGAAAAAAAATAACTTATTGCGGTTTTTCATTGGATTTCTTAACATTATGCAGTCTGATGTGAATTTCAGGTTTTTACTGGAGTTAGTTTGGGGGAACTGGGCAGCCTGTCTCCATTCAGGCAGCCATCCTAGCTGGAAATTTTAAACATTTCAGACAAGGACTATGGCATTTCAAGATTAAAAGGAATATTTGAGGTCCTCTAGTCCAACCCCTTTATTTTACAGATTAGAAAATTGAGACTGACAAAGGGGAAGTAACTTGTCTGAGGTCATAAACATATTTAGTGGCAGAGACAGGAGCAGAATGCAGAGCCCCTGATTCCTAGTGAGGGATTTCTTTTTCCACAACACCCTTGATGTGAGCTATTATGTTGTTTAGATGTATGTGTGTGTGTGCGTGTGTGTGTGTGTGAGTGAGTGAGACAGAGAGAGAGACAGAGACAGAGACAGAAACACAGGCAGAGACAGAGAGAGGCAGAGAGACAGAGACAAAGATAGGGACTGAGACAAAGAGACACAGAGACAGAGAGACTTACAAATAGAGACAGAGAAAGAGAAAGTGTGTGTGTGTGTGTGTGTGTGTGTGTGTGTACTTACACATGTGGGCAGGAAGAGCATCCTTATCTGAGAAATGAGGGGGTTAGAGTAGATGACCTCTAAGGTCCTTCCATCTCTGACATTCTAACTTCCAAGGTCCTTTCAGGTCTATTACTCTGAGTTTGAGTGCAGCCCTAAAAAATCTGCTTACTTTTAAAGGATATCTCTTAGGATTTTGTTTTTTGTTTTTGTTTTTGCTTTTTTGCTTATCTTCATATTCCCAACACTTAGCATAATGGTTGGCAAATGGTTTAATGAATGTCTGTTGACTGACTGACAGACTTCCTACAGTTAAGTAGGAATGGGGGATCAGCACCCAGGATGCGCAAGATCCCAGAGAAGGTGACCAGTTCTTTTCAGTCTTAAGAAGTGACAACATCCATTCTCAGTAGGCTGAAGTGAGGAGCTGGGAAGAGGTGACCAGAGGGAGTGAATGGAGAAGCTAGGCAGCTGCCCAGTCTTCTCGAGTGAGGTTGATACCTTCATTACATGGTCATTTTATGGAATTCCCAGAGTGTCAAATGCAGTCATATTCAAATATGCAATAGAAAAAGTGTGTCCCAGAATAAATCACAAATTCTTTTTGGATCACAGGTTTTAGGATACCTCTCCAAAGTTCCACTTGCTTTCTCGGCAGTAGTAGAATCAGGCCTCATACCTGCTCAGTTACTCATCTCTCAAGTCCACCTCGGAAAATTTTCACTGACACTCCCCTATTCCTTGAGTGCTCATCCTCTTCATTTCTGCCACTGGCTTTCCTGGCATGCTTCAAGTCCCAGATAAATTTTAGTACTAGTGCTTTCCCTTTAGGTTGCTTCCAGGTTATCCTATATCAGTCTTACATGGTTGTTTTCACTTTGTCTCCCCAGGTTAGACTGAGTATCTTCAGGGCAAAGCTATTTTGGTTTGGTTTGGTTTTGCCTTTCTTTGTTTCCCCAATGATAAGCACTGTGCCTAGCACATAGTATGCTCTTAATAAAGGCTTGCTGGCTTCATTACTATTCATCTTATTCTCAGTAACTTGTAAGCTAACTAAATTGGCTGCTACCAAAGGGGTAAATTGGGAGTGGGGAGGGAGGACAGGGAAGATGTTGTGCTTTATTTGGAAATATCCTCCTCTCTTCCCTATCTATTAGGTGCTGGAGGATGCCATTTCACCCCATCAGCCTCATCTATAACGAATAGCATATTGGGGTTCTTATCAACTTAATTTAACAAACATTTAATAAAAACCTATCATGTATGGGGTACCATGCTAGACTCTAGGTGAAATTAACATTTTAAATGAGATACAGTCCCTGCCCAGACACAATAGAAAGACCTTAGAGTCAGAAGACCTGCGTTTAAATCTCATTTTGCCCCTTACTTCCAATGTGACCTTGGACGAATCATTTAAATTCACTGAGACTTGGTTTTCTCATCTATACATTGGGGGGGGGTGGATTAGAGAGCCCCTAAGCTCTATCCAAATCTGTGATACAATGATATAGACACATCAGGGAATGACAGGATACTTCTCATTAAATAGGACTTTGCATTCATTGGTAATCTTATGGGGCAAGGTTGGGGGTAAAGACAGGTGGCAGCCAGAGGAGAGAAAACAATATTTTTAGACATTGGCCTAATGCCAGAAGTGTTTTATAGGCCAATGCCTTCTCCTGAAAACCCATTCATTCTCTCTTCCAGATCTCTCTGTCCTGGTTTCTTTCTAGCTGTCTGTATACCTATCTATTTAAGTTCTCAGAGGGGGTCCTTGAAAAGCACCTACTCCAGGGATTCTGGATCTCCAGAGTTGGGCTGTATGCATATACATTTGTGCATGTGTGTGTATGCGTGTGTGTGTATGTGTGTGTGTTTGTCTGTGTGTGTATGTGTATGTGTGAAGATGGTAGGATGGGTAGAGTAGCACTTCCATGACCAGAACTCCCATTTCTGTATCCCAGCCACATTCCATTTGCTCATACCCTGGCTCTCTAGCCTCATACTTCCCCTGCTGTTGCTACAGTAAATCATTGGATATAAACCTGAGAAAAGTGGGTTAGAAGATTTGTGGCTTCAGTTCTTCAGCATTCGGCAGGACTATGCTTATGGCGCTTTGCTTTCCAGCAAGAACATTTTCCGCAGGGATTATTTCTAGGGGAGATTTATGAATGAAATGGTGGCAGCAGCAGCTGGTGGACTTTGGGATAATCCTGTGATTTAGAGCTGGCCACCAGGCTCATTCCCTTCTCTCCAAAAACGATTCACTAAGCATGTACCCTAATCATCCCTTGGCAGATTTGTTTTCTCCTCTCTTGCTAACGTGCTTGGGCTGCCAGAAGCTCTGACGTGGGCTGGGTCAGCCATTTCCTCCAGCTGCTTCTCCCTCAAATATTAGGCTTAAAAACTGCCTGTCTGCCTGGCCACAGAGCGAATGCCACAGTTTATGTAATAATTCACTACATAAAGCTTTCATGGATCCCTGACCTAGTTCACACCATCTGAAGCTGCCAAAACTATTTTATCTGTCACTTGTCCTTCTACAAAGACATCATGATAGAATGAGTACTGTGACCTTGGAGCCAGGAAGACCTGTCTTTGGTCCATACTAGTTACGTGCCTCTGGACAAGTCACTTAATTTTTCTTTGCCTCAGGCAGTGCCAACCAACATTGAAAGAGAGAGTTTCTTCATCTGAGTCTTCCTCTATCCATAAAGGAACAAGTCCAGTACCTATGCTCTAACCCAGGGCTGTCCAACCTTAGGTTTTTATTGAAACAATAGACAATATATTTTGATTTGCCATCTTATTGAGGCTCCATGGTAGCTCGGCTTCATTTACTAAAGCATTTATGTAAATTTCTATGCTTGTAGGTGGGCCGCATAAATCTCACTGTGAACTGCATGTGGCCCATGGGCCTGCATTTTGGACAGCCTTGCTCTAACCCAACAAAGTGTCTCCATCACCTGACACTCTATCCACTCCACACTAGAATTTGGTGCTTGGCATGCCCAGCACCACCTGTATCTCCTCTTAAATCTTCACTATCCATAGATAGGAGGCCTTCCGTGGAATCTTAAAGTCTTTGGCATCTTTCATTTTTTTCATCCTTATCTATACTTTCCAGCCTATTTTTCACTGTCTTGTCCTAAGCACCCCTTTGCTTCGAAATCACTGAGTATCACTCTAATGTGGAGGGTCTTAACAAGTCCTTCATGGGATTCCTCTACCTCCTCATCTTCTGAAACAAATGATAACCCCAAAGCTACAATGATTTTCCTGGTAGTCTCCACTGGCAATGCTTATCATGAGTCCTACAGTAAAAGATAACTAGACATCCCAGGAACTGATGCTTCTTGTGGCCTTTGGATAAGCACAAACACTAACTCCATCCATTCCTTTATTTGCCTCTTCAGGGAGAACTGAGCCATTTAGCCATTTAGATGCAATTCCCTTTAGTCTCCTAGTTCCATTTATACCAAGAACGTCAAACTTGCTTTGATTCAGTTCTTAAAATAATATGTTCGTTGGTCCTTGGACAAGGATCTCACATCTAAAATATCAACAGTTAAGGTAATATTTAGAGATGGTCTAAAAACTGTGATTCCTGGCACCCTCTTCCACCATCACTGCAGAATTGGAATGGAAACAAACAGGACTGAGGACCACCGTTCTGTATTTTTTTTCCATGGATTGCCATGGTCAAAGAATGTGTCACATAGTGACCAAGTTACTGAAAATGAGTGTCTCTAGAAGTAGTTAGCTTGGACACCAGACACTATCTTCTCATTTCTCTTTGTACTTAATGCCTTCCCGGCCAGGTAGAATGTTCTAAAAACTCCATTTTGCTGGCCTAGCTTTCTAGACCCCAGGGTACTTCCTATGTCAGTATGAGGCACCATGAGGACTTTCGTAGAGGGTGTTCTGATTACATAAAAATTAATAATGCTAACATTATTAACTGTGATTAAATGAAAGGCAGGAGTTTGCTTAGAAACAAATATCTTTTTTTCTTTAAAGCAAAATATTTTAGAAACTTTATTGATGAACATAAATTATCCAATCTTTAAGTTAATTACTAGAACTGTGTATAGTATGTTTCTCAAACCAACTTGTACATCACAAACATATAGTCCCTCATCTCCCACTCCTTTAAATATCTTTTAAATTTGTAAAGGGACTCAGTTCAATCTGAACATATGATTTATTTATCATCATCTTGTTGGAAGAACAAGGGATCTATGAGTAGCAAAAGATTTGGGCTTTAGAATAGTGGAACCAATTGGGGGCTAATGGCTTCTCTCATGGCATAGAACAGTAGTTCACATTCCAACCTGTGGAGAAATTGTGACTATTATCATTTAAAAAAAGGTAACCTATTCGTACCTGGGACCCCCTTCGCAAGGTGATATCCCCCTAAACTGTTCTTAATTAAGCCATCATGAACAAGCCGTGGGCTGCATCCTAGGGCTTAATGATGGCCTGGCTGATACTGATCACCCAAGACCAGTGAAAAAACTCAGCTGGCCATTAATCCTCAGGAAATTCCCTGCACTAAGGCTATGATTGCTATTCAGAGCTTAAAACAAAGATTACAAAAAAAAAAAAACGAGCTGCGTATTTGCCTTGTGTGGGAGATGGAGCCGAAATTGGCTTGGACAGGATGTTTCCAGAGTTCCAATGCTCTGTCTTCTTTTAGTTTGGATTGTCTGAATCATCTCTCAGCATCACACACAGACCCACAGACACACACACAGCTTCAACTGTGATAACGTTTATTAGCTAATAATAACTAGTTACCAAGTAGATATAGGCAGGGCCAACGTTGTTATCTCCCCACATTTTATTTCAGTGGAAATAGAAATATCTTGGTATCTCGAAAATATCCCCACCTTTTTAATGCCTAGGATTCTCCTGCCCAAACCCTAAGGCTTTTGTCTCTTTCAATGCAATAATTCGTGCTTCAAGATGTTATTAGTCACACCTCAATGTGAATGAGGAATCTGAGAAAATGGTTTGATGGGGCAGGCAGTATGATTTAATCAATACAGTGCTGGACTTGAATTCAGGAAGACCTTGATTTAAATCATGCCTTCAGATGCTGGCTAGCATTGTGACTCTAGATAAGTCACTTACCTTGCTGTTTCCTCATTGGTAAAATGAGAATGATAGCACCTACCTCTCAGAGTTGTGAGGATGAGAAAAGATGCTGTTTGTAAACTTTAAGGCACTGTATAATGTCAGCTTTTATATTAAGACATAGAAGGTTAAATGCATTGGTAAAGGAACTATGCATGCCACCTCAACACAGGAAATAAGTCCACAGGAAATGGGTCCTGGGACAAAAGGACTAGAAAAGCCAACGACATATTTTGTTGACTTCAGAGTTCTTCCCAGGAAAAGCAAGAATATTTCCTGCCCTCAAGGGGGTCACATTCTAAGGTATACAGAATAAATTGAAGTAATCTCAAAGGGAAGGCACTATCATGGTGGAGGACAGGGGAATAGGGTGATACTAATTAGGTTGAGGACAGGGGGAACAGAAAAGGTAGGATTTGAGCTGAGCCTTGAAAGAGTTCAGGAAAGCTAGCATTCCAGTCATGATGACAGACAGTCAGTGAAAAGGCATTAAGTCAGAAGATTAGGTGTTCTGTATGAGTAAGAAGCAGACCAATGACATTGGATCAGAGAGTATCCAGAAGGGAGTAAAGCGTAAGAATATTAAATAGGTAGGAAGGGGACAAGTCATTAACGACTTTAAAAGGCTAACAGAGGATTTTTTATTTGATCCTGGAGGAAATAAAGAACTGTTGAAGTTTAGGATAACATGGTCAGACTCGATCTTTAGGAAAATTGCGTTGGCCAATGAGTTGAATGGGAGACACTTGAGGCAGTGATACCAAGATGCAGGTCATCACATTAGTCTGTTGTCAGGTGATGATGGGCTGCACCAGGTGGGTGGAGAGAAGGATATGTAAATGAGAGAGGTGAATGTAGAAATGATGAGGCTTGGCACCAGATTTGGATAGGTGAGTATGACCAAGAGATTGAGAATGACAACAAGGTTATGAGTCAGTTCAATGTGAATCCTAACCCTAAAGGTTAATGAGTAAAAAAGGCTCATCAGGTCAGGCAAGAACACCAGTGTACACAGAACTAATAATCTTAATAAACAATTTTCCTTGGCAGTGTTATTAATTCTAGTTTCCTCACATTTCCTTTATCAGTCTTACTTCCAATTGTCTGACCGTTGCTAGGGTGGCTGGCAGACATAGGGTCATAGCAGTGAGAAAGGCTCTTTCACATGTCTGTGACTGGGCTGCTGCTTAACTAAAGAGGGAAGTGTCCTTCCCAAGCTGGTAGCCTTTGGTTGGCATACTTTTCAGCACAGATCTCAGAGCTCATGGTAGGAACTGCTGCTACATATCCAATGGCTAGTGGAGAAAGAGACGGAGCACTGGGACTGCAATCAGGAAGACCTGAGTTCAAATCTAGACTCAGATACTAGCTCTGTGATGTTGAGTGGCACTAACCCCTGTCTGCCTCAGCTTCTTTGAATATAAAAATGGGGAAAATAACAGCACCTACTTTTCAGGGTTGGTGAGTGATCCAATGAGATAATGTTTGTAAAGAGTGCTTAACACAGTGTTTGCCAAGTAGCGGATAGGATATAAATGCTTGCTTATTCCCTTCCTTTCCTCACAAGTTTAGAAGAGTAGCTACTCTTGGACAGAGGATAGTATTTTCCCCCTATAGAAGACATGACCTATGGAGATGTATTCAAAACTCTTCCCTGACTTAGAGATTAGAGATTTGGACTTATCACAAGCAACAGGGACATGCTCTAGGGTACCCTCCATAAAACTGTGTGGAAATCTTAAAGGTGGAAGGGGACTCAGTGATCACCTGGTTCAATGCCTACAAAATGCGTTTTTATGACATGATTTCTTGTTGTTGTTCAATCGTGTTCAATTCTTTGGGATCCCATTTGGGGCTTTCTTGGCGAAGATGCTAGAGTGGTTTGCTATTTCCTTTACAGATGAGGAAACTGAGGCAGAGTGAAGTGACTTGCCCAGGGTCACACAGCTACTAAGCATCTGAGGTCATATTTGAACTCAGCTCTTCCTGACTTCAGGCCCTGTGCCACTTGGTTGCCCTTATGACATAGTTAGCTAATAAGGCCAAAGTCAAACTAAATGTTGTGTTCTCTGGCTACAGCCTACATAGCTAGGCTCAGGCAACCTTCTTCAATGAAAAACATTTAAGCACCTACTACGTACTAGACATTGTTCTAGGCAGTGGAGATAAAAATGCAATAATGAAACAGTCTGTGCCCTCAAAGGGCTTACTTTCTTACCAGCATATAGTGCTCATCACAAGGAAGATTAGCCAAGAGTCATCGTAGGCAATAGACGTCAGTACAAAAATCCATCTTCCCTGCTACAAAACAAAACAACTTGCAACATATGATTGCCAGCTGGTGACTCAGTTTATCATCTTTACCCTGTGCCTTTGTCTTTATGCTTAACGGATCAATGAATAAATGCCAACAGTATTAATAAACTATAATTATTGCTATTATTCACAATTCTTAAAATCAAGATAGGCTTACATTTTGATTTTCATTCTTTTTAACAGGGGAATATGAACATAGGCAGGAAGACAACATGAAATATTAGAAAGAGTAGTGTATCAGGAGTGAGGGACTCTAGTTCTGTCTCTTCCAATGGTTCTCAAACCTTCATTTTTAATGGTTCTTTAAATAAAAAATAGACAAACCTTTACAGTAAAATTGTTTTTGATGGTTTTAGCACTTAGTTCTAGTGGTACTGAACAACGTAAGAGTGAATGCTCATGTGTGGGACTGCATGCAGAAATCTGACAGTATTGCAGAGAAGGATGTGATCATATTCTATCAATAAGTGCTCAGTAATTAGGAACAATATTGAATATAATGACTCACTTCAGAAGGCATTTCACAAGGATTTTCATTTTACCTTGTGCTTACATAAACCATTACAGGATTTTTTATTTTTTTGCTCACATTTACTTTCAAAATTCGAGTTTTGTTTTCAAAAACACAGTTCTTACTTTGTAAATGCCTTTGTAATTCTGTCAGCATTGTGGAACCTTTTTTTTAATTCTTGGTAACATTACACACACATCGTGGTGCTTGCTATGGTCATGTTTGTATTTATTCTGTGTTTGGGATTTTAAACATAGGCTAGGCCCATGGATGTTTTTTCATCATAATCTTGCTCATTAACCACTTTGCTTTCTTCTGTATCCCAATGTCTGTATTTTATTCAATTATGCATAATAGGTATTTGTACAATAAATATTTACAATGGGGGGCATTGTTTGTTTTGTTTTGATTTTTAACCACAATAGTATAAATAGACAAGTCAACTTGGCTTAGTAAGTAGAATACTGGCCTTGGAGTCAGGAAAACCTGGATTTAAATTCCATCTCTGATTATTGTTAGCCGTGTTATTTGATGAAAATCACTTAGCCTCTGGGGGTTTAAGTAATTCCTTAGGACCTATCTACTTAATCTGCAACAGTGGAGACAGTTTCCACACTGGGAATTCTTCCCGTAGTGACAAAGTAATAGAACCTTTTAGCATTTATGTATATATGGTTGCCGATTGTTTTAAAATACTAAGTTAAGACAGGCCAACAAATAAAATGATTGTGTTTCATACATTTGGGGCCTCTTTCAGTTATTGATTCTTGGCCCATAAGAACTTTTTGGCCATGGGGTTCATTTCAACCAATCTCCAGTGGTCCTATTGTCAACATTACAATTGACTGGCAGAGCAAAATGGTGGATGTGTGTTTGTTGTATGTCCTTGTCCATCGTTATAACTTATTTTTCCCCATAGAACCTCACCTCTTCCACTCCAAACTTCATTGTACAGAGCTCATTTTGATAAACAATGGACTTAATGATCTTTAAGATCACTTAAACATGCTGGATGTCCTGACTTGCTGGGTCCTTTCCATATTTATTTTGGGGAGAAGACATACATATAATTTCATCGTTAAAATGGTTCCTTATAGCATGTTTCCCACTTTTCTCCATTATCCTTTCCATCTAGGAGCTGTATTCCCAATCCTATGATGCCGTTGGTGTGATGTTTGCCTCCATCCCAGGATTTGCTGATTTTTATTCTCAAACCGAAATGAATAACCAAGGAGTGGAATGTCTTCGCTTGCTGAATGAAATCATTGCTGACTTTGATGAGGTAACCCCCAGGACTCCAGGTTTCATTGTTAAATACCAGGGCCAACAGGGATTAATGTTAATAGAATGATCAGTTAACCAGGATCTTTCATTGTGTCAGGCATGACATGGGACTCCAGTGGTCCATGAAACAGCCCGGCATATTGCATACTGTAAAAATATATGCACATATACAGTTTTTCCTCTCATGATTAAACCAGAGAAAGTAATACACAATTACACGGAGAATAGATTTATCTTGTCAATTACAAGAGAGTCCATTATCTCAAACTATGACAATAAGCACACAGGTACCTTCCCAGTCATCCATTCCATCAAACTCTAGGTACTCTTCCCAACTACCTACAAATGCACAGTAACGCCCCACCCAAGGCATTCTTTATTCCGTATTCCCACCTGCCATCTAGACATACACAGTGACATCCCATTACAACTCTATCCCAAGGCAAAACCCCTATGGACAATGATAACTTACCTGTATTCATTCCTCAATGACTAATATTATTCCACTCTATCATACCTTCCCCATCCCAGTGACTATGAACTGCTGTGTGCCATTTTTCTTCATTCTATATTCCCTACTGATCACTCCCTTATCCTCATTCCTCTCAACTCAAGCCTCCCACATCCCACTCTAAAGCTATTTACCCATTCCACTGTGGTTCTGCAAAATGCATGCTCCATAGACTACAAACTTTCCTCTAAACCTTTATTTTCTTGTTCCTTCTATCATCTTGTACTTACTGGCTTCCTCCTGATGACAGTTTCTCTAGTCACTCTTTCCAGCACTGGCTACACTTTCACTCATACCCCACCTCCATCTCACTGGTCATGGTTTAGGAGTTGAAATATTTTTTGGTCCCCATTGCCAATTCCAGGCTATCTCACTACAGCCATCACTCTGTCAACCCTTCTTTGAGGGGCTAAATGGCCTTTTTTTAAGCCTTCATCCTTCTTGACTTCTCTTTAGGCTTTTGACACTGTTGGTCACCCTCTTCTATCTGATAATCCTTTCTCTCTAGGTCTTAAACTAAACATATATAAGACTAAACTCATTATCATTCTCCTCAAACCTTTCCCTCTTCCAAATTCCCTTATTACTGTAAAGGATACTACCATCTTTCTGGTTATCCAAGCTGGTATCATTCTCTCAAATCCTCTCTCTCTGTCTCTCTCTGTCTCTGTCTCTGTCTCTGTCTCTCTCTCTCTCTCCTCCTCCTCCTCCTCTCTTCTCTCCCTCTCTCTTTTTAAACATATTCCAAGTTGTCATATCTACCTATGTAAAATCTCTCCTAAGACCCTGCCATCACCCCGGTGCAAGCCCTCATCACCTTACACCTGGGCTATGGCAATAACCTTTGGAATGACTCGGTTCACTTCCCAGTCCAGTTCATTGTCCATTCAGCTATCAAACTGATCGTCCTTAAGCACAGTTCTGATCACGTCAGCCCCCTGCTCAATAAACTTCCATGGCTCCTTTTAGCCTCCAGGATCCAATATAAAATCCTTTGGCTTTTAAAGCCCTTTGTAACCTGCCCCTTTCCAGGTTTCTTATACTTTTCCCTTCTCTACATACTCTATGATACAGTGACCCTGGCCTTTTTGCTATTACTCACTCAAGATATTCTATTTGCCGACTTCAGGAATTTTCACTGTCTGTCCCTCTTTCTTGGAACTCCCTCCCTCCCTCCTCATCTCTGATTCCTGGCTTCCCTAGCTTCCTTCAAGTCTCAGATAGAGCCCTTCTTCAAGTAGCCTTTCCCATACCTATTTCATCTTAGTAGCTTTATTAGTTATGTGTCATTTATCCTGAAGTCTTCTTGTTTATACATAATTGTTTGCATGTGGCTCCTCCCTTATTTGATTGTTACCTCCTTGAGGGCAGGACCTTTCTTCCTATGCCCCGAGCTTAGCACAGTGCCTAGAATATAATTAACATTTAATAAATGATTGACTAACTGCTCTTTGGAGAATGCATTGGAAATGCAAATGAATGAATGAATGAATGAATAGCAATTATTAACTATTTGCTATGTACTGTGCTAAGGACTGAGGATACAAATACAAAAGTGGGACATTTCCTCCAGCCAAGGAAAACTTACATTTTAATAGGCGGAAACAACGTATATAAGAGAGAGGTGGCCAGGAAGGGAGATGTTTTCACCTCAGAAGTCACAAAGATAACGAATGGATCCTAAGAGAACTGATCAACATTCCCTTTCCAATTGCAAGTGTAGTAATAACTTAATTCAAATTCCCATGGCACAGGGGGTAGGAGGAAGAAGGCCCAGAGAAGAATGCAAGAAGATGGATTTGCGGAGGATGAGCATTATTTGGTCTGGGGATGGCTAGATAGAGTGGGATTTGCCCTCCCTCATTAGTCAGGACAGTTCAGCCCCAGGGCAGAAGCTCCAGCAGAGTAGATTAAGTTCCCAGTGGCATGGTTTGTGCAGGTCCAGTGGTCTGGAGGATGTAACAGCAAGGCAGATGGCAAGATGACCAACATGGATGGCTGCATGTGATGTGGAACAAGGTCTGGTCTGGGTCCAACCATTAGTTATTAACTAGTAAACCAAATTCCATAATAATCGAGTTATCAATGAATTTAATCTGAAAAGCTTTTTTGATATACCTACTGCATTGAAAGTATTCTGCTATGCACTGGAGGGAGATACAAAGACAAAAATTAAAGTAGCCCCTGCCCTCATGGAGCTTCCATTCTACTGGGGGAATGCCATATGTAGATAGATAAATATATTCATGATAAAGTAGAAGGTAGAAGGGGAACTCAGTTCCTCTAGACCTCTGAAAAGCCTCTTATGTATGACTGGAACAGCAGAGGCCAGTATACAAAAGAAGGCTTCTGGAAAAAGAGGCAAGCAATTCCAGAAGTGCCTTTCATATCTATAAAAACAAATGCAAGACAGAGTCCTTAGTGTATTTCCTCTCTAGGCCAGTTGGTAAAGAACTATTCCCTATAGTCATGGTAGACAAAGTCCAAGTTTCCAGGCCTATGAACCACAGTTCATTCTCTTGCTGTTCCTTTAGTAAGGGGGCAAAAGTTCTATCATCTTCTGCCCAACAGATTAGCTCTGATCCAGTACTCCCTCTTCTCTCTCTAAAGGGCCAGAGCCCAGGCCTCTCTATTTTCTAAGAGAATGACTCCCTCTCTTCTTTAGAAGGCTGAATACCAGGATCCTCATCTCCAGATCCTGGAGAAGTGAGAGGCAATATGGCAAAGCTGGATTCAGAGTCAGTAGAACTGGGTTGACATCCTATCTCTGACATTCGTTAACCTCTTTAGGTCTCAAGTTTCCTGAAAAAAAGGGTAAGGCCACGAGATATATTCAGAACATAGTGAATAATCCAGTGTTGTTGAATCATAGGGTATGATTCACAGGCCTATGTACATGTGAGATAAGACAGAAGGGATAGATTGGAACCAGACTGCAGAGGACTTTGAATGCCAGGATAAGAAAGCACAGTGAGCAAATATGTTTTTATAACAATCAGCAGGGGATTTCCCCTACAAGGTAGAATTCAAAGTAACCACAGTGTTGTAGAGTTCCTTACCATCAAAGGACCAGAGCTTTTTTCCCATTTCATCTTCATTTCTGGCTATCTAATTAATAAAAGGTCCAATTAAGTACTACATTATACCAGAAACACTTTCAGTTGAATAATGAATTAAGTTTGAAGCACATATATTGAATGAAATATTATGGTCCCTTACTAACTACTAGTCAACTTCTGATAGACAGATGCAATTTGCATCAACCCAAATCTGGCCCATAGCCAAATGACTGCACACCAAAGCAGATAATGCTAAATGATTCCAAAGCAGAGGAGAAAGCTGAAGGAACACAAGCATAGGGAAGGACACTTTCTTATTTTGAATGTTCTCATCTGCCGGGCTGCTACTGGCACCTAAAATAATACGTCAGAGTCAGATTCAATAATAGCTCACACTTAGGTAGTGCTTTCCTGACCACAACTCTGGGACGTATGTTGGGCGAGAATTGTTATTCCCATATGATGGAAGCAAAAACTGAGGTATAGAGAGTTCTAAGGAAATTTCCTGAGGTCAGATAGCTAGTAAGTGTTGGTGCTTGGACTCAAACCAAGTGCCTTTTCAAATACTAACACTGAGCCTGTTGACCACCATCCTCCTCTTAGGCTCTTTCCTTCCTTAGCTTCCATGACATTAATTTCTACCGATTATCATCATTTATATACTGCCCTTTCCATGTGAGTGTCTCCCAAGACCCCGTGTTTGGCCCTCTTTTCCTTTCTTTTGAGGTAGCCATAATGCAATGGGTAGAGCCATGGATCTAGAATTGGGAAGATGAGTTCAATCTAGCTTCAGATACTTACTAGTTTTGTGACCATAGGCAAGTCACTTAATTTTGTTTTGCCTCAGTTTCTTCAGTTGTAAAATAAGGATAATAAAAGCACCTACCTCAACTGAGTTGTTGTTAGGATCAAATGAGGTATTTGTAAAGCACTTAGAATGGTTCCTGGCACAAAGCAGGTGCTATATAAATGCTTGTTCACTTCCCCTGCTTCCTAATCCTATCTATCCATCCATCCTGACTATCTTGCCATTTCACCTCCCTTAGCAACTGCCACTCCTCAGCCCCAGAATAACTCCCATCAGAACAGAAGGAGGCTATCATCTTTCCCCCTAAAGATCACTTCCAGAGACCATGTCCCCATTCACTTTGGAATTCTTGCCTGGGTCTGAGCCATCGTACCCTACATCCCTACCTTTTCTACCTCTCCCACTCTGCCCCCTCACTTTCTGTCTCCTGCTCCTTTAACCATTATCAAATCAACACTGCCATTGCTTTTGGAAAGGACACGTCATCTACTGCCCTATTCCTATACTCACCATCTTTATGACGCCTCACACCAAAACTCCCTTGCCCAAATGCCAGTCCCTCATGTGTATCCTCTCCCCTACTAGTATATAAACTTCTTAAGGGCAAGAAGTGTTTCACTTTGTATCCCCAGCCTAACAGAGTGCTTAGCACAGAGATAGCACTTAATAATGGTGTGGTTTTTTTTCATTCATCATTCTACATTCTAATCTCTTTATCTTATCACTCATAGGGTTTATCACAGCTACATTGATGACTCCCAAGTCTATATACCTAGCCCTGATCTTTCTCCTAGATCTCATTCCCACATCACCAACTACTTACTGGACATTCTCTTTGGTTTCTCAATTTCACAATGCCCCAAATGGAACTCATCATTTTTCCCCATAAAGCTAGTCTTCCTTCAAACCGATCTATTTCTGTTTAGGACACCGTTCACCCTTCTAGTCCTCAGGATTTGCAACTTTAGAATTATGAGGGAGTTAACTCTCTTTTATAGTATCTTCCACATCCCACCCCTTCTTTCCTCTCACTAGGTTACTAGCCTAGCTCATATATTCATTGTTTCACATGCAGATTACTTTAAGAGTCTCCTAATTGGTCTTCTTACTTCTAGTCTCTCTTCTTTCCTTTATCTAGATGTCATTTCCCCTCATCAAAACCTGTCAATGGTTCCCTCTTTGCTCTAGGGTAAAATGCAAACTCTTCAATTTGAATTTTATCTCCTATCTTTATACCTTGCATGGAGCTCTGCCGCATGCCTGGAATATACTCCCTTCTCTCAATATTCTTTGCTTCCTTCAAGGCGTAATTCAGCCTTCATGTCACCTCCCACATGAAGCTTCCCCTCATCCCCTTCTACTTGTTAATGCTCTTTCCCTCATGAAATTTCCTTGTATTTACTTATCTATATATACATAATATGTTCCTCACTAAAATATTTTCTAGGGCACAAATTGGTTTTGTTTTGGTTTCCTATTTCCAGGGCCTTGCAGAATGTCTTGAATATAGTAGGTATTTGATATCTATTTGTTACTGCTACCTTCCCTAACAAAAAACTGAGAACTTAGTATCACAGAATCTGAGAGTTGGAAAGGGCCTCAGAAGCCATCAAGCCCAGCTCATACTTGAATATGTCCACCAGTCAAGTCAACAAGCATTGAGAAGGACTCCTTCCCTTCTACAGTATATCTGGCAAGTAGCCATCTAGACTTGGCTCAAAATGGGAAATTAAGCATATGAGTCAGGAATAACTGTTATTTTTTTTAAATCATCTTTTATGAAGGATAATAAGGTACAGGGCATTTTCCCCCAGGAACTTAGTATCTTCTCATCTTTCAAATATCTAAATTATCAGTCCTGTAGCTTCCTTGAAACTTTACCATCTACATAGTAGCATGCTGGTAAATACTTAATAACCAGATCTCTGAAACTGCAGGACATGTTTAAGTTTAAATCCACATTATTAATATTTTTCCATCACTTTCTTAAGTCTGAACAATCAACAAAACAATAAATCAAGCCCTGATTTGTAGGGTTTACGAACTTCTGAGATAGAAATGCTCACACTGAAAATTTAACAATTGGTACCAGCAAGCTGGTACGAACTGACTCCTATACTTTTTGAATGTATACCTCGTTTCATCTAGCATCACCATTTTTGTTTTCTCTGCTACTATTTCTACTCTCTCATAGAACACAGCAGAGACTGAGGTCAGACTGCAGATGTGGTGGTTCACTGTCACTGATGAAGAAGAGTTTGTTCTTAACATCTTTCCAGACCTTTTTCATCTAGTTGCATTTCCCTTCCACTTTCCTCCTTAAATATTCTGGTTATGACCTGGCTTAATTGTGTCTCTCATCAATCTTTCTTTAAGCCTGTTTTCTTTTCTCTTTCTTTCTATTTTATGAAGCAATATACCTCATGATTTTCTAGCAGTTTCTATTGTGGGATTTTGCAAATGAATTCATGTACTAAACTGGTTCTTTCATTGGCTACCATATTTTTCTCTTGGCAAGGAGAGCAAATGTTTACCTGCAAACATGATTTCTAGGTTCTTTTGATCTCATTGCTGTGATAGGTTTCCATTGGTTAAACTAGCATAAGAAATAATAATAGTCTGTGGTCATGGGTGTTCTTTTGGTCATTTCCTATTTTGGGTGTTACCTTTTTAATGGCTCAAATTAGAGTTCCTTTAATTCCATGCCATATCTTCTTCATTTTTCTTCTATTTTGCTTTGGCTTTTAGTCTCTGCTCTAAAGAGTTGATTGCCTAAACCTATGGAAATATTTGATTTGGAAATGCTCTCAAATCAGTAGCCAGTCATTCCCTGCATATTAAAATGTAATCAACTTCATTTCTCGTGCTACTCATCATGCTCACTATACCCATTGTCTCTTGACTCTTTTCTTGAATTAAAATATTCATCATTTGCAGGAGTGAGACTTCTCCATAGTCTACAAGTATTTGGCTTTTCTCATTTTTATCCTATTTTTATCCCAATCTAAGTATCATAAAATGTTCCTTACTTTCTTCCTCTTTTCTTATCTTTGAATTAAGGTCACTAAGTATTAAAATATTTCTTGATTTGATTTGAATAGAATTATCAAGTTATTTATAGAATTCTTTCTACCTCTTAAATCTTCACAACCAATTTTGGCACATAAGCTTCAACAATTTTCATGGTAATGTTTCATGGTGGTGCAAATGCTTGCCATGAGCATTCATGAGATGAACAAATGTCCCATGAAATTATATTCCTTGCTGCCTTAGGACACACAGTAAAACTAACCCTAACTCCTTTATTTGCCTGTACAAGGAGAAGCAGTGAGCCATCCTTCCATTTATCTGTGACTTCCTTTGGGAATCCATTTTTTTAATAGTAAGAATTTCAATATTGCTATAATTCAGCTCTTCTAGTAATATGAACTTCCATTGGTCACTGGAAAAAAGATATATTTAGAGTAGCAAGAGTTAAGCTAACCTTTATAGTCTAAAAATCATGCAGTTCTTATCACCCTCTTCTTTCTACCCTTTTTCCCCACTCTGCTATAGTCACTAAAGAAGCAGAAAAGGCAGGAGTCTTCATTTTTGCATTTTCTTTTTTTTTTAATGATTTGCCTTTGAATAACAAATTCATCTCTAAAATGATCGATGAACTGGTAGTCTCTCTATACTTAGCTAGTCTGACCCTCTGAAAGTAAGTACAGTCAGTTGTAGGACCATATTAAATACATAATACGTTGTTAAAAAAGTTTTTGAATAATTTTTAAATGGAATTTCTCTCAGGATTTAGAGATGGAAGGGACATAAATCATGTAGTAATGCCTTCACTTCTCAGATAAGGAATATTTATACCCAGAGAGGTTAACTAACTACTAACTTGTCCAAGTTCATATGAAGGGGTGCCCTGGAGTCAGCTCTTAGTGGTGACCTGGTTGTTAAACTTTCAGAGTGAGCATTTATACCTCAGAAACCACAATCACTACAAATCAGAGTTTGATTTATTGCTTTGTGGATTGTCTCTAGACTTTAAAAATTGTTAATGATACAGACTAAACATAGTGTTCGTGCATAGTTTTTTTTGTTGTTGTTGTTTTTGGGGTTTTTTGCGGGAGAGCCTGGTTGTTAAACATTTACCAGCATACCTCTGTATTGTTCTATCAACATTGCTTGAGGGCAGTAGAAGATACAGGAAATTAGACTAGTGGTCTGGTAACTCGAGGCTAATAAGGATGACAATTAATACTAATAATAATAATAATAATAATAACTGGCATTTCTCTAGAGCTTTAAAGATTTGCAAAGTGTTTAACATCCATGATCTCATTTGAGCCTCACCACACATCTGCTTCTATATATTTAAACCCAGGCCCTTCTATTCCACATCTAGTATTCTTTCTATTAAACCAGACACTACTCATTTTCTAAGAATTGTTTAAAAAGCATGGAAAATAATAAATATTTTATGTGGATGAAAGAGATAGTGTCCAGGGAGGAGAATGAAAATAAGAAGGTGATCTCAAAGGTGTGGCTCATTTTGCAAACGTGAGGTTGGATTCCCAGATTCAGTTACATGCATGAGGCAGCACTGAGGAACATCAGAAGACTTGCATTTTTGTCTCAACTCTGCCTCCAAGTTGCCTGTGATCTTAAACAAGACATTTGTTCTCTGAATTCCCTGTTTTTCATATGCCACACGAGGGCTTAGGGCAAACTGAGGCCTCTTCTAACTCTGCGATTTTAATCATCTTAAACAAAACCTCTTCTAGGGCTCAGTCTCCCCTTTAATATTACATTTCAAAAGGGGAAAAGAAAATGTTTTTTAAAAAAAAAGATTTCAAAAATAGATGAAGGAAAGGACAAACTTGCAATTTCAAAGTAGTGTTGAGAGGCAATGGAAAAAAAAAGGAAGAAAAGAAGGAAAATTCTGTATTTTCCATTAAGATGCATGAAGAAAATATGTCAAGTGATGCTTTACTCCAGGGATCAAACATTAGTGGAAAGAGTACAGAATTTGGAATCAGAAGACACGGGTTTCAGTTCCAGTTGTGACACTTGTCACCTGTGAACTGGAGTGAGTCAGCTGACTCATCTAGCAGTAGCTAGGTGATAGCGCACTGGACCTAAAGTAAAGAAGACCTGAGTTCAAATCCAGCCTCACATACCTGCTATGTGACCTTAGGCAGACCAATTAACCCCTGTCTGCCTCAGTTTTCTCATCTATAAAATGGGGATAATAATAGCACCTAGTCATCAAGATTGTTGGAAGGATAAAATGAGATGATATTTGTAAAGCACTTCACAAAGCCTAAAATATTATATAATTGCAGATTATAATTATTATATTGGGACTAATTTTCTCAGTTGTAAGAAAAAGATTAGAAAGTGTGCAGTACTTGCTTCATGGGGTTGTTGTGAGAAAAGATCTCAGCAAAACCTAAACTAGTAAAGAAATATATAAACTATTATAACCATTGGCCAAAAGATATTCTTCACCCGTTCCTAAATACATTGAATCTATGGATTTAAAAAAATGTTCCCTCAAAATCTCCATGGATCCCATGATGAATTGAAGATACCCTAGGTCTCACTTTAGACCTTCCAGGACAAAGAGTCTTTTACTGCTGTCTGGGAAATCAATCAATCAGTAAGCATGTATTAAATTTCTTCTGCGTGCCAGGTACAACCCTAGGATCTAAGAATACAAAGCCAAAATGAAATGGTCCCTGTCCTCAAGGAACTTATATTCTTTTAGAAGAGACAACATTTACATAAGAAAGAATATAAAGAATGCATACAAATTAGTATATGAAAAATATGCTTAAATAAATATACTTTTGAGAGGGAGAGGGCTGGGGAGATCAGGAAAGGCTTTCTGTAAAAGGTAGCATTTTTGAGCTAAATCTCGAAGGAAACGGGAAATTTTAAGAGGTCAGAAACTAACACTAAGCAACTTATTTCTCATTCTAACCTAATTTCCACTAATCACGGCACCTAAAACCCTAGTACAATGTATGTATCTCAAGACAATTCTCATCTTCCTTCGTTTCATTCCTGGAGCCCTGCTGACTTCTTTATGACATTTAGGTTCAAGGGTAAAGTTATTATGAAGAAGAAAAGTATGGGGGCGGCCAGCATGAGAGCTTGCCCTGTGACTTCTCTGTCTACCCAGGAAAAAATGAGCTTCTTTTCCTGGGATGGCTTCTAGGAATACGAAACTCAGCACAGTCAGAATTAAAATAAGAGATAGCATGTTATATTGCTAATGCTAGTTTCTATTCTCAATTCTGCTGGTAACTTTATATAATTTTGAGCAAGTTCTCTGGAACTCAGTTTCCTGATTTGTTAAATGAGAAGAAAGGAAGAGGCAATATTATTTCCAAAGACTCTGCCAACTGTATGATTCCATGATGTATTCTATAATTAAATATATGTGTACATGTATAAATATACACATATACACACACATATATATAATTCTATAATCAACTCTAATTATTGCATTAGATTCAGACATGTAAAAAAATCAAATTTTTACTGGGTTTGCCAGTTGCTGGATAGACTCAGTTGGAAGCTGGGATCAGGTGTAGGGAACCTTCAGCTTTGAGGCCACATGTGGCCCTCTAGGTCCTCAAGTGTGACCCTTTGACTGAATTCAACCTTCACAGAATAAATAGCCTTAATAAAAAGATTTGTTCTGTAAAACTTGGACTCAGTCAAAAGGCCATACATCCTAGAAGGCTACATGTGGCCTCAAGGCTGCAGGTTCCCCACCCTTGGGTGATCACTTTGTGAACTGTATTAGAAGGCATTCCTGTTCAAGTAGAGTTTGAGCTAAATAGCCTCTGAAGTCCTTTCTAACTCTACAATTCCATGATTTGACCCACCATATATAAAAATGCATGCAATGAGTTACATTACAATAAGGTTTTTCTCTATTAAGGTTTCCTAAATGGGATGCAGTGCAATCATCCATAGAGCAAATGGAATGGGACTTTGTAGATAATTAGAAAAAAGGCATGAAGATTAAATTCTTTCTAATCCTTTCCACATGGCCAATTCAACATGAGATAACTTATCATTACTTTCCCATACTCAAGTCAGAGCTATGAATTTAGAACCTACAAAATTCGATTCAGCTTTTGAATTTTAAAAAATGTATTGTCATTTTGGTAGCACATAAAAGCATTTTTCTCATCTTCCTTGAAGTGATTAGGTGATATTCAATCCAATAAAGCATTCATTGAAGCACGTACTACATATAAGATTCTGTATTGAGGCCAAGGATGCAAAAATGAAAACAGAATCACAAAATCTCAGAGTTGTAAGAGACTTCAGAAGATATCTGGTCCAACCCATAGCTAAATAAAGATCTCTTCTATAACATATTTGACCAGGCGCTATCTACCTTTTGCTTGAAAGCCTCAGGTGGAATATAACCATCCTAAAAAGATCTATTCTATTTTTAGATGGTTCTAATTGTTGGGAATTTCTCCCCTATGTCAGACTCTGCTTTGGCACAGGAAGGGCCAATGTTTTACCTAGTAAAGGCACATACACTCTAAGGTTCAGCTAAACTCATCTTATTGTTACTCCTCATACATGATATTACATCTTCAGCCTATGTGTCATTGCATAAGCTATAGAAGACATTTTCTCCTCTCCTTTGCCCCTTAGAATCTTTAGTTCCCTTCATTACCCAGCTCAAGGAACACCTTCTCCTGAATCCTTTCCTGAATATCCCCTTCCCTACCCCTTTTCTCCAAAATTACTACTAGTCTTTTGTTTATACTTGAGATAAGTAGTTAAACCTATCTGAATAACCCACTAGGTCTCCCTGGGGATGCCAGCTGACTTCTAGTACCAGATCGCCAACTCCTTGCTGGATATTTTATACTGGCTAATGTTTAGGCAATCTCCAATTCAGTAATTCCAAAGCAGAAATCATTATCTTTCCCCCAAACCCACTCATCTTTCATTCCCTATATAGGTTAATAGAAACTACTAAAGGAGATTTCAAAAGATTATGGTTTTTGAGGTAACTACAAGGATGAAGAAGTCAAGCAAATGCATAGGGAAAGAGGAAGTAGAGAGGAGGCCTTTCGTTGCCTTACAGCACTCTGTTACCACTAACGTTGAGGCTAATTCAGACTATCAGCTCACAGGAGCTGACTTCTCTTATAAGGCTTAAATCGGATGACAGACGTAAAGTGCTTTGTAAACTCTAAAATCTTATATAAAATTGTTGTACCTGCTGCTGTTATTGTTATTAAGATCTTATTCCTGGGGACGGGGTTTGGGGGACAGTCATATTAAACTCTGGACTTGTTAAGTTTGTGATCCACTAAAACCCTGGGATATTTTTCAGATGAACTACCCTCTAGCCATGCTTCCCATATTTTGTATTTAAGTGGAAATTTGTTTTTAGTCCAAGTATGTGTCTTTATGTTGATCTCTTTTGAATATCACCTTACTCGATTCGGCCCAATGTTCTAACCTGTCAAGATCTGACTGGATCTTGGAGCCAATTTTATTTGGAAGATGGCGTCCGGTGGATCGCTCCCCAACGCTGCTTAGCGTTGTTATGAACGTCGTAGGTGCCACATTTAGCAAATTTGTAAATGGCAAGAAGGTTGAGGGGGGTGGCTAATACCAAAGCAACACACACACACACATATACACACATGCACACACATACACACACACATACCCCACCGGTAGCACAGTAGATAGAATATTGGCCTGGAATCAGGAAGACTTCAGGTCAAATCCAGCTTCAGACACTTAGCTTGGCAAGTCATTTAACCCTGTTTGCCTCGGTTTCCACAATAGAACCTCCTCCACAGGTTCTTGTGAGGATGAAGTTGGAGAATATTTGTAAAGCGCTTTGTAATCCCTAAAGCGCTCTATAAATGCTAGTTATTGTTGTGGTTGCCCCTATTATTATCTGGTATTGTCCAGTCCTTTGGTGCCTTTTCTCTACAGCGATTCAGATCTGGGTCACCGTCAGCGGCCAGACAAGCGTATCTGCCAGTTATTTCAGTACCTCAGAATGATTCTTAGTTAAGCCTCATCAAGAGCAGTTGGGGCCAGCCTTGTCTCCCTTCTTATTTTTGCTCTGTCCCTTCTAAACCCAAAGGTCATTCTCCTTGACATAGAAAACAGAAGTTTTAAAAGTAAAGAAGATTTAAAAGGACAATGATATAAAACAGTCTCTGCACTCAAGGAACTTACAAGGGTGGGATTAAGAAATAAAAAAGGCTCAGTAAAATGTGTTGTATGAAGAAGAATTCCAGACAACTTGGCATTCAAGGCCTTCGGTCTGCCTTATTTTCCAATACTTGTCACGACCTCGTATGTCCCAGGCACATCTGAGGAGGGAAAGATCACGTATCCCCCGAGCCTTCAAGGATGGCTCCATAGAGGAAGCAGCCCTAAAGCTAGATCTTGAAGAAGAGAAGATTTTTAACAGGCAGAGCTATAGAACTAATGTGTTTGGGGCGTCCAAGGGCATGGAGGTATAAATTTGGGACTAGACAGGATGAGTTCAGAGAAAAACCAGTTGTTTATTTTTTTTTTGCTAGAATTTAGAGTGTGTGACAGGTATTATGAAATAAGACCACCTAGGCAGGGAGAGAACTGAGTGTGGAGGGCCTTGAACACCAAGTTTTTACAAATATACATAATGTGTGCATATATGCATGTGCATACACATATATTTGTATAAATACATATGCATGTAAATAATGATAATAATTTTGTTGTTCAGTCGTGTCCAACTCTTTGTGACCCCATTTGGGTTTTCTTGGCAAAGATACTGGAGTGGTTTGCCATTTCCTTCTCCAGCTCATTTGACAGATGAGGCACTGAGGCAAACATGGTGAAGTGACTTTCCCAGGATTATACAGCTCAGTATCTGAGGCCAGATTTGAATTCAGGAAGATGACACAGGGTAAGTGCCTGAGGTCAGATTTTAACTCAGATCTTCCTGACTACATACCCAGTACTTTATCTACTGTGCCAAGTAGCTGCCCCATGTGTATGTGTATACACATAAGTATATGCATATGTATGCATATTTATGTGTTGTATATTCAGGACTTGCTAAGCCCTTTTTGGGACTTCTCATCCACCTTTGATGTCCATGTACCTTTACTCAGCTTTCACCAATGGCTCCAAGATGCACAGCATCACTATAGTGGTAAAACCATCTCAGAAGACAGGCTATACCAAGGTGAGGATAAGTTACAGGCCTCAGACCCATCACTGAGTTAGAGATGTCTACCCCGAGCATGTGAAGACTTCCCCTGGCAGAATGGGTGAATGAAAGCAATTTGTTCCAGCAGCTGCGAAGGCAGCTGAAGCAGGCACTGTGGGACGCTTAGAGCTCTGTCAGACATTGAAGACATCAAGGTCAACATTGCAGCCCAGGACCTTGCCTGTTGTCTTGACTTTTCTCCTGCCACTGGACTTTGACGACTCTGGAAGAGAGAGCAAGGACGATAACTTTATGCAACTCTGCCTCACTTAAATCCAGTTCACGCACAAGTCAAGACATCACTCCATGATGTCACTTGTCCTCTTCGAAATGAAGGACAAACAACAACACACATAAAGGTCACCGCTGCCTAAAGGAAAGTATATTCAAATGGCAGAATCAACATCTAGATGATGAGTAATATACAAAATATATGCAGTGTAAATGAAAGAGGATCTCAGAGGGAAGGCACTAGCAGCTGGGGGAGCCTGGGAAGGGCAGAAAATAGGACTTGAGCTGAAGCTTGAAGAAAGCTAGGAAACTAGGAGGCAGAGCTGGCTGGGGGCAGGGGGTAGGGAGGGCAGAGCACTCCCAGCATGAGGTGTGTTGGTTCCACATCAGTGCTCCAATTTTCCATCCTGGGTGATTGGGGGGGGGGGAAGGAATGCCCCCAAGAGAAATTGGGAAATTTGGAAGAGATCTATATTTTGAGGGGAAAATTATCATTTTAGTTTTGGATACGATGAATAAAGCATTTATTGAATACTTACTATGTGCAAACACTGTACATTCTGTTAAGGATACAAAGCAAGACAGGTCCAGCTCTTAAGAAGTTCCCGTTCTAAGAAAGGAGAAAACACAGAGGGAAGCAGCAAGATGGTTCAGTGGATAGAGCTCTGGGCCTGAAGGCAAGAAGATCTGACTTCAAAACTAGGCTCGGATACTTACTAGATCAGTGACTCTGGGCAAGTCTTTTGCCTCAGTTTCCTCATCTATAAAATGGAGTCAATAAGAGCAGAGTGGTTGTGAGGATCAAACGAGATCATTGTAAAGCGCTAAGCACAGCACCTGGCATATAGTAAGCATTATGTAAGTGTTAGCTATTATTATAATTAGGGGCACTTAGGTAGCACCAGGCCTAGAGTCAGGAAGATTTATCTTCTTGAGTTCAAATCTGGCCTCATATACTTACTAGCTACGTGATCTTGGGCAAGTCACTTAACCTTGTTTGCCTCAGTTTCCTCATCTGTAAAATGAGCTGGAGAAGGAAATGGCAAATCACTCCAGTATCTCTGCCAAGAAACCCCCAAATGGGGTCACAAAGAGTTGGACATGACTGAAACAAATGAACAACATCATTACAAGTCAGATGGAAGGATCCCGTGGTCTTTGGAGTACAGAAGAACAATTGGTGTTAATAATGCTTCTTTTTTAATGTCATTTATACTGATAAAATCATATCCATTTCTGAGGTTGAACCATTTGATAGCACCAAGACCTTTGGTGCCGAGAATCTTCTTCTCTGGGTCTTCAGTAGCTATGTTTATAGCACCCTGCAGGAGCAGTTGCCAGGCTGCATCTTCATGGAAGCCCTTCCAAGGATGATGGCTGGGGGCACTGGACTGGAAGCTTGCTGTTCCTGAGGTTCTTGAGTTCTTGCGTCTCCATCACAGTCTGAGGGGAAATGATCAAGGTAGTGGTAGCGGTGGTGGTTAGATTTGCCTGACATACCACCTCCTGTCTCTCCACCAGGCCAGCCTAACTTAAATGGCAAGGCATCTTAGTGGTAAGCAGAGTGTTAATTATCCTAGTGGTAAGCAGAGAATTCCCCTTGTTAGGGGAAACTATATTTTAAGAAAGTTCAGTATTCAGATAGACTCCATGATGTCCAGAAATGACTCCTGTTTGCTCACTCTCTTCCATTTTCAGTGTAGACAGTACCTGTCTGGAGCACAAATATCAGAAACTAATGTCATTGTCTTTGATTATCTCTAGTTACTCGGTGAAGACCGATTTCAAGATATTGAAAAAATTAAGACGATTGGCAGCACTTACATGGCGGTATCAGGCTTATCACCTGAGAAACAGGTAAAGAACTATTTTCTTCTTTATTTACCTTAATATTTAGTATGCTAGTCAACATCTACTCCTAAGAAGTAAGGCCCCAAAACCCCTCAATTATTAGCCAGAATCAATTCAACTATAAGTCCCATAAAACAAGGGCAGAGTCCTATCTTCCAGTCTGCCTCAACACCTCATGCTATGCTCTGCACACAGTAGGTAATTCATAAATGTTTGTTGAAATGTTCGTTTGGGGGAGGGAACATGAAGGGTTTGGACAGTCATAAAGATCTGAATTTGTTTTTAATCAAACTTTGAACAGTATTGCTTCTTCATTAAAATCTTTAAAAATGTGTAACTGTACTTTCATGTATTAATAATTAAAATTCAAGCAACATTCCTCAAAATTTCTTTGCTGATTCAGAATTCTGTAAGACATAGTCAGCATTGTGAACATCAATTATCTTTGTCCAGAGCTAGACACATGAAAGAAGAAATTAAAATCAGAGGGTAATGAGCCCTATGTCCCTTCAAAGTTTTTTTTTCCCCAGTTTTTTCTTTTGTAAGTAGATCTCTTAAACAATCATGTTTCTTTGTGGTTCCATTTTTTCTCCTTAAAGTGCATACAATAATTGTAGATAATTAAGAACTTTGATCCCAATTGCTATATGATAATAATAGTAATAATAGCCTTTGTGACCATGTCAAAATCACTTAACTTCTGAGTACCCCCAGGTAACTCTGTAAAGCTGTGAAATTACAAACAAGTTACCTATCTGCATCAATGGAGTGGAAGTCACATACACGGGTAAAATCACAAGTTCTGACTTACAAAAAAAAAATCTCAGAATAGTAAAGACCTGCATTCAAGTCCCATGTACTAGCAATGTGACTAAAGGGGGAAAAAAACTTTCTGTGTAATACTCTAAGCTGAAGAGTAGATGCATTATTAAGAGAGAGGAAGTTCCTTGCTGGGTAAACATAACAATAATAAAAATAAGTATTATAAACTTAGCATTAGACCTTTAAGATTATATAACTCCAACCCCACTCATTGAGCAAGCAAGGCCAGAGAGGTAAAATCATTTGTCCCAATACATGCAGAGACCAAATTTAAACCCAGGCTTTCTGACTCCAGCTCCTATATTCTTTCCATTATGCGCCTGCTGCTTTCTTATGCAGAGAGCAGTGAGGTTCCTCCAGTGCTGGTTGGCTAACCCAACAAAGATTCTAAGTACCCACTGACATGAGTTTAAATTGGCTTGGGTCTAAGTGTAGCTGTTCTTCGCAAACAAGCTTCCTAAGACATAGGGGAGAATCCCAATGAAGCCCTGAAGGGCAGAGAGTAGAACACTTTACACTGTGCAAAATATTTTATAGACTTCTTCTCCCCTTCGATCTCCACAATAACTTTGTAAAGGAGGCAGTACAGATGTTGTTGTAGTTCGATCATTTTGGTTGTGTCCAGCTCTTTGTCACTCCATTTGGGATTCTGTTGGCAGAGGTACTAGGGTTGCTTGCCATTTCCTTCTCTAGCTCATTTTATAGATGAAGAAACCGAGGCAAACAGAGTTAAGACTTGCCCAGGGTCACACAACTAGTGTCTGAAGGCAGATTTGAACTCATGTCTTCCTGACTCCAAGCTTAGTGCTCTATCCACTTCATCCCCTAGCAGCCCCAGTGCAAGTCTTAGTAGTCAATTAACAGATATGGGTTTGCCAAAGCATTTTATATTTGCTGGGGATACAAAAACAAAAATCCCTTCAAGGAGCATATATTTTGGAGCAGAGGGAAAGATACCATATAATATACATATATTGTGCATTAAACAATATATTGTGCATTAAACAATAGATGCATTGTGCATTGTACACATGTGAATATATCCATAACCCTATGCACATATACATATATTATGTATATACATATTTTATACCTACCTAAAGAAAATAAATAAAAGGTAGCTAGAGAGAGAAAGGATACTAGTAGTTAATATCCCCACTGGACAGATGAGGAAGAAAAAAACTTTAGGCTAAAAATATTTTTCACTTGTCTCAGAAGACAAAGCTTGGAAGAAGAAGTTATCATGAACAACCCAATGATGATGTGGTAACAAGAGAGAAAATTATGAGGAGAAAATACTGCCAAAATGGCCAAAAAACCTATTTCACATTAGTGTGTAAAAGAAAATCATGACTCAATTGAATTACGTATATATTACCAGTGTAAAACATGCCCAGGACAATCTTAATTTATTAACTTAAATTTCTTAGAATGCCAGTAAATACACTAGAAGGAAAGACCTCCTTCAAATCAGAAATATTTTTCCTCTTCTCACTTTCTTCTTCCTCTTTTGAAAACTCTCCTTTCTTCTCATATCATCTCTGCCCTTTCTCACTCTTCACACCCTATTCTCACCTCTGGTTTTCTATCATTTTTCTTGTCTTTCTCTCAATCCCACCTGGGCAGTGATCAAAAGTTATCAAGCCGGATAGACCAGTGGCATGTCTGGCTCTGTCCATTCCTGCCTTGCTTTCCACAGTTTTCAGCATTTACTCTGAAGGTCCTCCTTTCTGATATTCTATCCCCATGACTACCCCATAGCAACCTTTGAGCTGGAAAACATAATCTGCTGCTTGAGAGGACGGGAGAACATGTTATGTGTCAACTGGATCAAACCAGCCCCTAACCTGTGGATGGCCAGAGTCAAACAGAGTAGGCTAGAGAGAGGAGAGTCAGGAATAAACAGAACTTTAATTTCAAAGTGAGAGAAATAGCTCATAAGTGAGGACACGTGCCAGTGCCCCGCCCCTAGTGGGAAGACTTGAGGCAGTGCAGGGAGATCTCAATACTTATACCAATGGCTGTGCAGTGAGCTGTAGCCCTGAAAAGGAGGGGTAACAGGAACAATGAGACAAGTTTGATTCATAGCAAGACTTCATGACCAGAACATGGGTACTTTTCTGAGCTTGTCTGAACTCAAGAGAACACCTGATGCTGTTCAAAGCCATACAATAATTATGACTTTGCCAGAAGGTGAGATCATCCAGAAGGTGAGCGCAAAGGATTATTGTTACGTCAAGCTCGGGTGGGCCTTAACTCTGGAAAACAGGGAATCTCCTAATATCTTGATACATACAAGGGTCAATTAACCAGGAACCAAGGATGTTTAGCCTGATGATGCAAAGTTGGGGGAGGAGAAATGGGGAGACAGGCAGAAGACAGATATCTTAAGTATCCGAAAATCTATCCTATAGAAGAGGGACTAAATTTGTTCCATTGGCCCTGAAGGTCATTTAAGTTCTCTAAGATCCAAGCTTTAGAAGGAATGGGTCTGTGTTACATGAGTCTATGAAATGTGCTCTCCAGTGATTTTTCCTCTTGCCCATTGTCTTCCAGACGGAAATATGGACCTGAGGAATTAAAATGATTCAAATATTGATTCATGTACCTCTAATAATGATGCCTATACTTTGACACTTCAGTAATTTGATGGTTCTTTGGTCATTTTGGGGTAGGCAGGCCCCCTACCAGTGTAATTGCCACCCATCCATCCAAGTCATTTCATCCTCTGGAGATTCTTGTCCATCTTTTCCCACAAATTCTCCGTGGAGAATCCATCCAATTTCCTGTAGACCTTTTTCTGTTCAATTTCATTCAAATGAACAACATTGATCATGAGCCTGTGTATCATATATTTTTTGGTGTTCTTGCTGAATAACCAAGAACAATGGACAAGTGTTCATATAATTCACACCCCAATTTTATATATACACACTCACACATACATGTGTACATGTATATATGTGTATGAACTATTCATATATATGTATACTGTATATACATGTGGGCTGCACATAAATAATATGGTATTATCCATATACATAATAATAATAGCTGTATTTATAGAGTGCTTTGCAAATATCTCATTTGATTCTCACAACGCTGGAAGGAAGGTGCTATTATTATCCCTATTTACATATGAGGAAACTGAGGCAAACTGGATTAAGTGACTTGCCCAAGATCACACAGCTAGTAAATATCTGAAACTGGATTTGAACTAAGATTTTCCTGACGTCAGATACATCATTTAATGCGCTGCAGCACCCTACTGCCTCATTTCTATAAAGTAAGTTCATAGGATTAGGGATAGGAACTAGAATTTTGAATTCATGATATGAGGAACTTTGATATGAGAAAATCTCCTCCACCAATGTAGATTGGCACCTTTTCTGCAAATTATAGTATTAGGAACTGCCCAGAGCACTGAGAGTTTAAGTGACTTGCCTAGGATCACAAAGGCAGTAAATATCAAAGACAGGGCTTCTTGGCATTGAGACCAACTCTTCATTCACAATGCCATCTTGACTCTAGACGTATATACTTATCTGTACGTATACACACACACACACATATGTATATATAGTATATATTATGTATTTGTGTATTTATATATGTGTAAATGTGTGTATACATGTAGGGATAGATAGATAGATAGATAGATAGATAGATAGATAGATAGATAGATAGATAGATAGATAGATAGAGAGAGAGAGAGATAGATAGATAGATAGATAGATAGATAAATAGATAGATAGATAGATAGATAGATAGATAGATAGATAGATAGATAGATAGATAGATAGATAGATAGATAGATGGAGCATGTGACACAATTATTTGAGATGAGGGCCAGACCAGAGATTTCATTGGTACAGAATTCCCAGGTGAGGAAATTCCTTCTACCAAAGAAAGTAGGCACATTCTCTTCAAGTTACAGTGTTAAGAATTGCTTAGAGCAATGAGAATTTAAGTTGTTTGCCCAGGGTCAGAGCTAGTATAAGTCAGAGTAAGAACTGGAACCCCCACCTTCCTGGCTTCAAAGTCAATTCTCTGTCCATTAAGCCATATTGCCTTTTCTCTCTCTCTCCCCATATAGAAATATAGATAGACATAGAGATATTATGTGTGTGTACACACACACACACACACACACACACACACACACACAATACATATGTATATCTGAAGAAGAAAATGGCAAACCACTCCAGTATCTTTGCCAAGAAGACCCCAAAAGGGGTCATGAAGAGTTAGACAGGACTGAAAAACAACTGAACAAATGTGTGCCTATATGTATGTATACATTTCAGTTTATTTATGTGTGTGCATATGCATACACATATATACAGTTTGGTCTGGATCTGTGATACCATTGGCATAGGGAAACTGCTCCCAGTGAGGAAACACCTCCATCAATGCAGATTGGCAATTGTTTTGAAATTTATAATAAACTTATTTATATGACCGTTCAGGGCCCAGATTTGATTTCATCTATGCAAGAAATTCCCAGTGTGGAGACTCCCTCCACCAATGCAGATTAGCAATTTTACAATAACATATACTGACAAGTTTCCTAGGGCACCAGAGGTAAAGTGACTTGCCTATTGTCTCCAAATTCTTATGTATCAAAGACAGGATTTGAACCCAAGTCTTTTGACTCCAAAGCATCACACTGCCTCTCCTACCTGTGATACACATTAAATAAACACATAGGCTTTCAGGACTTCATTCTCTCTTAATAACAATGAACCACGGGTAAGGTGGGGCTTCAGGAATTATACCTAAATCATATTTCATTCTGAACATAGAATATAAAGACCTTAAGAATCATGTTAGTCCAATCCTCTCACTTTACATGTATGGAAACTGAGGCCCAGGGAGGTGAAATTACTTGCCAAGTGTTGCACAGTCAGGCAGTAGCAGAGTTGGATGGAGATCTCGGGGCTCTTTACTCCCCAGTCCTGTACCCCTTCCATTTCACCTGTCTATCTTCTTATTCAACACAGCTTGCTTGTCAGTGCTTTGTGAGCCGTTAGTCATCGTTACAATCACCATCACCACCTTGAGCAGAGAGTCGTGGGTCAGGGTGGGAGGTCATGGAATGAGAGTGGACTCCAACTGAGCAGCAGCAAACACACATGCTGAGAAGCTGTCGTTTTCCAGGCAGAGGCCAGCCACGTTTAATGGGCTCTGTTTCTCTGTTGTTTAGCAATGCGAAGATAAGTGGGGACACTTATGTGCTCTGGCTGACTTCTCTCTCGCCCTGAACGAAAGCATACAGGAGATCAACAAGCATTCATTTAACAATTTCGAGCTCCGCATTGGTAAGTACAAGCCGAAATTGCTCCCAGACAGGAGAGCCTACGAGGAATCCCACGGCTGCTCGCCATCAATACTAACAGCTAATCATAACTCAGATTTATTTGTGGAACCCTTTACATTTACACATATCTTCACACACCTTATTGACTGAGAAATCAATCTTCACAACAACCTGGGGAGAAGAATGGGTTCTAAAAGTGTTTTTATTTCCTTTCTCAAAATAAGGAAATTGAAGCTTTCACGGGTAAAGGGACTTTTCTAAAGTCAAGAAGTGATTTGTACATAGTGCTAATAATAGTAACAAGACCACCCAAAATAATAATAGCCAACATATATGTAGTATTTTAAGGTTTGCAAATATATATTAAGATATATTTAAATATATATATAATATATATAATGTTTCTATAAATATGTTTATATAACCTATCCATTGAATTGAAATAATAGATTTATTTTAAATATATTTATATAAACATAAGTATATTTATGCAGTGTTTATATACAAGTATATATAACATATTTATGCATACGTATATAAGTATATATCACATATATATGTGTATATGTACAACATGTAAATATATAACATTTATATAAGCATATATAACATTTACATGCACATATAAATGTTATATATGTATATAAATTTATATACAAGTATATAAATGTTATATAAATATACTTATATAGTTACATGAATACATTTTAAATAAATCTATTCTTTCAATGGTCCTCACAAAAACCCAGAGTTAGGGGCCATTTTATTCCCATTTTATAGATGAAGAAATTAGGCTGAGAGCAGTTAAGTGATTTGCCCAGGGTCGCAGTGTTAGCAAGAGTCAGAAGTAGGATCTGAACTCATGTCTTCCTGTCTCCAAGGCCAGCACTATTGGTCCTGAATACATATGAGACCTAAAATAAATGTTTATTTTAAATGAAGTAGTGAAGCTATGCCAGAGGCCTCTTAGACTGTGCTCCTTTACATAGGGAGCCCTCCTTGACAAACAGACTAGGTGAATGTCACAGTTTTCGTAGCATAGTCCCAAAAGGTCCGAGTTCTTCCAAACTCAAAACCCACGGAATTCTAAAGAAAAAGGCTTTAGAAGTTATGCAGTCCAAGTCTCTAATACGGGTTGTCCCTCTAACGTGTCTGTAATTAACCTGTAGTACTTCTAGTGACAAAGTACTGGATAAAAGTGGGGGGAGGGAGTTATGATCAAAGTGCTCAGCATGAAGCCCAAGCAAAACTGTGAAGGAAGCAAAAATTTTAGCAACTCCTCTTCTTCACAGAGACACTTTCCAACCTGTCTTTCACAGAGACACTTTACCACCTGCCCAAGGCCTGCCCTGATGAGTCCACTAATTTGATCAAATGAGTAATACTTTACATGACTCATCTACAGGGTTCACATTCTCTTGGGGGGACACAAAAAGTATGTAATGATAACTATTATCATCATCATCGTTATTATTTAAAATAGCATTTATATAGCACTTTAAGGTTTAAACTCAGGAAGAGTTCACTTTACGCAAGCACTTTATAAATATTATCTTATTTTACCCTTACAACTATCCTGGGAGGTATGTGCTATTATTTATACCCATTTTAGAGATGAGGAAACTTAAGATAAGGAAAATGAAGTCCAGGCTACATAGCTAATTAGTGTCTGAAAGTAGATCGGAACTTAGGTTTTCCCTACTCCAGGTCCAGGACCCTATCCACTCTACCCACTTAGTTACTTATACAAGTAGGTATATAAAAAGTAATTTCAAGAGCCCCTAGCACAGGTGACTGAGTAAGTGCTTAATAAATGCTTAAGTGGCTAGGTGATGCAGTGGATAGAGCATGAGGCTTGGAATCAGGAAGACTCATCTTCATGAGTTCAAATCTGACCTCAGACACTAGCTGTGTGACCTTGGGCAAGTAACTTAACCCTATTTGCCTCAGTTCTTCATCCATAAAATGAGACGGAGAAAGAAATGGTAAACTACTCCAATATCTTTGTCAAGAAAACCCCAAACGGGGTCGTAAAGACTCGGGCACGACTGAAATGACTGATCAAATATTGGAAAACAGATAGATAATTTCCAGATGCATAATCATAGCTAGTTGGAATTTATTTGGTGCTTTGAAATTTGACAAAAGTAGGTGGCTCAGTGGCTAGAATACTGGGTCTGAAGTCAAGGAGATTCCTCTTTCTGAGTTCAAATCTGGCCTCACATATTTACTAGCAGTGTGACCCTGGGCAAGTCACTTAACCCTGTTTGCCTCAGTGCCTCATCTGTCAAATGAGCTGGAGAAGGAAATGGCAAACCCCTCTAGTATCTATGCCAAGAAATCCCCAAAAGGGGTCACTCATGGAGAGTCAGACATGACTGAACAACAACAATAAATGCTTATTGAATTAATTAAATTGAATTAGATATTCTTTAATGTTGCACTTAATTCTAGCATTCTGTGATTGATTACCATAGAAATATCACACAGTTTGATTTGGGCCTCAGTTTAGGGTGCCCATAATAATATAAAGTGCTTACTCTCTCCCGGACTTAAATGTGCTGGTCTGCTTGAGGCAGGGGTGAGTTCCTCATTACCAGAAGTCTTCAAGCAAAAACTAGATGAACCTCTGTCAGTGGTGTTGAAGCATCGGTTTGAGCATGAAATAAGAATTGGGTCAGGTGATATCTGATGTCTCCTTCAGCTCTGAAAGTACATTTCTCTTTTTCTTGTCATCTCTAAGGTGTCTGTTGAATCTAAAATTCTGTTATTAGGTAGTGATCCTTCCACTGTTTTAGTTTGTGCTAGGCTTCTCACTCTCCAAGGATAGCCCTACTTCCAGTTCAAAAATGCTGTGATTATGTGAGGAAGTCCCATATGGTGGCTCCCAGTAGGGTCCATGAAGCTATTATTTCTTCACTGTCACAATCCTCCTCAGGCAGACCCACAAGCATCCTTGTTTTCAGACTGGAGCCTTTTATTCCTTGCACTTTCTCCACACATGCCAGTCTATCCAAACACAAGCGAGCTCTGGGGATGACCTTGGAGGAGGTGCAATGAAGGAGACCCAAGAGAGTGTTCAGCTTCTGACCCTGTGGCTAAGAATAATCGCAGTGAATGACAACTCTCAAACTGCATGTGACTTCCTCAGCTCTCTGCATGCTGATGAGCCCAATCAGAGTCACTGGCTGCCAGCTAATCATTTGCATGTACAGGGAAAGCAAAGAATTCAGCAATTCAAATCATTTCAGTGAGCATCCTTGATGGTCTAAGCAAGAACAAGGCAGCGTGCTAGGTACTTGAGATTTTTGTTGTTTAATTGCTTCAGTTATGTCTGACTCTTCATGACTCTGTTTTTGGAGTTTTCTTGACAAAAGATACAGGGATGGTTTGCCATTTCCTTTTCCAGCTTATTTTACAGAAGGAGAAAGTGAGGTAAACAGGGTGAAGTGACTTGGCCAGGGTCACACATCTACTAAGTGTCTGAGGCCGCATTTGAAATCAGGTCTTTCTGACTCCAGGCCTGGCGCTTTCTCCAATGTACCACCTAGCTGTCCTCAAGTATTTGTTATCCAATTGTATCAGACTCTTTGTGACCCTATTTGGGGTTTTCTTGACAAGAATACTGGAAGTGCTATTTCCTTCTCCAAGACACTTGAGATACAGAAACACAAATATTAAAGGGTCTCAGCCCTCAAGAAGTTTACATTCTACTGGGGGATATGACAAATATGTAATAATAGTTATTATTTTAAATATCCTTTATATTGCAGAGCACTTTACAAATATTGTCCATTTAACCTCACAACAATCCTTGGAGGTAGGTGTGCTGGTATTACCTCCATTTCACAGATGAGGAAAGGGAGGTTAAGTGACTTATCCACATCACACAAGATAATAGTGTCTGAGGCTGGATTTGAACTCAGTCTTTCTCTGACTCTAGGTCCAGCACCCTCTCTGCTATACCACCTAGCTACCCACACAAGTAAGTATATACAAAGAAATTTCAAGAGGGAAAAAGTGTTAAATGACTAGGGAATTACAGAGATGTAGGGGCTGAGCATGGAAGGAAGCCAGGGATTCTTTGAGGCAGGGGGAATGAGAGAATGCGTTCTAGACTTAGTGCAAGACACATGTAGAGGGAACAGTCCCTCCCCAATGAGGGTGGGTGACATGTGGTATTTAGTAGGCCAGAGCAGTTAGGTGGCACAGCAAACCCTGGGCAACCCTGTTCACCTCAGTTTCCCCATCTGTAAAATGAGCTGGAGAAGGCAATAGCAAACCACTCCAGTCTCTTTGCCAAGAAAAGCCCAAATGGGGTCACATATAGTCAGACGTGACTGAACAACAACGATAGATTTAGTAGGCCCTTGGTAGCCGCGCATTGACATTTAAAGATTGGATTAGACTTCTTCCAGATTGCCAAAAGGAAGTCAGGGATATCTGGGGTCTGTGAAGTGGTTAACACAATAAGAGCCAGTAGTTAACTAGCATCTCATACACACCATCTCATTTATCCCTCCCAACGTCGCAGGAAGGCACCAAATGTGATCCTTCATTCACAGATGATTAAACTGAGGTTCAGAGAGGCAAAGACTCACCACGAGATCATAGAACTAAGCAGGGGCAATGGCAGGGCTTGAACCCAGTTCTTTCAAATCAAAATCCAGGGCTTTTCCCACTATGCTTCCCCGACTCTGTGATTCTCTTTCTAAGGGACAGCTAAGTGACGCAGTGGGTAGAATGTCTGGGCTTAGAGTCAGGAAGGCCCGAGTCCTAATTTGGCCTCAGTTACTAACTGTGTGATCCTCAGCAAGTCACTTAAATGCTGTCTGCCTCAGTTTCCTCATCTATATGATGGGACTAATCATAGCACCCACCTCCCAGGGTCATGAGGACCGAATGAGGTAGTGATTGCTGCGTGCTTAGCACAGTGCCTGGTGCGTAGTAGGCGCTATATACATGTTAGCTATTGCTGTTATTATTGTCTTTAGACATTATAACATCACAGAACACAGATCTTTAGACCCAGGAACTGCCTGAGAAACTAGGTAGCCTAATCCCTTCATTTGACAGAGGATCCAGACATAGGAAAGTTGTGCCGGTGGTCACACAGGTGGTAAATGATGGAGCCAAGATTTGACTCATTCATTGTCTCTGCCTCTGGCCAGTGATCTCACTACACCAGGTTATCTCTCTGAGCTGGTAGTGAACTAGAGGTCATTTAGACCAGAAATCTCCAATAAGCAACATCAGGCCACCTGAAGCACCTCTTCTGTCCTCCCTGCAAGATATGGAATGTAGCCCTTTGTCCGTTGGTCAGATAAAAGCACGATCAGGTTTGGACTTTTTTGTGAAGGGAGAAACGAAGATTTGGATGGTAGTTTGTATTTCCAGGCCTTCAATCCAGTCCTGGGCAGCTAGGCGGTGCAGTGGATACAGTACCAGACTTGGAATCAGAAAGGCTCATCTTCCTGAGTTCATATCCTAGCCTCGGACACTTACCAGCTGTGTGGCCCTCAGCAAGTAACTTCACCCTTGTTTGCCTTGGTTTCCCCATCTGTAAAATGAGCTGGAGAAGGAAATGGCAAGCTGCTCCAGTATCTTTGCCAAGAAAACCCTAAGCAGGGCCGAGAAAAGTTGGACGCGACTGAAAAACAAGTCGACAACAACAAAGATCCAGTCCAATAACAAGTGACGTTTTGATAGCGTATTATCAACATTATCTCTGATCCTCAGATAAGTCCTGAGGATGCTATGGTAGAGGCTACAACTCTCATTGCCCTCATTTTGCAAATAAAGAAACTGAGGTAAAAAGAGACATAACCGTGGTCTTTCCTGGTTCCAAGTATAGCATTCCTTCTGTTGTATTATACTTTCTTTCATCTAATGCAGGACCTCCTTCAACAATATCCTAAGCAGAGAGTCTCTTATTTCTACCTGAACACTTACAATGATGGAGAACTCACTGTTTATCTGGCACTTGCCAATCACCAGTATTGATAATGATAATAATGATGATGCCTAGCTTTTAATAGCATTTTAAAGTTTACAAAGCACCTTATAAATATGCTCTCATTTGATCCCCAGAACCTTGGGAGGTATGTACCATTATTATCTTTATTTTACAGATGAGGGAGTTGAGGCTGAGAGGTGAAATGACTTGCCTGGGGTCACACAGCAGCAAATGTCTGAGGCCAGATTTGGACTCAATAAAAGCATCCTTATTCTAAAAAAAAAAATCAAGGCTTTCTCAAAACAAACTCAAGGGAACCTCTTATTATAGCAAGTCATATTTGTTAACACCTTTTCCACGTCAGCCTATTCCATTGTTAGATGAGTCTGATTATTAGAACGAGTTTCTGGATACCACGTTGGAATCTACTTGTGTAATTGTGAATCTAATTGTGTAATTTCCACACGTTGTTCCCATTTGTGTCAAGAAGACTAAGTCCTGTACCCCTTGTCCTATCCCTAAACATCTCTGAAGTAGACATATTCATTAGTAATATGGTTTATACCTGGAAGAGAGCTCTGAGGTCATTCAATGCTTTGACTTAACAGAGGAGGAAACTGAGTCCCAGAAAGGCAAAAGAGTCCCTTCATTTGTCCTGTCTCTGTCATGGTCTCCATTACCTGCAACCTTACAGGAGCCTTCTCTGGATTCCCTCCATCTGGTCTTTGTTCCCCTTAAGACAAGGTTACATATCAGCCCAATAGTTCACTTTGGGAGAGCATTAGATTCATAAAATGTTCGTTAGAGACACTCAGAGATATAGTCTAGTCCTATCCCATTATTTTCCAGATTTCCTGAACCCCAAATTGTGCAAGTTAATTGCCTGTGGTCACATAGCTCCTGAGTACCTGTGTCTGTTGAGATGGGAGAAAGTTGGTCCCATGGTGCTCTTCACCTAAAGATATGACAGCTGAGGCCCTGGCTCACCATTTTGTATTAAATTTAAGTTTCCTTTCTCTCTAAAAGAAGCAACGAGACATAAAAGATAAAGCAGTGGCCTTGGAGACAGGAAGATCTGAGTTTAAGTCCTACTTTTGACACATACTGGCTCTGTGACCCTGGGCAAGTCACAACCTATCAGTGCCTAAGGCACACGTCTGAAGCAACATTTTGCAGAGAGCCGCTCTGTATCGGTAGACAAGGTTTTGGCTCTAGGAAGGCCCAATGGCAACATCTAGATAGGGCAGTAGAGTGCTAGACTTGGAGTCTTAGTGAAATGAATTTTAATATAGCATCAGACCCTACCTGTGCATCCCTGGAGAAATCACTTTACCTCTCTCAGCCTCTGTTCTCTCATCTGTCAAATGGGCATCAATAAAATACACGTAAAGGGCTTTTCAAAACTTAAAGCACTGTCTAAATGCCAGTTAGATCAATGAAATCACAAGAGCAGTTCCTATTTCTATCCTGCCTTCTAAACTTCATACACAGCAAAATTAAAACAGAAGCAAAAATTTAACCTAGAAAAAAAATATGCCAGGTGAATTCTGAAAATGTGTCTCTAAGATCACAACCAGCCCTTAAAATGTTACATTATTGGCATAATTAAATTTTCTTGGCAGTTGGAAAATTCATTTCTTCTAATTCCTTATAGTCCTCTTCAATGTGTAAATAAAATAGATCTGAAATTTATATATTCATAAACAGACATACAGAGATAGAGGTCATTGAATAATGTTACCCTCACATATTTACCTAATACTTTGAATCACTTTCCCATCCAACATCTATTAGTCCTCACAACACTTCAGAGGTAGATAGGGCAGGCCTTGTGATCTACATTTTACAGATGAAGTTACTGAGACTCCGAGAAATTGAGTGACCTGCCCAAATTCGCACACCTAATAAATGAGTTAAGGCTTGCACTGTAAGTTCCTGACTGCTCATCTGGGGTATTTTCTTCTACTCCCTCATTGCCTCCCAGCAATAGATGGATGTTAATACTATTTATATGTTAGTGTTTGACATGATAGTGGTTTTCAATTGAATTCAACAAAAATGGAGGGAAGGAAAGAGGGAGAGAAGAAACATTTATTGAGCACCTACAATTTGCCGGCACTGTGCCAAGCACTTTACAAATATTATTTCACCCATTAATCTCTATTTGGTACAAGATTCTAAGAAAAATTCTGGGTGAACAGACATAAATAAGACATAGTCCCTGCCCCTCAAGGAGTTTAAAATTTGGGAGACAAGACATGCACACAAATGAAAATACTATGAACCAGTACCAATCATCATTAGAGACATACCACCAGCATCATGCCATCTCCTACAGGTGTGCTGAGAGACTGTGAAAGGATTCAGAAAGAAGGGCAATGACATTGCTGACCTTGTAACATAGTCATCATCTCCCACATTCCTGGTGTAGTCTGTGTGTAAGATGGGGTTCTTAATCTTTTTTGTGTCGTGGATTTATTTGACAGTTTGGTGAAGTCTTCTCAGAATAACGGTTGGTGTTTGTTTCTATTTTTTGCTTGTTTGTTTGGGGCGGTGGGGATTTGAAAGAAATACTAGGCTTCAGTTACAGGTTTGTGAAAATAAAGTTGAATTTTTCTTCCCATAAAAGTTCATGGTCTAAGGCAGGGGTCCTTAAACTTTTTCCGCTTGTAACCTCTGGCAGCATTCATTGACAGTTGCATGGCCTGAGGGCATTCACAGTGCAAAGCGGGCATGCTGTGCGTTCAGAAACAAGACTGCAGTGCAGTGAAGTTGTTTGATGCAACATGGGCCAGCACTGCCAGAAACACCTTGGATTCATTATGCATTTTATTTTTAATTAATTTTTGGTTTTTGTGCATTCAGAAGCCTTTTACTGTTGCCAAATTTTTCATGACCCCATATAGGGGTGCGACCTACAGTTTAAGAAGCATTAGCGCATTGCTTCAGGGACCTTGCAATTCAAATACACAAGGTGTTCCCAAGGGCTCACGCTCATGTACACGCACGCACACACACACACACACACACACACACAGAGAAAGCCACCCATAAAACCCAGAGCCTCCAGAGCTACGTGGCTTTACCATAATCCTCACTCACTGGCTGGATTTCTTGATCTCCCTCTTGTCACCACATTCATCTCTACAGCCAAGGCATCAGAAACAGTGAAGGATCAGATCATGGCTCTAGAGGCGAAAGGGAACGCAGAGGCCATCTGATCCATCTGGTCCATCCTCCTCATTTCAGAGTCAACCCTGACCTAAAAGCCTAGACTCTCCTTAATTCTCAAAGCTGTCTACTGGCCTCCTCAGAGTTTTATCCCAGTTTTACAAGGATAATACCAAAACCCAGAAGTTATGTGGCCTTGTTGGGGCCACTGGCAGACGTGGCTGCCTTCCTTTTCATATGGATTAATCATACTTTATTTACAGTAACAAATAAAATCCTGGAGATTCAGAGATGGGAGAAATCATTTCTAAATTCTTTGCCATTCTACATCCTTTGCAGGTATCAGCCATGGATCTGTGGTAGCAGGAGTTATTGGCGCCAAGAAGCCACAGTATGACATCTGGGGCAAAACCGTCAACCTGGCAAGTCGTATGGATAGCACAGGCGTCAGTGGCCGGATCCAGGTGCCAGAGGAGACGTATCTCATCCTGAAGGACCAAGGCTTTGCTTTTGACTACAGAGGAGAGATTTATGTCAAAGGCATTAGTGAACAGGAAGGAAAAATCAAAACGTATTTTCTTCTGGGAAGAGTGCAACCCAATCCATTAATCTTACCACCAAGAAAACTGCCTGGACAATACTCCTTGGCAGCTGTTGTCCTGGGACTGGTTCAATCACTAAACAGGCAAAGACAGAAGCAAATACTCAATGAGAACAACAACCCCGGCATTATAAAGGCTCATTATAACCGACGGACTTTGTTGACTGCCAGTGGACCTGAACCAGCAGCCCAAGCAGAAGGCGTTGATAAATCTGACTTGCCATAATAAGCGTTTTCTTTGTGTTCCTTTTTTTTGTATTTCTTTTATATATGAAAAAAATAAATATACCAATAAAAAGGTTTAATTTTTTTTAGAATAAAAATGCTTTTACTGATCTTTGATGGGTACCAGATAGAAAAGGCCAGTCATAGAGTCATGGAGTGAAAGGGACCACCGAGATCATCTAGCCTAATATCCTCATTTTAAAGATGAAGAAACTGAGGACCAGAGTGACGTAGCTTGCCCAGACAAGTTAGTGGCAGAGACATGATCAGAACAGTCAAGCCCCCAAATTTGCAGTCTAATGTTCTATCCACTGCACCATACTCCCTAACAAAAGTCTTTTTAATCACTTCTTTTTCCAGTCTAATTTTTTATGACATCTGGAAGCATATAAAGTAGATTGCAGTTGTAGCAGGAATGGGTCTAGTTTGAGCTCAGATCATATCCCAGTAGACTCTTGAAAATAGTAGCTCTTGCAATAGAAACATGATTGGCAAGTCTCTAGTGAAAACTAGATATGAAAGGAGACATGAGAAGGTCACAACTGACTGCACTTTCCAGTCTGTAATTATTGATAACGTTTCATGCATAAAACCCAAGGATTATTTGTGTGCAAACTCTTGTTGCAAGTAGTTATACTTGGACTGTAGGAGTGAATAGTATTTCCAAATCCAAAGCAATAATAACAATCCTTGAAATATGTGACACTTTATACTTCCCAGAGCACTTTCGTATATATTATCTCCTTTGATAAGGAAAATATGTGGCCTGGAGAAATCTAAGAGGCAGAAGTTATGAGATAAGACATAGAAAGATGCCAGGAGCCTGTTGCAATTGGTGAAGAACGTAAGGAAATTATTTCTGTGCCTATATAAATGTTGGTTCAAGTACAGCCTTAAAGAGGCCATTACTTTGATAAATTCTCAAGCATGGATAAAAAGTGAAAGCCTCTTCCAAATGCATTTGATATACTTGAGCTTATATATATATGCATATGTATATATATACATATATATGTATATAGTGGGGAGAGACAGTGGGAGAGAGAGAGAAAATAATGACATCAAAAATAATATATTACTCATATAACACTTGACTATTTTGGTGCATGTTCACAAATCATCTCTCTTGGATCTTATAATAACCCAGTGAAATAGTTAAGAGTGGTATTGCTATCCCTGTTGTACAGATGAGGCTCAGAGAGAAGTAACTTGCATAAATTCACATGTCTAGTATTGAAACTCAGAAGCAAATTTGATTCAGTTTCAACCCAACAAATCAGAGGTTTCTCCATGATAACAGGGGCATGTTTTTTTCAGGCACACAAAACTCAACCATGCATTGATTACTTAGGGGAAATTTTACTTCAAAAAAAAGTATGACGATCTACAAAATAATTTCTTCGCATGAAGAGTTTTAGTTTTAACATCAAAACACTACCCATTCATATACTAAGAATACAAAGGAGTTGGTTATGGATTATTCCATGCTGGTATTATACTATTTGGAAGTCTTACACAGAGAAAGTCTCAGAAATGAAGGTCCTAGTAGTCCCACAAAAGTTTTCAAGAGCCACCAAGGAAAGAAGTGGGAAAATATTTCAGCCCTAAACACCTAAAAAGGCCTTATTTAAAAAAAAATCGTAAAGATATGGTTCTACCATCACCTAGAAGATTCCAGCTTCTAAAAAATTTTGTCCAATTAGGGGAAGAATATAAACCTCTAATCCCCAAAAGTTCAATCAGGTTTTGAGTTAGAGGATCTAAGTTCAAATCTTGGATTTGCTATATACTATCCATGTGATGTTGGCCGAGTCAACCTCTCTGGATATAGCCTCTTCATCTGTAAAATGAGAGGGTTAGACTAAATGACCTCTAAGATTCTAACCTATGACCTTATGTCCTATGCCCAGACAAAGAAAAATTTTATTTCTCATTAAAATTTCTTCACTTCTAATAAATTCTGGTCTGGCAAAAGATTGCCCATGTGTTATAGATCAAAGATTTCTTAGAGATCATCTAAGTCCAACCCACTCATTTTACAGATTGGGTAACTGAGGCCCAGAGATATCAAGTGATTTGTCCAAAGACACACAGAATTCAAGCCCAACTCCTCTAACTCCAGATTTAGTATTCCTTTAATAAAAGGTCACATGCCTCTACCCCTTTCATCCCAATATTTCAAGCTTACCAAAGGTTCCATCCCTTTTCAACCCACAAATAAAATCGGTGACATGACATGGTGTCACAAGAGGGGAACAAGAGGAAAAATGACTATCTTTCTTATAACATTTTGCCTTCCTTTTCTCATGCTTCATGAGACATGATTTCAAAAGTCCCTTTTCCAAACAGGTGACAGACATTTTCTAGTTTGTCAGAGTTCTTTCTAAAAAAAATGGCACTCAGAATTAGACACAATATTCTAGATAAAAACTAACTAGAGAAGCATATAATATGACTAACACCTCCTACAGCTGGACACCAGTGCTGCCCTAGATTGCATGTGTTGGCTGCAATGTCATCATAGAGGGAGACTTGCTTCCAATTCCTCATTGCCTCCCCCTCAATAGATAAGATGTTAATACTATTCATATCTCAAATGAGATAATATTTGTAAAGTGCTTAGCACAGTGCCTAGCACATAATAGGTGCTTAATAATTGCTTATTTCCTCCTCAACCCCAAAAGTAGGTGTTTGAAATGAACTAGAAATTCTCACTATGACACCTCTGACAAGGGATTATCCAGCATTTGATTGGATACCTTCTGTGATGAGAAACTCAGAATTCTCCACCTAACAAAGCACTCCATTCCATTATTCAACTGTTTCCATTATTTTAAAAAAAGTTTTTTAAATTTATATTAAACTCTATTATTTTTACCCACAAATCCTTGTTCTGGCCTCTGGGGCTAAAACCTAATCTAACCCCCTTTCCATAGCACAAACCTTCACATTCTTGAAAATCCCTATTACACACCCCTTGTCTTTTCTTCAGTCCAAACAGCTCCACGGATCTCCATACAGGATTATATTGAGTCTTCCCAAACTCCCTGTTCGCTGGGCACATTCCAGCTTGTTAACGTCTCTAAAAATGCAGTTCCCAGAACTGAACAGAACACCCCAGATGTTTGCCTTTGGCTATTTTGCCATCATACCTCTCTTCACTCTTATTGTCACCTACCCAGTCTCTGCACTAATTCCACCAGCCACTTCCAGAGGATGTCATTAACCTGCCAGGTATTCCCAATACAAATGGCTTCTCCAATCTGCTAATCTAAGAAAGTCTTCCTAAAGCCACAAGCATGTTTCCTATTCCTACAATAATCATTATTTTCTTTCTGGTCTGCTGATTTCATTTATTTAAGGCACATTAAATGCAAGACTACTGAGGAATTAAGCATCATTTCCATTCCTGAGAGAGTACTAAGATGGGAATCAGCTGAAAGAAATGCAGTTGGAGGAAACTCTAACCCTGACTCTTTCCTTCATTGGCCTTGCAGAGAAGATGTCTGCTCTGATCTTAGAAACACCAAGACAAGCTTAAACGTAAGCTTATCAGCAGCATCAGAGTGACCAAACCAGGCTACCAGTCTAGAGAAAGTATTGGCTTAGTTAGTTCCTCTCAAGATGAACTTTGCAAATTACAATAATAGCTAATACCATTGTAGCATTTACATAGTACTTTAAGGCCTGTGAAGCACTTCACAAATATCTCGTAACAACCCTGGAAGGTAGGTGCTAGTGTTATCCCCATTCTTTACATATGGAAAAACTGGACAGACAGGGTAAGGGACTTGTCCAGGGTCACACAGCTAGCAAGTGTCTGAGGTTGGATTTGAACTTAGATATTCCTGTAGTGCCCTATCCATCGTACCACCTAACTTCCCTAAATACAGGGTATTCCTAAAGTCTGGACACACAGGCAAAAATGCATATTTTTGAGAAATGAAATGAATGAAATTTTCAACATTTTATTTAATTGGAATATTAACGAATAACATCTTCAATATAATTTCCATCTTTTGTGATGCACTTTGCAAGATTCACATGAACTCAATGCAATAACTCCACATTGTGGTCAATTTTAGCACATTCACTCTTTATGCGTTCAATCAAGTGTGTTGTATCTGTGATTTTCATTGAGTACACCTTCTCCTTTAGCATACCTCAGAAAAAGAAGTCAAGGAGGCTAAGGTCTGTTAATATTCCAAATATTTCAAAATCTGCAATTTTGCCTGTGTGTCCAGACTTTAGGGACACCCTATACAACAGTCAGAACATCTAACGCTCCACTCATTTGGCTCCCAGGCCAAATGAGAACCAACTGACACTAGAGTTTTCCACCTGAAAATTTTATCAAATAGGTTTTGTCTCATTAGCTTATGTGTGTGAACTAGGGGGTCAGGAGGGCCTAACCACTTGACCACCACTAATTTTTTTAATTGCATTGAAAGATGTCTTCAGGTATCTGAAAGACTGTCTCAAGGAATAAGAACTAGACCTCCTGACTGTTCCCAGGGGTGGAACTTAAAGCAATTGCAGAGATTGCAGAGAAATAAATTTTGACTCAATATGAAGAAGAAGAAGAAAAAGGCAAGTGTGATATAATGGATAGGGAACTGACCTTGGAATCAGGAAGACCTAGGTTTAAGGCTCATCTCTGACACATGCTGTGTGATCCTCAGCAAGCCACGTGGCCTCTCTTAACCCCTTAAAAAGGCAACTTTCTAAGTCTCATGCTATAGGGTGTAAATCATGTGGAAATGTACATTAGGTAGAGAGAGTTATATACGAAAACTAAGTACTATGTAGTATGTATAAGATGTCTCAAAAGCATCTGGGTCTGAGTCTTGACTCCATCACTTACAACCTATTCTTGACTCAGATACATGTTATACATGTGCACATACATATATGTATATGTACACATGTATTCATATATGTGGGAAAACTTTTTAATGATAAGCACTATTCAAAATTGCTCTGTTCTCTGTCACTAGAAGTCATCACGGAGAGCCTGGATGGCCCTTCTTGTCAGGGGAATTATAGAAGAGATTTCAGTACAAGTACAGGTTGCACTAGATAATCTTAAAGTTCCTTCCTACAAGTGAGATTCTGGATTTAGGGGAACTTGAGGTCTCTAGAGGAAGTACTTTACCTAGGCCAGGGGTAGGGAACTTGCGGCCTCAAGGCAACATGTGGCCCTCTAGGTCCTCAAGTGAGACCTTTTGACTGAGTCCAAACTTCACAAAACAAAATTCCTTAATAAAAGGATTTGTTCTGTAAACCCTGGACTTAGTCAAAAGGCCATGCCCAGGGCCACATGTGACCTCAAGGCCACAGGTTCCCCACCCCGGCCTAGGGTTACTCAAACATAGTTAGTAAGTAATGGAACCAAGACATCTTTCTACTATAAAACACTCTTCCTCTTTTACAAATAAAAATGTGAAAAAAAAATTTGATTCTCACAATTTATACATAAACTGCATTTTTCCCAGCAACTTCTTGGGAAGCCATTCCCTGCCAAATTCAAAAAGATCAAAATGATTAAGAAGGGAAATTTATTGCAAGTCAATTCAGTTCTATAAAAATCTATGTACAAGATACTACTAGGCCAAGGAGATACAAGGGCAAAAACAAGCAGTTTTGACCCCAAGGGATCTACATTCTATCAGGTGGAGGTGGGGAGAATACATATACACAGATCAGTAAATACCAAGTATATATAAAACAATTTCAGGAGCAGCGGCTCATGAACAAATGGGTAAGATCAAGAAAGGTCTTCAGTATGAGGGAGCATCCAAACCGAGCCTCGAGGGAAGCTGAGGATTCTGAGAGGTAGAGGTGAAAAGAAAGGGCAACCCAGGCATGAGGGAAAGCCTGTTCAAAGCCATGGAGGTGGGAGAGAGAATATCATATACAGGGAACAGCAGATAGATCAGTTTGGCTAGAACAAAGAACAAATGAATGGGAAAGTAATATGCAGTCTCTGAGAAGGTATGTGTCCTAGAACCAGAGCATGTGACTGAGTGGATGGTTAAGGAACACCTAGAAACAGTCATAACAACTTCTGCAAGAATAGATCATAACAGAGGAACCTTATTTCATTTCTTAAAAAAGTCACTAGCAGGGTAGAGATCAGGATAATACTATAAATATCATTTACCTACATCAAAATATTTGATAAAATTCTCATGGATATTTTTCAGACAAAATGGAGAGATGCAGGCTAGACGATAGTATAGTCCGGTAGATTTTGAACTAGTTGAACGACTGGACCAATGAGCAATCACTGACGCTTTGGTGTTAAATTGAAGAATCATCTCTAGTGATACGTTCTATATATCTCCGGTCAACTCTGTGCTGGTCAACATTTTTATCAATATCTTGGATGAAGGTATAGAAGACATGCTTATCAATTTTACAGATGACACAAAAAGGGTAGGGCTAGCTTAAGTACCAGATAACAGTCAGAATTTGAAAATAACTCAACAGGGTAGAATAATGGGCCATGCTAAAAGTGAAATTTCATAATTATACACTGGAAATTAAATAATCAATTTCGAAAGTTCAAGATGTGGGGTAGGGGCCAAGCATAGCTAGAGAGACATTTTTCTGAAAAAAAAGATCTAAGGGGCTTAGTGGACCACAAGCTAAACATTAGTCAACAATGCGAAATGGCTGCCAAGAAAGCTAATGCTAATCCTAAGCAGTAAGGGGAGAGAGATAATGTCCAAAACCCTGGAAGTTGTAATTCTGCCATACCACAAATTTCTGCATCATCCCACATTTCTAGCCAGACCACAAATGGAACATTGGGTTCATTGCAAAAGGCCTCTGACAAACTAGAGAGTATCTAGAGGGCAATCAGGATAGCAAAATGCCTGGAGACAAACACCATGTAATAGAGATGAAAGGAACTAGAGATGTTCACATATTTGAAAGATTTTTGAAGAAGAGGGAATGGATGTGTCCTGCTTGACTCTAGAGGGCAGAATGAGGAGAAATAGGTAGAAACTAAAGAAAAGCCAAGTTATGTTGCTAATGATTAGAGCAATTTAAAAGTCGAATGGGCTGAAACAGAAAGTAATGAATTTCCATAGACCTGGAATTTTCAAACAGACATGAGATGTTCATTTGTTGTAGATGGGATTCTCAGTCAAGCCCAGTTTGGATCAGATGGCCTCCAAAGTCCTTTCCAATTCTTAGATTCTAAAATTCAGTAATTCTGTGAAATCGTTCCTTTATTTGGATCCGTCATCACCCTACATGGCTAACCAAATGTTGAAAGTAGCAAACTCTTGTTCATTGCTTCCATTTCTCTTCTAACAACTGTATGTTGCTTCTAGCTTTCCAGGAAGCAATTGGCCATTTAAGTTGGAAATACCTGATGTATTTCTTCTGCCTATTTGAATACCCTGCTGCTGGAAGTGAAATTACCTGAGGGTGATTGGACTGACTAGGACATGAGCGGCTGGACTAGATCCCTTTCCCTTGAATCTGATTACATTCTATTATTATGCTATCTTGCTGCATATGTGAATCGTGTCCTGATTTAATAAACTACATCTAACTTACCACTAATTATTCATTTACTAGAATATAAAATGAGGGCTCAGGGAAAATAGTATATGCATCGGTAGTTGTAGCATGTAAGAAGGGAAAAAAGGAAGCATGTATTTCTTACCTAATCTGTCAGCTCTTTATCCCTCCGTACTTCTCAAGGTGGGGAGTATAATGAAAGAACAAGGTTTAGAGTTAAAAGCCTAGGCTTGAAAACCCAATTTGTTTTCTGGTTATTTCATCAAAGGCAAGTCATTTCAATTTTCTTCATCTTGGTTTCCTCATCTATGGAGGAAGAAGAATACATTTACGGGACAACTAGGTAGTACAGTAAGTAGATTGCTGGTCCTGGAGTCAGGGAGACTTATCTTCTTGAATTCAAATCTGCCCTCAGATACTTATAAGCTATATGACCCTGGGCAAGTCACTTAACCCTATTTGCCTTGGTTTCCTCATCTCTAAAATGAACTGGAGAAGGAAACGGCAAACCACTCCAGTATCTTTGCCAAGAAAATCTCAAAAATGAGTCAAAAATCCCACTAACAGTCAAACATGACTGAAAAATGACTGACCAACAAAATAACATTTGTACTACCTACTTCACAGGCTTTTTAAAAGAATCAGGTTTTACTTATTTACTTAGTTTGACTCTGGTGGGAAAAATGAGGTACATATTGGTGGAAACTATAGGAAACCAGATTTTTGGTGCCACAAAAGGAAAATTTTCCCCCAAAATAAAAACTCTGCAAAAATGGAGAGGGCTGTCTCATGGAGTGGTGATTTTCCTGTTGCTAGAGGCCTTCACATGGGGGCCAGGTGAATGTTTTGTAATACATTGCAGAGAACTAATGCTTTGAACAGGAATACTGTTATGCATCAGAGAGATAGAGAGTATAACTGTCATTTGCAGAACTAAAAATGTTTACCATACAGAAAACAATGGACAAGTGCATGCTGGGTGGGAGCAAAGGACAATGGGAATCACCAAAAGAAAATAGGAGTCAAAGATACTCTCAAGAAAGCATACCCAGCCAATTCAATAAACATTTAATAAGTGCCAGGCATTGTGCTAAGTGCTGGAGATGAAACTAACTAAAAGGATAGTCCCAGCCCTCAAGGAGCTTACAGTCTAAAGGGAGAGACAACACACAAAAGGAAGCAGGAAATTGGTGGAGTACCCTAGAGGGTATCTTGTTTCATGCAGTTTAAACTAGGCAGAGCAGCAGATGCAAAAGTTTCTGCCCTTTATAAAGGAAGGCATTGGGAAGAGTTTGGTGCTATACTCTCCAGCCCTCCAATCAGAGGGAAGAGGAAGCTGATGGTGGTAGTGTTGATCTGGCTTGAATTAGCAACATGAGTTTAGAAGTGATCAGCTTACCCTGGTTGGGGGGTGGAGGCAGGGAATCATTCCCTAGAGTTGAAACCAGGTGGAGCAGCAGATGCAAAGAGAAAATAGGAGAAGGTAGGCTATTCACATGGCAAGACACGTAGACAGCTATAATGTGTCAGAGGAAAACAAGGAAGGCCTCTAGCATATTGGATAGATCCTATATGGCAAACTCTTGGAAGAACACAGACAAAAGTTACACAGGATGGCCAAGCATAGATGAGTTACCAACTGTATTTGGAGATAGGGGGACTCTCCAGTTGATGAGGTTATAGATCCATTTGAATATTTAAGTATTGCAGCAGCATTGTTTCCCGAAGAACCAAGGAGTTACTTTCAGGTTTGATCTTTGGGTCAATAATAGCTGAGAAGAATGACTTCATCTGTCAGGGATATCATAGATGAATGTGAACTAAGTGTATCCAAACTGATATAAGGACTGAGCTGACTGTGTCCCAAAGGTATTGGAAGAGTTATTTGTACTTGGTTTTTGCTATATCTTTGAAATAAAAATTCCTTTTTGAAAGCTCATTGATATGAAATGGTGAAATAGAATTGATCTCCAGGGGCTAACCATGGGGGAAATACAACCAAAGAGGGCTAGAGCCAATGACAGCAGAGAAGACACATTCAATGTCCCTCAAGATACCCTGGAACCCTGAGAGTAGTCTGCTTGGATCTAGGAGAGTGAATCAAACATATTTGTTATAGCTATAACATACAATATTACATAAACACATTGGAGGTTTAAAAAACTAAGACTTAGGTGAAACCATGGAAGGAAGTCATGAGACATTTGAGTCCTGCTCTAAAGGATAACAGGAATACAAAAGTTGAAGAGAGGGAGAAAACATTTCATTCATGGAAAAATGTTGGCAAAGTCCAGGAGGTTAAGAGAGCACAAGCCATATTCACAGGGACCAAAGGTAGACCAGTTTGACCATCACACAGCCCATCTGATGGAGAATTTTCTATGGGTATTTTCTTATGAGTCAAGAAATATAAATGGCAAATGTGTTTAGAGACAGCTAGATGGCACCGTGGATGAAGTACTGAGTCTGGAGTCAGGAAGACTTGAGTTCAAATCCAACTTCAGACAGTAGCTGTGTCACCCTGGGCAAGTTACAACCTCTGTATGCTTCAGTTTCCTCAATTGTAAAATATGGATGATAATAGCACCTATTCATAAGATTGTTGTAAGGTTCAAATGAGATAATATTTATAAGGCCGTTAGCACACTGCCTGACATATAGTAGGCACTTAATAAATGTTTCCTTCCTTCCTTCCTTCCTTCCTTCCTTCCTTCCTTCCTTCCTTCCTTCCTTCCTTCCTTCCTTCCTTCCTTCCTTCTTTCCTTCCTTGTTGGTGGGCTCTAGAAGAAAATGTATTAGATCTCTGATTCCCTGGTCAGAGGAAAACAAGCCATCTTATTTCAGGTTGCTATAGCTTCAAGTATGTTGTAAGCTGAGTCTAGTCAAAAATTCTGGCCTCAGACAGAATCAAGGTCCTTAAGGCTACTGAGTAACAACTACAAATAAGATTAGGCTATGGTCAGGGCTTGCTCTCTGTTAATGGCCTAGAGGCTGACTTTGCAAGATATAAGAGGTATGATAATAACTCACGCCTCTACAGCCCTGTAAGGCTTATAAAAATGCTTTTCTCAGTATTTTTAACCTCACTTTATAAAATAATAGACATTTGCATAATGTTTTGCATACATTATCTCATTTGATAGAGTAGTCTTGTAGGGTAGATTGGATAGGTGGTGTTTGTTATATCTATTTTAGAAAAAATGAGGTCATATCCATTTTAGAGATAAATGAAATAATATTTATAAAGTATTTTGCAAAACTTAAAGCACCATCTAAGTAGCTATTATTATTTTTAGCTATAATGTATAATATATATTTCTATAGCTATAATGTATATTGTTTAATTAGCTATAATGTATAATTCCATCTCCAAATCATTTAAAATGAGGAAACTAAGGCAAACGGGGTTAAGAGACTTGTCCAGGCTCACACAGCTAACAAGCATCTGAGGTCAGATTTGAACTCAGGAAGACGAGTCTTCCTGACTTTTGTCCCGAGACTCTATCCACTTCACCACCTCATTGCCCCTTTATTAGAGATGAGGAAATTGTGACTCAGAGACAAAAATGACTTGGCCATAGTCACACAGCTAGTAAGTGTTGGAGGTGGGATTTGAACCCAAGCCTCTCCTAACTCCAAGTCCATCACTCTTTCTGCTCCACCACACTGGGGCTCGGAAGGTAAAAATGACTTTTTCATGGTCACACAGTGAGCAAGCATTAGTTGGAACTGGCCTTTGAATCCTACGGTACTGTGGTAAGAGCTAGAACACTGGATATGGAGTCACATGACTTAGGTTCGAATGCCACCTCTGCTATTTACTTGGCCATCAATCAACAGACAAATATTTACTAAGCATTTGCAAAGTACTAGGGACACAGAGACAAGAGTGAAACAATCCCTGACCTCAAAGAGCTTATATTTTAATGACAAGTCAATCCTCATTTCTGAGGCTGTTTTCTCATCTGTAAAATGAGGGGATTAGAGCAGATGGTCTCTAAGCAGCTTCCCTTCCAGCTGTAAATCCAAATATCCTGTGACTTTAAATCCAGCCTTCTTTTTGCTCTATCATACTGCCCTCTATGTACAGGAAAAAAATGCTGGGCCAGAAGTCAGAAAACTTGCCTTTGATTCCTGGCACCATAACATATCCCCTCCCTGGATCACTGCTTGTCATGGAGGAGGGGCTTATGCAGTTCAATGAAGCTGTGAGTTATGCCATGCAGGGTTACCCAAGACAGACAAGTCACAGTGGAGAGTTCTGACAAAAGGTGATGCACTGGAGAAGGAAATGACAAGCCACTCCAGTATCTTTGCAAAAAAAAAATCAAGCAAACAAATACAAACAGTAGCTTGGCCAGATTTCAGGAGACAGTGGAAGATTGAAGGGCTTAGAATGCCGTGGTCCTGGGGTCACGAAGAAATAGACACGACTGAACAACTGAATGACAGCACCATGACATGTTACCCAGGTGACTTAGTCAGAGGGTATAAGAAAAGGAATATAGATTTAAAGATGGAAAGAGGCTTCGAATTTACAATTGAGGAAACCCAGGCCCAGAGAAGATGGAAATTAGCCAAGGTCACTGAGGTAGTAACTCCCAGACCCACAATAAGAGCCACAATCCTCTAACTCCAAATTCAGCACTCTTTTCATTGTGCCACGGAAGCTATATCTCTGTGGCCCCATTTATCCACTAAGAGCACCTGGGAAACCTACTTATCAGATCCTTCTCTCTTGATCTTCCATGTTCTATTTCCTGCATGGGGGATCTTAAGCTATAGAAATGCAAAAGACCTTAGAGAATTACCTAGACCAGCTCTCTCATCATTAAAAGGCAGGAACTGAGACCAGGAAGTAAAGTGACTTGCCTGAGATCATATAGCAGGGACAGACTCCAACCTAGGACCCTTGACTTCTCAACCAATTCTCTTTCTACAGCTCCATGCAGTACTTGGAGCAGGGGAAATGCTCATTCCCAGTGGGAGGGAAAAAGATGAGTGCACACAATCTCTACAATATGGCACAAATCACAAGACGCATTCTTTTTATCCTTAAATATATTTTTATTTATTTCATTAAATATTTCTCAGCTAGGGCAACTTGGTGACACAGTAGATAGAACTCAGAGCCTGGAGCCAGGAAAACTCATTTTCCTGAATTCAAACACAAGCCTCAGACACAAGCTGTATGACCCTGGGTAAGAGACTTTACCCTGTTTGCCTCAGTTTCCTGTAAAATGAGCTAGAGAAGAAAATGGCAAACCACTCCAGTATCTTTGAAAAGAAAACCCCAAATGACATCACGAATAGTCAGCTATGACTGGAAAACAATTGAACAACAAATATCTCTCAACTGTATGTAAAATTTTTTTAACTTTTTTAAAAATTTTGAGTTCCAAATTCCCTCCCCCTCTCCCTCCCTGAGAAGGTAAACCATTTGACATAGATAACACATGTGAAGTCATGCAAAACAGGCAACAAGAAATGCTCTTGACAACAATTCTTCGAGGTAGATGCTATCATCCCCATTCTACATATAGGAGTTGAACAAAGAAATTCTACAATCAACCTGAAGAGTTTGCCGGGATGTCGGCAGTCTTAGTTTCACTTTTGAGGAGCATCTCCCAATAGAAGGTGACCGTGTCCAACAGCAACTTGCCAAGAGGACAAAAGATCTCTTTGTATTAAGTATTAGGGTGAGGGCTGCTTTTAGGATGAATTAGTTTGGAGATGGCCTTTGGTGCCCCCTCGAGGATGGGTTTTATGGCCCCTAAAATGAATTGATTGGTTCTGACCCTTGGATTCTTAGGAATGGAGACACCCCTCTATGCCAGTCTTTAAAAGGGAGCTGACATTATTTTTTTATTGCCTTTCTCCCTTCTACCTTCCTTCTGGAGAAATTCTGACATGGCCACAGAGGGATATCAACCCCTCCCCAACCCAGACCACACCCCTGTAACATCCAAGAGATCTTAATGCCTCTCTTAGGGAAAAGGCAAATGTGTTTAGCTATACTGCCCAAGGAGAGAGTCACTGGCCTCTTTTGCCTTTCTTTTTTCTCTTTTCTGAGAAGGAGTCACCGAGCAAACACTTAAGAGCTGTTGGCTTAAGGCAGCCAAGAGACACAGTGTATAGAGCATTAGGCTCAGCCTCAGGCACGTTCTACCTGTGTGAACTTGGGCAAGTCACTTAACTTTTGTCTGCCTCTGTTTCCTCAGCTGTACCCATCAAGAAAACTCCACATGAGGTCACAAAGAGTCAGATACAATTGGAAAACAACTAAACAAATATTTCTCAATTACACGTAAAAAATTTTTAACATTTTAAAAAATTTTGAGTTCCAAATTCTCTCCCTACTTCCCTCCTCTTCCCCACTCCCTGAGAAGGTAAGCAATTTAATCTAGATTATATATGTGAAGTCATGCAAAACATATAACAAGAAACTTTTGGACAACAATCTTTGAGGTAGATGCTATTATCTGCCTCCTAGGGTTCCTATGAGGGTCAAACAAGGTGGGATTGGAACCCAGGTTTCCTGAATCAAATTCTAGCATTGTCAAGTATGCCATACTGTCTCTGGACAGATGAAAGGAAATGGTCAGGATAACAGACAGAAAATATACTGAATGCTTACAAATTCAATCCAATGTCATTATGTCAATTTCACCAGTATATTAGATTATGCCTGCATGTATATCTACATTTGAATAGACTGGGAAGTGGTGGGGGAAAGGAGGGGCACAAAGAGACAGAGAAGGATTATGGATTGTTTCCTAGAAGCCAAAGAGACTTATTTCCATCTACCCTTTTCAATTGTCCTAAAGAGCTAATTTGAACCTACAACATTAAAAACCAGACTATTCTGTTGGAATGTAAACTCCTTGAAGGCAGATCCTTTTTGAAAAAGAAATTGTCTTTTTTTAACCCCAGCCTTAGCACAATGTCTGGCCCATAGTAAGCACTTGATTATTTGTTGTACTATATCACATTCCTTCTTCTTTCTTGACTTTGTCTTTCCACTCTTCTATCCTCCCCCACCTTTAAATCTAAGCGTTTGTATTGATTACTCCAGTCACTAGAGCATTCTGATAAAGGGGTAAATGACAAGGTGGCATTTCATTCAATTCACACTTTCAAGCCAGAAGGCTGAATCAAAAGTCTGTTCTCTATCTCCTTAAAAAGGCTTCTCACATCATATTTTTTTTTTCTGATTCTTCTGACCTCAGGCTCAATTAGCATAAGACAGTAGTGGCTCTCCCTGGAAATAAGATCATAGTCAGGAAAGTGGCCACTTTTGCAGAAGGACCTGAGACCCAGGAACAACCCTACCTGGGATTAAGGTCATCCTTGTTTACCTTATTCCTACTCGCTTTATTTGCCAGCACTTGATAATGATAGGGACACAGCTTTATCTCTAAGGCACCACTCCTGTGACCTTGGGCTCTAATTAGGAAGCATTTCACTATATCTAGCCCAATGCCAGGCTGGTATAACACTTGCCAGTCATCTCCATGCCTTGGTAGCTGAATGACTTTAGTCAAGGCATATAATCTCTCCCGGCCTCAATTTCCTCAACTATATAATAAGGAAACTAAACTGGTTGGTTGGTGTCCTTCCTGCTTGAAGAGGATCAAAATGACATCACTATGTTGGGGTCAAGTTAATGTGTCCCACTGTGACTGATCAGGCCAGTATGAGCTCAGAAGGTTCTGCCATAGGTCGGGCACAAATATTCCACACAAACGTTTGGAGGAAACTAAACTAGATGATTTCTAAAATCAGTTCTAAAATTCTAATTCTCTGTTAGTTTATTCCAGCTCTAATATTCCATGACTAAGTAATAAATGGCTGATATTTGCATATTACTTAAAGCTTCCAAAGCACATGGTGTTTTGTCTCATTTGATGCTTACAAAAACTTTGTGATGTAGAAAGAACAAGTATTCTCTTTTACAGATGAGGAAACTGAGATACAAAATGGTTGTACACAGTATCCTAACCAATGTGCCACAGGCGTGATCCAAAATCAGACCTCTTCTGAAAGCTTAAATCCCAATGTTCTTTCTACTATAGCACAGATTTTATAATCCTAATTCAATCAGTGCTATGTAAACCAGTCTTCAATTCAACTGAACAAACATGCCTATTACGGGCAAGTCACCATGTTAGGTGGACTGGAGACACAAAGACAAAAAGTCTTGCTCAGGGCTTTGGCATTTTAATAGGTGGGAATGATGGGGGGAGAGGGGAGAAGGGTTGGCAAAGCAAAAAATACGCACATATGTAAATGAATAAAAAGTAATTCTAAGAAAAAAAAAGTGTGCTAGTGACTAGGGAACTCCAGAAATACAGCTGAGTTGTTTTCAAGGAAGCCAGGGATTCTAACTACAAAGCAGAAGTGGAAAGGGGGTCATTGTGGATATTTAGAATATTTGTATGAAGACAAGGAGGTGGAAGATATAATGTCATGTGTGGGGAGCCATTAGCAGCCCAACTGACTAGGATGAAGAATGAAGGGAAGCAATACAAACCAAGATGGGAAAGGTAAATGGGAACTAGATTGTACAGGGCTTTCAATCCTAGGCAAGGAATTTTATATACATATATATATATATACATATATATATAATATATATATATATATATTTAGTAGAAGCAATAGGGAGACATTGATGATTTCTGAGTAGTGGGAGTAAGACCCGAATTTCAGGAATTACAATTTAGCATCTTTGTAGAAGGTGGATTGAAGAGGAAAGAGATTAGAGGTAGGGAGACCAATTCTGAGACTGTGGCAAAAGTCTAGGGGAGAGGTTATAAGGGCCTGCACTGTGAGAGAAGCCGTGAGTGGAAAGAAAAAAGCAGAAGCAAAGAATATTATGGAGGTAAGACTGACAAGACTTCTGCTTTTCTCGGTGCTGGATGTGGGAACTGAGGGAGAGAAAAGAGAAAAAGATGACTCCAAGGCTGTGAACTAGCTGACTGGAAATACAATGATGCTATTAACAGAAATGGGGAGTTTGAGGCAGAGATGAGTTGAGGAAGAATAAAAGTATCGCTGTGGGCAATAAAGGCCTAGTTGAAATTAGATAACATAAATTTTAATGAAGTCAACAGACATGGTTGTATGAATTTCTCCAGGAGCATTCAGCAGTATATGAGTAGGGACGCAGAAGATGGATGTGGTGGTAACCTGCAGCTGTGATTTGGCAAAGCATAAATGATCATAGGCCAAGGGGCTAGGAGTCTCATATCTTGTTACTACAAGTACTTAGCACTTCTCAACATAGAGAGACTCTAGATTTATTCTCTTCCAATCCATATGCACACAAGCAGGCTGAGAGTCTCCAGAGAGTGGCTGGCTACATCTCTCCTTCAAGGTTCTAGTGGTACTCCTGAAGGGCAGTGGGATTCCTCTAATACTATTGACTTGGGCCTCCATTTCAGTGTATTCCCTATGATAGCATCACCAATGTCAGTTAGTATTTCCTCAATATTACTGTGATTAGTATCCCCCTATCATTTAAACCATTGATTTCTTCTCAATATTATCAATAAGCAATTAAAATCATTTAACATTTATGTAACCCCTGTCCCAAAGCCCATGGGTATGGGATTCTATCCTTATGGGTGGAGATGAATGCCCTACATGAGGATGGGGCAGAGTTGGTGGGAGGTGAGAGATTCAATTCAATCCCCTTTAGAGACTCTTCAAGTGGGAATTCCCTATCAATACTCTCTAAGCAAACAACTTCTTTGAGCAGTTTTCACCTTTAAAGAAACAGTGGAAGAGATCACTTCAGATTGCTGAAGGAAAAGACTCTAGGAAGACATGAAAGGAAATAGCAGTCTCCATCATGTCCCTATTCCCAGCTTGCTATTCTAGAGACTTCTTTAAGTCAAGGTATCTCCATGAGGAGATAATCTCCTGTTACAATTGAAAATCTTTACTTTTGACTCCTCCCTCTTCCAAAACCATTGCAGCTAACTGGTCACCAAGTCCTGTCAATGTTACCTCTTATAATGTTCCTCTCATCTGTCTCCTCTATACTCTCTCACTGCAATTGCCCTAGGAAAGCTCCACATGACAATTGGCCTATTCGATAGCCTCCCAAAAGGTCTTTTCATATCAACTCTCTCCCCTTTCTAAGGTATCCTTCAAATCACTGTAGACACAAAAATGGGTCAAGCCCTTTACCTACTCAGAACCCTCCAAGAATTCCCATGTATCCAATTCTTAAAGTCCAAACTCATTCACATAACAGACTCATTTTGATAGCATTCAAGGTCCTAAACAATTTCTTTCCAATCATTCCCTGCTTGTACTCAACCTTCTGGCTAAACTGGGCCCTACGTGTTGAATTGTTCTCAAGTTTCTCTCCAGAAGTATGATTTCAGCTATTATTTTGAAAATGGACAAATCTTCAGAAAATTTTTATGTCACTGGAAAATGAGTGAGCAAGATCATGAAATCATAGATCAAAGATAAGAAGACTTTAAAAACCCTACTATGTGTTGTTAGTCAATATGCAATTCTCTATATATGGAACAATCTCTCTCTTGTTCCCGACTTTTACTTAATTCATTGGAGGGGGGAAAAATAAATCTACCCTATCTTTTAAATACCAACTCAAAAGCTTCCTTCTAAATGAGTCCTTCCCTGGCCCCATCAGATGGTAATGAACCCGGCTCCAACACACACGCTTCAGTTAGCTCTCTGTTTGTATATTTCTTCTGTGTTTGTGTTTCTTGGACGGGAAATATGGTGTAACAGAAAAAAGCTTTAACTTTGGCATCGTGAAACCTGGATTCAAATCCCAGCTCTGTGGCTTAATAGTTATGTGACCCTAGGAAATTAATTTCAACTCTCTGAACCTTGACTTCTTCATTTTTTAGTGGGCATAATAACATGTGTATTGAGTATCTCCCAGAATTCCAGAGAAAGCTCTCTGGATTTTTGAAAATCCTGTACAAATGTGATTTGTTACTATTACTTTGTAGTGTTATTTGCAAATATATCACATTTCTCCCCTGGACTAAAAGCTACCTGAGTGTAGGAATACCATCTCATTTAAATTCTGTATGTCCTCCAGCATCTGGCATAGTATTCTACATAGAAGAAGTGCTTAATAAATGTGTGTTCAATGGAATGGAATAGAATGGAATTCACGTGTTACCTGGGATGGGCACAATAGAACCCTGCAATATACCTTAGAATTCAGTCTTATTTTCCTAGTTACAGATTGCCTTTAAGAAAGCAAAACTCCAAAGATGGCGACTGGAAAGCAGTAACTGGCGTGAGCTCCCCACCAAGTCCCTCCAAAAACCTATGAAAAAATGGCTCTGAACCAATTCTAGAACTGCAGAACCCACGAGGGGGCAGAGGGAAGCAGGACTCCAGCCCAGATCAGCCTGGATGGTCGCGGGGTAAGGTCTGTCCCGAACAGAACTCCCAGCCCCCAGCCGAGGGGAGCTGAGCTGAGCCAAGCAGAGCCCAGTGCTCCGCGCGGGGCAGCAGACCGTGGACCGACGAGACCTGGAGTGGAGCGGAGGGTGCCCTAGCTCGCAGAATTACTGAGCTGTGGCATGTACCAGACCTCACAACCCACAAACAGCAAAAGGTTAGTGGGGAAAGCAGCGGGATGGGATCGGAGTTTGCGGTTCGACTTCCACCCCTGAGGCAATGGAGGCGGGGCAGCTCTAGAAATTCAGCTGCAGTTGCTTCTGGCCCCAGGCCCACCAGGTGGGAGGAATTAAGTGGCG
>CM053622.1:92694461-92716239 GCA_028646595.1 Phalanger gymnotis
GGGGGGGTGGAAATGGGGAGAAAATCTGTAATTCAAACGCATGTGAAAATCAATGCTGAAAACTAAACATATTAAAAATAAATTTAAAAAATGTATATTCAGCCCTTCTTTGCTAATGGAGAAAAAATTCCCATTCCCCACAAAACCACTGGTCTAGGAAATCAGAAAACATGTGGGCCCTCCAGCATCAACATTAGAAGGCTGGCTGCTGATATCATTCTGACTAACTTAAACAGTCATGCAGTAACATCCTAAAGACATGCTATTATTCTCCAGCATTGGCAATGAACACACAGTGTTCATTTCTGCAGTCCTTTCCAAGGGCTATTCCCCCACCCCCACCCCAGTATCTTCATTACTGGCAAGCATCACAAACACTTAGAACTTGACTTCCTTTTGTTATAACAGATTGAAAGTATTGGTGTCAGCTAATTGGCTCACCCAACTCAGCTTTAAAGAGCATAAAACACTACATATATATAAGAGCATCCGGCATCATAGTCTCTGTAAATGCACAGCTTTGCTGGAATCAGCAGGAAGGTCTGGAGCTTGCTTGTGCCATCTTCTGGAAGAAGGGGGAAGATTTTCTTGAAATAAAGGCCAAATGCTTGGAACTGACAGTTTGCTCTTTAGAATATTAGAACTGGAAAAGATCTTAGAGCATGAAAGGAGAGTAAGCATACAGAAAATAAGATGTTAAAGTTGGAAGGGGCCTTAGATACTAAAGTGGGCTAACAAATGTTTAACAACTGTCCTTCCAAGAGAAAATACTCTTTGCAACACACTTTTAAGTTTAATCTGACTTATTAACATTTTCTTTGTTAGGGCAGCAAGATGGCAAAGTAGATAGGGCCTCAGATCAGGCAGACCTGAGTTCAATTTTTCCCTTAGTCACTTACAACCTGTGTAAGCAAGGAAGCAAAGAAAAGATGGACAATACTTAACACATGGTGTATTATTTATCATACAGGCTTTCTTGAAATGAAAATTTATTGTTACATATTTTGGATCCCCTCGTGTTCTATTATGTACATGACATGCCTTTTTTTTCCTTTCTTACTTCGTATTTAAGTTTCAGCATTTAAGTTTATTATATGTTTGTGTTTCTTTTCTCTATTCTGTATTTGTGTTCTGGTAAAATAAAAAAAATTTAAAAATAGAATGCATGATGGGGAGTAATGGTAAAACAATTTAGGAAATTTGATTGCAGACTGTGAACTTTTTTTTTTAACAAGGTAGGACAAAACTTTATTTGAATACTTTACTGAATACTTAATCTGAATGACAGCCGGTATTTCCTAGGCCTTTGCAGAAGATACCCTCCCCAGTCATTGTATTTTGAGGTCCTGATGGTGCAATTTTTCCCCAGATGGCTGGGCTGAGACTGGATGGTTTGTGTGTGCTACAGAACTAGTCAATTTGGGATCCGCCTGGTTCTCCAGCTGGGCCTCAGGCCGGTCCCCCCAGAGCTGGTGCCTGGGGTCATTGAGAAATCTGTGGCTTCGCTGGCATGTTAGACAAGTCTGTACCATCCAGCGCTGGCCTCAGTGACGCCTCTGCCGCTGGGTGCAGGTCAGACCAGGGATGAGGAGGGAGGAGCAGCTGCGACAGAGGGTCCTCTTCACCCAGGGGTACTGTCGCAGGACGAGGCGCTTCTCGATGCTTCTTTCCATGTAGCAGTAAAACCTCGCCAGTGCCTGGTTCTCAGGGTTCTGGGCTAAGATGCAGTGGGCAGCCTGGTATAGGAAGCTGAGTCTCTGAAAAGCCTCCTTGTCTTTCACCTGCCCGCCATCACCTCTGCAGCTCTCACACCAGACTGTGAACTTTTAAAAATTCCAAACAGAGGGGTTTGTGTTTTATTCTAGAGGCAATAGGAACCCTTGAAGCTTCTTGAATAGGAAGTGACATCATTAGCCCTGTGCTCTAAGAAAATCAATCTGGCAGTATGTAAAATGGATTGGAAAAGAGAGAGACTAGAGGTAGGGATATAAATGAAAGAGTTACTGCAGTAGCCAGGTAAGAGGAAACGAGAGACTGAATTATGATGGTGGCCACGTAAGAAGAATGAATGAGATGGATATGAGAGATGAGTTAAAAATCAACAAGCTTTGACAATTGATCGTACATATTGGAAGAAAGTGATAAGAGGCAGAAAAGAATTGGAGATGATTCCAAGGCTGAGAACTTGGGTGACTACAAACATAATGTGATGTTTCCCAGGGTGATCAGGGGAAAAGAAAAAACTTAGATTCAGAGCAGCTCTCTTTGTGGTGGCAAAGAAATGGAAATTGAGGGGATGCTTCTCAATTGGAAATTGGCTGAATGTTGTGGTATGTGGTTGTGATGGAATGCTAAAATACTAATAAGAAATGATGACGAGGTGGAATGTAGAAAAACATGGAAAGACTTGCACAAAATAATGAAGAATGAAATGAGCAGAACCAAGAAAATGGTGTATACAGTAACGGCAACATTGTTTGAAGAACTATGAACTACTAAGTTATTCTGAGTATTATAAATACTCAAATCAACTACAAAGCACCTCTAAAGGAAGATGCTACCCACATCCAGAGAAAGAACTGGTAAATAGAAGTATGCATAGAATAGTTTTGTGTATGTTTGTGTTTATTCTGAACTGTCTTCCTCCCCACCCCACGCTAGAGAAGACTACTATTTCTCTCTTCCTCTCTCTCTCTCTCTCTCTCTCTCTCTCTCTCTCTCTCTCTCTCTCTGTCACACACACACACACACACACACACACAGCCTTCTCTAGTGTGAGGAGGGAGAAAGGGAGATAGTTTAGAACTTAAAATGTAACAAAAAAAATTAAATTAAATTTTAAAAAAATAACAAAAAAGAAAGATAATGGTGCCCTAGACAGTAAAAGCTTTCTCGACCTCATTCTTTAGTTGGATAGTTTTACTATGCCATCTCAAACAAATTGGCAGGTGTATTCCTACTGGGGACCCAAAAGGATTTCTCTTGGCTCCTTTTCAAGGAGAGGACATTTGGAGAAAGTACTGAGGGATGTGTCCAATGGTCAGAAGAACAGAAATAGAGGGAAACAATCTTTCCCACCCTGCCACCTTAGCAATGATTAGCTAAGAAATCCCAGGACATCTCATTCAATTTATTTCCCAAACCACATGAATAATAATAAAATGGCAAATGCTTCATTTCCCAGAGATGTCAATGGGAGAATCAAATGGTTGTAATTTGCCTCTAGTTGAATCATCAAAAATCTCCAGGGTTTTTTATTTATTGTTTTTCATTTATAGCAACAATTAATTGAAGAAAAACTACTGAAGATACAGGAAACAGCTGTATCAATGGTATTATGGGTTTCTAAGTCTTCTGAGTTAGCGTATTTGAGGACCAGAATCCATTAGAAATGAGAAGGAGGGGAGCACGGAAGAGGAGAGTGAACTAGGCCCCTGGGCAACATTTATGACTCTCACTGAGTTCATTTCACAGCTCTTACCCAGAAAACACTTTTCCACTGCATGTTCTCCCTTGGGGTAAGACACATCTAGCACTCAGACGTGTGGAATCAGTTTCAGAGGAGAAACTAGCCTCCAGCAAAGAAGGCTGGGAAAGCCCCCACAATATCTCCACATTATCCAAATAGTAAAGTGGGGCCACTAGGGGCCGGCCACAGGAGCAACAGCTTTCTGCCATCTTATTTATGGGTATATACAATGGGAACCATAAGCTCTCTGCTCGATTCTGATTCTGTCTGTATCTCAGGCAAGTCAAGGCACTTCAGGCAGTGCTGCTGTAAGGAGGTTACAAGGATGATTTTGTTCTGCTTCTAAATCACGTAATAACAGGAGGAAGGTTCTTTGCAGCTCTTGACTACTTACACCTACTGTCCAGGCCTGTGTTTGTCCAGCTCCCACTGGACATAACTTCTACTACAGCCAGGATTCCAGGCCCTAGGGCAGACCTAAGGATATATATATATATATATATATATGTGTGTGTGTGTGTGTGTGTGTATGTGTGTGTGTGTGTTTGTGTGTGTGTATGTGTATATATATATATACATACACATATACATATATACATATATACATATATATGTGTGTATATATACACACATATATACATACATATAAACACACATATATACATATGTATGTATATATGTGTGTATGTATACATGTATATATGTTTGTACATACAGATATATGCACACATACACATATCTATATATGTACATGTATATATTAAATATCTTAAAGCACTATATAAATGCTAGCTATTATTTCTGTTTGACTATCATGTGCGTATATATGTTATTCAGTCATTTTTCAGACATCTCTGACTCTTCATGACCCCATTTGGGGTTTTCTTGGCAAAGTTGGCCAATTCCTTCTCCAATTCATTTTTACAGATAAAGAAACTGAGGCAAACAGGGTAAAGTCACTTGCCAAGGTCACACAGCTAGTAAATGTTTGGGGCCAGATTTGAACTCAGGAAGATAAGCCTTCCTGATTCCAAGCTCAACATTCTGTCTGCTGTGCCACCTAGCTGCCTGAGTATATACGTACATCCACATAAATATATGTTTATACACACACACGTATATGGTACACACAAATACACACATATACAAAGCAGAAAGCACACTGTGTTACCAGAAGTCTCATTGCTCTCTCATGTGGCACAAGGCCAGAAGGAAGAATGTCAAGGAACACACATGTTATGTGTATATACTATGTGTACAAAGTGTATTGCACTGTGCAAACATGCATATTTTCATATAAACATGCATATGCCAATATGCATTTATGTTGTTGTTTGTTGTTCAATCGTGTCTTACTCTTCATGACCTCATGGACCAACTGTCCATGAGGTTTTCTTTCTTTCCCATTTCCTTCTCCAGTTTTAGGCAGGGATTAAGTGACTTGCCCAGGGTCATACAGGTACTAGGTGTCTGAGGTCATATTTGAACTCTGGTCTTTCTGACTCCAGGCCTAGGGCTCTATCCACTGAGCCACCTAGCTTCTCCCTATGTGTGTATCTATACACACATATGTAGTATGTATGTCAAGGTGGTTCCTTGCCACTTTCTTGCCAGCTCTGTGCCACACCAGAGATTACTGAGGCTCCAGGTGACACACTCATGCTTTCTGCTAGGTTCACAACATACACACATGTATGCATATTTATATGCGTACATGCACAATATGTATGTGTATGAGTGTACATGCATTTGCATACATGCACATACTCTCAGCTGGGGCAAAGGGAATGGTGGCAGAGAAGCTCATGTCATCTCTAGGCCATATTTTCAGTCCTAGTTGTCATCTCCCTTGTCACCAACGGGTCCTGCTAAAAGTGGAAAACAGTCAAAAGGTGGTGTGCGACAATGGTAAGGGCATTACATCAGAAGTTGGAGGATGGTCCTTTTGGATTTAAGGAAAAGAGACCCAGCTCATGTTCTTGAGGAACTTGACATAACTAATAAAACTAATAACAATAACAGCTGGTATTTATCCAGAGTTTAACATGTGCCAAGCCCTGTGCTAACTGCTTTACAGGTATTATCTCATTTAATCTTCACAACAACCCTGGGAGGTAGATGCTATTACTATCCCCATTTTAGAGATAAGCATACTGAGACAAACAGAGGTAAAGTGACTTGCCAAGAGTCACACAGCTGGTAAGTGTCTGAGGCTGGACTTGAACTCAGCTCTCCCTGACTTTGGGCCCAGTGCTCTATCCACTGTGCCATCTAGCTGCCTCTAAATTATAAATTACCTATAAACTATTGATTTTAAAATAAAGCAGTACTGGTGTGCTGCAGTGGAAAGAGGGCTAGATTTGGAGTTGAAGGACCCGGATTTGCATTCTGCCTCTTGAGGTCATAGTTCAAATCATTCCCCTGCCACTTATTAGTAGGGTGACCTTGGGTAAGTCATTCTTCTCTCTGAGTCTCACTTTCCGGTAATCCAGCTCCAAGCTAATGGTTCCACGTTCAGATGACTTGCAATCTGTGTGACCTAGGTTAAGTCATTTCAGCCTGTTTCCTCCCTCTTAGCTCTAAGTCAATGGTCTCACAATTCTATCATTTATTGATAGCATCAATAAGTGTGTGACTTTGAACAAATCACTTCCCCCTGAGCCTCAGTTTCTTCATCTGTGATAAGAGAGGGTCAGTCCAAATGATGTCAAAGAATACCCTTCAAGCTCTAAGTATAGAATCCTATGACATCTTCCAGTTTGTGACCCTAATCCTCTTTGTCTGGAGTTGGGACATTCCACAGCATGTGTGAGGTCAGTTCTGCTATGTGTACTTCCAGCTTCAGAAGCATAAAGGGTGTAGGCAGTGCCTGTGGGGAGCAGACCTCAGGTACCTTTGAATACACCAACTTTGAGGGACCTAGAAAGGGACACACACAGATTGTTTTTTCAAAAACCCCTCAGGGCTTGCATTTCTGCACTCACCTGTCACTCTAGTGATGCCCACAGGCCCTCTACTCCCTCTGAAGGAAGGAATCTGATGAAACTACTTGGAAGCTCCTGATCTTAAATCCCAGCCCTATATGAGCCAGAGCTAGTCACTAGCCAATCTGGGAAAAAATTTCCTTATCTATGTGATTTGTCCAAGGTCATAGAGTGAATGACAGAGAAAATAAAATCCAGATTTCCTCAGACTTTGGTATTCTTTCAGGTACAGCACAGGAAGGGTAATCAGGGCAGAATCTGGCAAATGGTCTTTTCTATCTGGCCTGCCATTCAGTGTTCCTAAGTCTTGTCTCCCCCCATTTGGAAGGCAAACTTCTTAAGGGAAGGAATTGTCTGGTTTTTCATTTGCATCTCCAATATTTATTACCATGCTTGGCATTTAGTAACTAAGAAAGAAACGCTCATTCATTCACTCACTCACTCATACACTTATGATATACTCTGAAGAGTCCTGGGCCAAGAATCTCAGGGCTCAGTCTCTCATTTCAACAAGACCATCAATGAGCTCTATGATCTGGACAATTTACTTCTTCACCTAGACGCTCACCTTCCTCCTTAATACGACCATGGAGATGGACCACCAAAGTGTCAAACTCAAATAGAAATAGACCTCTGAGGGCTGCATATTGACTTAGAAATCACCAATTAATATTATCTATACTATATTATCCTGAGTTTGGCATCTTTGGACAAGATGATCACTGAGGTTCCTTCTAGTTCTAACATTCTAGTGTGACACAAAAAAGTTTGAGAAACATAGTTTCTGGGTAGTTAAACGTTTTATTAATCATGCTAGCAATAACCTGTAAAAGGGGTCAGTGGCACTCTTGAATGCCAAAGACCCCTCATGGAACCCACTCAAAGCTTATATGTCCTTGGAAGAATGGGTGTTCCTGAGGATGGCAATCAACTCTGATTGGTTAATAATTCATGAGAAGAATGAATGTAATGAGAGATGGGCTTATTCTAATTAGGAACTGAGGGATTTGACTGATCACTCAGTCTTGGTCAAAGAGACTTATCTATTCCCATATTACCTCATCTAAGGATAATCTAGACAGAAGGGAAAATCCACTTGTTCCCAAATCTGCCTGAGTAAAACAAAATGGGCTAGAATCCATCAATTCACCTAAACTAAAATTTCTTTAGCTTTTGAAGAGATCTGAGTTTTCTCTCTCATTATCAGCCCTGCACTTCAGAGGTTGCCTGAATAACCCCCAACAGCTGATTTCTGAATGAGGAAGTAGAAAGGGGGAAAATCTTGCTTCTGATTCAATAATTGGTTATTAATACAAGAGAGAAATAATAATTTCTCTCACTAGAATTCTACTGTCTTTGAGTCCAGAGCACACACTTGCACTTTATAGAGCAGAAGCTTCCACTGTAGAGTATGCTGTGTTTATAGGGAGGCAGTCTTAGTTCACTGAGTTTCAGCCATACACACTCATGTTCTATCATTCCAAATACCTTTCCAATCTTATAGTTCCAATCTGAATTTGAGCAATCCCACACCCTATCCCTAAAGCAAGTTCCACTTTGTTTATGTTACATTAGATTGTAAACTCCTAGAGGGCAGGAACTGCCTTTATTTTTCCTTGTGTTTGTGTTCTCAGTGCTTACTATAGTGCTAAGTAAGTGCTTAATAAATGCTTGTTGCCTGCCTGTCTCCCTACTTACCACCTTGAGCCACATGCTAAGAAAATGTATTAAGGCAATGAAATATTTTATGAAGGGGAGTGGGTCTTCAGAGGGTAGCTTTCTGCCCCTATCTTACTTCCCAGAGCCAACAGCAATATAGGGTTGGGCACAGAGGTCAAGAAGTAGAGTCCAATGGTGCTCAAGAAAGTACATTGGAGATATCAGAAGATCTGGGTTCCCACTACCACATATCTATGCCTTCTGGGCATATTAGAAGCTTTCTGGGCTTCAGTTTCTTCATCCATAAAATAAGGTTAAACTAAATTATCTCCAAGGTCCTTTCCAGTTCTAAACCAATGATCCTAATTATAATTCATCAAAGATTTCTCAGTAGTTTAAATTCCAGAGACTGTACCACAGTCCCTCTATTAAATTTCTCCTAAACAGTCCTACCCTAGTGGCTCATCTACCCAAGAGTGACCCTGTATTTGTGAAAGTTGTGCCAACATAGAATAAACTCCGGCAGGTTATACCAAGTTAAAATGCATGGCTTGGTGAAAAATAACTGTATCTGGTCTAAGAACCAGCCAAGCTCAGTTCAGAGAGGCTTATCACCTGCTTGATTTCAGAGGGAAAGAGGTAGATCAATTTTTCTGCAATGGAAAGCTATATGCTAGGCATAAAAGGTTTGAAATTTGCATCAATGGATGGAGTATCCATACAAATATTTTCAGAGGATACAAAAATGGGAGTTATAGCTTGCATACTGGAGGACATTGTCAGGATCTCAAAAAGATCTTGCAGGCTAGAACACTGGGTGAAATTGATTAAGATGAAATGCAATAAGGATAAAGTACAAGATGGAGAAAGTATTGCTATAGGGCAATTTTCTTGAAAACATTTGGTAGGATTAATGGACCACAAACTCAAGATGAATCAATGGTGCAATATGGAAGCCAAGGCTGTATTTCAAAAGAAATAGTATCCAGGACTAGGGATATAATGTTCCCAATGTACTCTGTTCTGATCACATTGCCTCTAAAATATTGTATTTAGTTCAAACACCACATTTTATAAATGACATTAACAAGCTAGAGAACATTCAGAAGAAAGTAACCAGAATGGTAAAAGGCCTCAAGATCATGCCTTATGAGAGTCATGTGAAAGAACAGGATGATTTAGCCTGGGTAAGAAAAGGATAGTCAAGTAGAGAAAGGATTGGGCAAGCTCAGATGAAAAACGATCCATATCCTCAAGAAATTTATATTCTGTGGGGGCAGAGCCAAGATGGTGGCTAGAAAGCAGGGACTTGTGTGATCTACCTGCCAGGTCCCTCCATAAACCTATAAAATGGCTCTGAACAAATTTTAGAGCTGCAGAACCCACAAAATGGCAGAGGGAAGCAGGGCTCCAGCCTAGGACAGCCTGGATGGTCGCTGAGTAAGGTCTATCCCACGGAGCTGGGAGTGGAGTGGAGCAGAGCCCAGTGTGAGCCGTGCCCAGACCAACCAGACCCAGAGCCAGGCAGAACAGGCCCTAGAGCCTTGAATCAGTGAGCTATGGCAGTTACCAGACTTCTCAACCCACAAACACCAAAGACAACAGAGAAGGTTAGTGGGAAAAGCTGTGGGGACAGAGTGAAAGGAGTTCGTGGTTCAGCTACCACCTTGGGGGCAGCAGAGGTGGTGCAGCTCTAAGGACAGAACTACAGCTGCAGTAGCTTCCAGCCCCAGGCCCACCTGATGGGATGAATTAAGTGGCAGATCAGAGCAGGAGTGCAGAGCCTGATTAACACCTGAGTCCAGTCTGGGTTGGCGATTCCTGGGGGAGGAGAAGCACTGGTGTGGCAGAGCTTACTGTGTAGAAATAGCTCTGAAAACAACAGCACAATCCCTCAAGCTTGGGACAAAGTACTCTCTATTCTACAAGCAGTCATACTCCTACAAAAAACTCAAGGGTCAAGTAGTTGGCTGGGAACATGGCCAGGCAGGAAAAACAGACTCAGATTCAGACTCAGACTTTGGAATCTTTCTTTGGTAACAAAGAAGACCAAAATATACAGCCAGAAGAAATTAACAAAGTCAAAGAGCCTGCATCAAAAGCTTCCAAGAAAAACATGAGTTGGGCTCAGGCCACGGAAGAGCTCAAAAAGGATTTGGAAAAGCAAGTTAGAGAAGCAGAAGAAAAATTGGGAAGACAAATGAGAGTGATGCAAGAAAACCATGGAAAACAAGTCAATGACTTGCTAAAGGAGATCCAAAAAAATACTGAAGAAAATAACACCTTAAAAAATAGACTAACTCAAATGGCAAAAGAGCTCCAAAAAGCCAATGAGGAGAAGAATGCCTTGAAAAGCAGAATTAGCCAAATGGAAAAGGAGCTCCAAAAGGCCACTGAAGAAAATACTACCTTAAAAATTAGATTGGAGCAAGGAAGCTAGTGACTTTATGAGAAATCAAGACATTATAAAACAGAACCAAAGGAGTGAAAAAATGGGAGACAATGTGAAATATCTCATTGGAAAAATCACTGACCTGGAAAATAGATCCAGGAGAGATAATTTAAAAATTATTGGACTACCTGAAAGCCATGATCAAAACAAGAGCCTAGATATCATCTTTCAAGAAATTATCAAGGAGAACTGCCCTGATATTCTAGAGGCAGAGGGTAAAATAGAAATTGAAAGAATCCACCTATCACCTCCTCAAAAAGATCCCAAAAAGAAAACTCCTAGGAATATTGTTGCCAAATTCCAGAGCTCCCAGATCAAGGAGAAAATACTGCAAGAAGCCAGAAAGAAACAATTTGATTACTATGGAAACACAATTGAGATAACGTTAAGGTATTGAAGGGCTTGGAATATGATATTCCAGAGGTCAATGGAGCTAGGATTAAAACCAAGAATCACCTACCCAGCGAAACTGAGTATCATGCTCTAAGGCAAAATATGGATTTTCAATAAAATAGAGGACTTTCAAGCTTTCTCAATGAAAAGACCAGAGCTGAATAGAAAATTTGACTTTCAAACACAAGAATCAAGAGAAGCATGAAAAGGTAATCAAGAAAAATAAATCATAGGGGATTTACTAAAGTTGAACTGTTTTGTTTACATTCCTCCATAGAAAGATGATGTGTATAATTCATGAGACCTCAGTATTAGGATAGCTGAAGGGAATACATACATATATACATATATATGTATATATGTGTGTGTGTGTATGTATGTGTGTATATATATATATATGTATATATACACACACACATATACATATATATAGACAGAGGGCACAGAGTGAGTTGAATGTGAGGGGATGATATCTAAAAAAAGTAAAATCAAATTAAGGGATGAGAGAGGAATATATTGAGAGAGGCAGAAAGGGAGAGATAGGATGGGGTAAATTATTTCACATAAAATTGGCAAGAAAAATCAGTTCTGTTCAGAGGGAAGAGGGGGCAGGTGAGGGGGAATGAGTGAATCTTGCTCTCATCGGATTTAGCCTAAGGAGGGAATAACATACACACTCAATTGGGTATCTTATCCCACAGGAAAGAAAGAGGAAGGGGATAAAAAAGGGGAGGATGATAGAAAGGAGAGCAGATAGGGGGAGAAGGTAATCAAAAGCAAACACTTTTGAAAAGGGGCGGGGTCAAGGGAGAAAATTGAATAAAGGGGGCCAGGATAGGAAGGACCAAATTATAGATAGTCTTTCACAATATGAGTATTGCATAATGATACACTTGTGGCCTATGTTGAATTGCTTGCCTTCTTAGGGAGGGTGGGTGGGTGGGGAAGAGGGGAGGGAATTTGGAACTCAAAGTTTTAAAAGCAGATGTTCAAAAAAAAGTTTTTGCATGCAACAAAGAAGTAAGATATACAGGCAACAGGGCATAAATTTTTATCTTGCCCTACAAGAAAGTAAGGGAAAAGGGGATGGGGGGGAGTGGGGTGACAGAAGGGAGGGTTGACTAGGGAATGGGGCAATCACAATATATGCCATCTTGGAGTGGGGGGAGGGTAGAAATGGGGAGAAAATTTGTAATTCAAACTCTTGTGAAAATTAATGCTGAAAACTAAAAATATAAATAAATAACAAAAAAAGAAAAAAAAAGGAAATTTATATTCTACTAGGTACTAGTTGGTCTCTGAGGTCCACCTAATATTAAGATTCTAAGACTCTTTGTGTGACCTCTCAGTGAGATGATTGATCTTTGAAGTCTTCACACATTGAAACTAAGATCACATTGGTTATTTTAGCTACCACAACATACTGATCACTCAAACTGGGCTTGTAATCCCCTATAAGTCTTAGATCTTCTTCACATAAAATGACTTCTAAAAAGCCTCTCCCTCTCCCTAAATGTGCAGTTTATTGGTTGCATCCAAGTACAGAGCTTTACAGGTATGCTTATTATAATTCATCTTGTCAGCTTCAGCTCACTATTCCAGCATGTTCGGATCTTTTCTGGATCCTGACTCTGTCATCCAAAGTATTAACTATCCCTTCTGGCTTCCTCTCATCTACAAATCTGACAAAAGTGCTCTCTCTGCTTCCATTATGTCAAAAGATGTTGAACAGAACATAGTCAAAAACAAATCCCTGGGGCCTCCAAAAGAGACCTTCCTCTTATAGTTGACTTACTTTAGATACTTTTAATATATCTATGATCGCATCAACTGTGGGCAGACCATCTATTAGTACAAATTACAACTTATCCATAACTTCTCATCACATGCAATTCTTGAATATGACCTCCCATAAATCTCCTATAATTGATCTACCCAGTGCATTTGAGGTGATTATATTTTGTGGGGATGTATATATATATATATATATATATATATATATATACATACATACATATATATACACATACATACATATATATACACATACACACATACATGTGCTTGTATGCATATATATGTGTGTGTGTGTGTGTATCTCAGATAGCAGTATTAGCGAACATCAATGAGAAAATAACAGAAAAGAAAAGAAGTTGAAGGATAGAGGAAAAAAGGGAGTTAGTCAATTAATAAACATTTATTAGGAAACTACTATGTGACAGGCACTATGCTAAGCCCTGGGGATATAAAGAAAAAGTAAGCTACAGTGTAATGGGGGGAGACCACATGCAAATAACAGAGTACAAACAAGCTACATACAGGAGAAATTGGAGATAACAGAGGGAAGACACTAGAATTAAGAAGGTTTAGGAGAGACCTCCTGTAGAAAAGACTTTAGCAAAAGGAAAGGGAAGGAGGAGGAAGAGAAGAAGGAAGAGGAGGAAGAGGAGAAAGAAGAGAAGGAGTAGGAAGAGAAGAAAGAGGAAGAGAATACTTTTGGGATAGAAAGGAGAAGGAAGTGGGCAGGAGCCTACTCATTTATATAGTTTGAGACTCATAAGAGAAGAGAAAACAAGGATGAAACTGTTTATTGGGGAAGTGGAGAATCTTATGAACCTCATTTTTATTTGAACTAGGGAAGGGAAGTTTGGAAAGGAAAGTCCAAAGGCTATAGTTCAGAAATGCAATAAAATCAATAGGGAATTGATCTGGGAAAGAGTGAGAGAAGAGCTTATATTTATGATAGTGGGTTGAATTAGACAGGGAATCATCACAAGCAAAACAAACTTCATCTAGAGAAGGATAATTACAAACAGTAAGGAGAGGGAAAAGTAACAAATCCTATTGATCTCTCTCTGGGCTAGGAAAGGTTGAGGAGGAAAGATGATTAGGAATAGACAATTCCAACTTCAAATCACTAGTTCTGAATTCATTACATTTTCCCTTCTTTGTTTATTTTTTTCCTTTTGAGAAGGCGTTGGTAGCAATCAAAACTATGAATTTGAATGGGATGAATTCACACATAAAATGGAGGAAGGTAATGGAATGGATCACAAAACAAAACTCAACAATTTGTTGTTTGTTAAGAAATACCCTTAAAATATAAAGATTCATACTGTGAATATATTGAAATATTATTGTGCCATAAGAAGTGATGAATTCAACAAAATTTGGAAAATTTATATGAAACAATGCAAAGAAATGTAAGCATAATAAAAAGCAATTTCCATAATGTCATAGTAATATGGAAAAAAGCAATAATGAAAAATTCACTGGCAATTATGACTTCAGAAAATTATGGCTAATTGTGCCTCTAGCCTCTCATCTGGTATACTACAGATGCAAGAATACATCATATATTCCAAGACATAATGAATATGTTCATTTATTGTTTTCATACTTTGCAAAGAATTATATTTGGGAGTGAGAAGTGGGAATCACTGGGAAAAATATGAAAAAGGTATAAATGAAACATTTATATTACCCCCCAAAATTATGTGATAGCAGTGAAGCAGACTGTCCATCTATCCATTGCTTTTTCATGATAAAGCTGTTTTTACAATCCTACAGTTTCTTGTATTATATGTTCATAGAACTTGCTGTACATAAGCCATATTGGTAAATTACTGAAGCCCATTTATACTGATCATATATTTTTCCATTGCCCTTCAGACTAACCATAGTTACACTTCTTCAGAGATTGTGATGGTACATGATTCTGAGACATAGACCATCACTGAGAGAATACTAGTGTAAAAAATGATAAAATTTTGTGTCTCTAAGTAGCAAGAAATTATTCAAATTGCTGCATTATTTTCTATGTGCCATCCAATAGTCTTTATTCTTCCTATTCAATTCTGGGCCACATCACTTTTCCCATCTTCAATATCTTTTGAAGCTGTATTGACAGACTTACAGAAGGGGCTACTTGTCATAAATTGTCATATCTGCATGTCATCAATTGGACAGCAGACATCCATCATCCTTTTGGTAACACAGACAGACTGGAGAAAGCCTTGGCTGCAAGGCTAAAGAGTTTAAATTCTATGTTGTGGATGGTGAAAAGATCAAAATTAATGTTACCTTGAGTTTCTACTGTATTGATTTCTACTGTATTGATTCTAAATGTAACTGATTTTCTGCTGCATTAATCTTATAATTGATTCTGCATTTGCCTGAAGCCACCTTTCTATGTCCTTGAGTTGAGCTCAGGACTTAGAGTTACTTTAAAGTTACAAGTTAATGGTACCATCCCCAAAAGATTTGCCATCTGTAATTGACCGTCGTTGTGAAATTAGGGGAGTTTTTATCTCTTCGAAGGAGATAACAAATCTGATAGTTTTGATACCCTAGCAAAGATTAGAAGATGTGGAAGAGACCCATAAAATAATATTCCTTAATTATTAGAGAGGGGTGGTTACTAGCCTCATGTAGGTGCTAGCCCACTTTCCTTGATGTAACCAATCATGTTGTCTTCACCCCCATGGGGCTGTCTACTGGTAACCAATAACATTCACTTCACCACTTACTCTACTCTGTACTTCCCAAAACTTTATGAAGGCTGGTGAGCCCTACATCAGGATCTTTGGTTATTGAGAGGCCATAGATAAATTTATTGGTTACTGCTAGTCTAACTAATAAATTGGTCAGCTTAGACCTTTATCTCTCAGTTTATCTTAATTTTCAAATGCAACAGTGGGCACTAATGATTTTTTTTTACCAAGAGTGTGTCTCACCAAGTGGTAATTCTATAGGACCCCACTGAATTATAAGAAAAGATTTACACAATAATAATTATAATAACATCTTATATTTATAAGTGCTTTAAGGTATATGAAGTACTTTACATATATTATCTCATTTGGTCCTCACAGATTACTGTAAGTCATTCAGGAAATCAGCTTCAGGCTAAAAGTTTATAGTCTATAAAAGGACTCTGGGGAAATCAACAGCAGCCTAAAAACATAGAACTGTGTAACAAATATCTAATTCCAGAACTCTGATGACCCTTTCAAGTCTCTAAAGGAAGGGAGAGACAGGATGCTGGGCAACCAAATAGGAGGCTATACCAATTGTTTAGGAAGAGATGATGATGCCCTGAAATGGAGTTGTAGCCATTGGAGCAAGCAGAAGAGGGGAGAAATAAGATATGGGTTAGAGGTAGAGTCCATGAGACATCAGCTGAGGAGATATAGAGAGTAAGAGATAGAAAATGAAGAGTTGAGGATGACTTCGAGATTGCAAACCTAGGTGACTAGAAGGATGGTGGTACCCTTGACCGAAGAAGGGAAACTGGGAAGTGGGGTGGGTCTAGGGGTAAAGATAATGAGGTTTCTCATCTATCTAATCCTCCATTTTCTCATCTGTCACATAAAGGGCTTGGACTAGATGATCGTGAATATTTATACTTTCCAGGTCTGTTGGTCACTGCAGCTCTTTTAGAGAGTGTTTTTAACTCATCAAAACTCATCTTCTTTCTCATCTTCAAAGGGGAAGACACAGGATATGAAGAAGACTAGAAATACGCCCCATTGGTCACTAAAGACACCATGCTTTCAGGGCTGACAGACTTCAAAGCCATTCCTAGGGTATCATTCTGTGGCATCAAGAAAGTATAAAAATATGTCAGGTTTGTTTTCCTTAGTGTGTATTATTGTCGATGAGGATGTTTGGAGTTGCTTACTTCTCAAGGAAACCTCCATCCTGTTCAGCTATAGTTCTGAAAATCTTTTCCCTCCCTCATTAGACTCACTCCTGGCCTGCCTCATTTCAATTTATTTTCCCTGTTTGTTTCAGTGAAACCACAGCAGAGAGGTTGCCCATAGCAGCATGGGGTCCCCCTGGCTGGCCCCAGTGCAGAGGAAATGCCATTAGCTTGGAATAAACAGCGCAGGAAGGTAGGGCATGTTGCTTTCTGACTCCAGGCTAAAAATATTAAACAGAGGAGCCACAGTAAGAAAGAGGGAAGCTGGTTGTTTCTGGGCTTTCTTAAAAAGGAATAAAATCAAAGTTAAGAGAGATGGAGCTAAAGAGAAAGATTATTTCAAGCATATTCCCTATTGTAAGTTATAGTCAATGCATAGGTGGGCATGGGCATAGGAATGGGGTAATGTCAGACAGAAAAGATGATTCAAAGTATCTTTTGAAATTGACTGAAAATAAGGGTTAGAAGATTTATCAAACGAAAAGAATGGCAACTGAAATACAATTACAGATTAACCTTCTTTCTGCCTCTTCACACGAGGCTTTGTCTACATGCATGCAGACAGAATGCTTCCAGGAATGACTTCAAGTAGTAACATAAAGATAGACCAATGAGTGCAGTCCATTTCCAAGATGGAAAACTGAACAAACTATACCATTGGATTTCTGCAAATGGCCCCACTGCTGTCCCAACCAACTAAGTTCTATAAACGTGGGTAACAAGGAAGGCCTCAGCTGCTGCCAATTGTGTCCTAATAAGGACACAAGCCATTTGCCCACTCTGAAACTGCTTGTGGACAACAGACAAAAGCAGAGTCAGACAGAACCTTTAAGCTGGTGCTTTTGTAGACTGGCCCATTGTATTGGAGTTACAGAGCTAACTGTCTACAGAAAAGAAAGCATACCTTGGCTCGGTAACTCATTACCTGTGCAATCCCAGGCTCTTGATGCATTTAAGCCCCCCTTATCTCATCTGTAAATGGCGATAATAATACTTGTACCACCTACCTCCAGAAGTTGTGGGTCGCTTTTCTACAAGAATTAACTGAAAAAAAAATAAAAATAGTCAATTTGGAGTCAAAAGACCTGGTTTCAATTCCTGGCTCTATTATTTACTGACTGCATGATATTGGGCAAGTCTTCTCTGGGCCTCCAGTTATTTGCTGTAAAATAATACTCATAACCCAGGACATTTACATAGAACTTCCTGATTCGGAAAGTATATTATACACATTATTTCATTTGAGCTTCACAACCCTGTAAGGCAAGGGTCCTTAATCTTATTTGTGTCCTGGACTCCCTTTGGAAATCGGGTGAAATCTATGGAACTCTTTTCAGAATAATATTTTTAAATGTACCAAAAAATACATAGGATGGCAAAGCAAATCAGTTACAAATCAAAATATTTCTTAAAAAGAGTTTACAATCCCCAAATTAACAGACCTTGCTATAAGGTAAGTACTATAAGTATCACCTCCATTTTATAGATGAGGAAACTGAGGCTCAGATTGGTCAAGAGACTTGCCAATGGTCACATGTCAAGGTAGCGTATGAGGGAGGATGTATAGTCAGATCTTGCTGAGAGCCCCTTGGGGAGATGATAGTTAAGGCCCAACTCTAAGTTGATGACCCTTTCTTAATAATGAATGTGACGGACGTTTGGTAGTAGCAAAAAACAGGAAACAAAAAAGATGCCTTTCAACTGGGAAATGACTAAACAGATGATATAACATAGAATATGATGGACTATTGATGCCCCATAAGAAATGATGAATACGAAAAAATCAAAGAGGCCCCAGAAGACATAAGAACTGATGCAAAGAGAGATAAGAAGAACCAGGAAAACAATATATACGATAACAGCAACATAAAAGAAAAAAAATAACAAGATCCAGGCTGAAGGCTATATAATTACAATGACCAAGTTTGACCCCAAAGAAGAGAAACCAGCATACTAGACTATCACACACGTGCGCGTGTGCACACACACACACACCCTTTCAATTCTTTGTAAAGATAGAAAACTACGCATATGGAACACTGCATGTACTGACAGATTTGACTGATACGTTGGTTAGTTTTGCTGAATCACAACCCTCCCTCTCTACTGTTCTTTGTTATTGTGCTCTCAGTGGGGAAAAGGGAAGGGAGAAAAGGGAGAAAAATCTTTTCTATTAGAAAAGACTGTGATGTAAGAACAAAATAGATCAATAAAAATATTGAATGAATTTGCAGCACTTTATCGTAGTAGAATGCTATATAAATGTTAGTGGTCATCATTCTCCCTTCTAACCACCACTACCACCTCCTCTCAGCATCTAGGTAGGTCCAGCCTAGATGCCAGGAACCCGGAGAAAGCTTTATTTAATTCTCTGCCCTCCACCTATGAGGAGTGTGCTCTCTTTGTAAAGAGGTTGTGGGTACAAGCCACAGCCAACATACATATACCTGGAGATACCCTCACTGGAGATAAACTCCTGATCTTCCCAAACAGGGAACCAGGAAGGTTTTAAAGTAATAGGCAGACACTTTAATTAAGCTGCACATTGACTCTGGAGCTCGGGGAGCAATTAGCACTCTGTTTCCTAATGCAGTGATATTTGTCTCCCTCTAACTCACAGTCGGAAGTCTGGATGCCCTTGGAAAGCTTTGTCCTTCATCTTGGGCTTGCTCTTTCTTTTGCTACCATCTGGTGGCAGTGTCAAGAAATAGCAACTCGATGTTTAAGAAGGTCACAATAAACATGCAACTGACTCTGTGTAGAAAAAGACCCTGTTTTCCCACTGAGCCTGGTCTCTATTTCAGGGCTGGCCAGGTTAGGCTGTTCAGCCACATGTGCACCTTCTGAAATTATAGGATCATGGAGCTAGCCCATGGGGTCAAGAAGACCCGAATTCAAATGTTGCTTCTGACAATATATTGACTGTGTCTGGCCAAATCACTTAACCTCCCAGTGCCCACTGGCACCTGTGGATAGCCAGCTGTCCTTGGGTAGATCTGAATTCCGTGACTTTTTCTATTGAAACCAAGCTACTCCCAGGCCCACCCAGTACTAGGAAGCCTTTCATTATATTGCTCAGTAGCAGGCAGAAGCAGCTGTGCCAGATTGGAACCGAGCATCATATCAGCTCACAGCTTAATGGACTCATTAGCTCTGTCTAGCAGCTCTGGGTGAATATTACCCCAAATGCAACAACACTGGGTATGTGAGGCTGGCCCATAGGGGTGCCAAACACTTTGAAAATCCCATTTTCAGTGTGTTAAAATGGAAGTTTCTATTTTTACAGCCTCCACTGCCACAACCATTTAAATGACTAGTTTGTTTTGTTTTGTTCTTTTTTCTTGCTTAATAAAAGTGTATATTGTCCCTAATTAAATCTTTAGACTCTTCTATCGGGGAAGGAAAAACCCAGGCATCATCATGGCTCCATCCCCGATGTAAACCCCATCCCCAGGAAACCACCTTCCAGCAGAGGCTTAGTAGACTCCCTTGTTTGCCAGCTGTAGTAATAACATCTCTAATAACAGGGCCAGTGCTGTGTGGTAGAAAGAGCAGTGGATTTGAATGCAGAACATCTGGGTCCGAATCCCTCCTCTTCCACTGGATGACTTAGATGTAATCAATCTCTCTGGGCCACAATTTTCTTAACCTATAAAATTTCTTTCCTAACTCATAGTAATAATGCTATTATTGTTACTAATTATTATTAGTGTATCTGCAGCCCTACTGGGTTTCCTCTCCGTGGAACAAGATGCCCTTTGCAGGATCAGCACATCACTTCTAAACTTATCATCATTCTGCTAATGAATTTAAGCCTGGATACCACCTCCCTCAGCCTATTTTCTCTGCTAATTGGAGGGTTCCAGGGTGGAATACGAAACTCCCCCCAAAGCCTTCCTTTACAGAGGGCAGAAATTGGACTTCCAGCTCATTCTACTTTGTGACTATAGCTCGGCCTCATTTTGTCCCCAGGGGAAAAGAAGTGCAGGGTATCACCTAGTATGTGTGCCCTCCTCCCTTTCTACCCTCTTTTTGTATGTTGTCTTCCCCCTCCTGCTTTTGATTCTAAACTTCCTGAGGGCAAGGACTATCTTTCTTTTCCTAATTTTTATCCCCAACACTTAGCATAGTGCCTGGCATATAGTAGCCACTTAATAAATGTTTTTTTTTAATTAAATTGAATTATTGAGCAGCTATGTGGTATATGACAGACTTGGAGCTAGAAAACCTGAGTTCAAATCTAGCTTTGGACACTTGCTATCTGTGTAACCCTGAGCAAGTTTCCTAACTTCTCTCAGCTTCAGGTTTTTTTAATTTTTTAATTTTTAAAAATTATTATTATTTATCTATTTTTTTAGTTTTCAGCATTGATTTCCATGAGATTTTGAATTACAAATTTTCTCCCCATTTCTACCCTCCCCCCTCATTCCAAGATGGTATATATTCTGATTGCCCTGTTCCCCAGTCAGCCTTCCCTTCTGTCACCCCACTCCCTCCACCATCCCCTTTTCCCTTACTTTCTTGTAGGGCAAGATAGATTCCTATGCCCCATTGCCTGTTATTTCTTCTTTCCCAGTGGCATGCAAAAACAACTTTTTTTTTAACATCTGCTTTTAAAACTTTGAGTTCCAAATTCTCTCCCCTCCCCACCCATCCTCCCTAAGAAGGCAAGCAATTCAACATAGGTCACATGTGTGTCATGATGTAAAACCCTTCCACAATACTCATGTTGTGAAAGACTAACTATATTTTGCTCCCTCCTATTCTGTCTCCCTTTATTCAATTTTCTCCCTTGACCCTGCCCCTTTTCAAAAGTGTTTGCTTTTGATTACCTCCTCTCCCTATCTGCCCTCCCTTCTATCATCCCCCCTTTTTTATCCCCTTTCTCCTTCTTTCCTGTGGGGTAAGATACCCAATTCAGTGTGTTATTCCCTCCTCAAGTCAAATCTGATGTGAGCAAGATTCACTCATTCCCCCTCACCTGCCCCCTCTTCCCTTCCTACAGAACTGCTTTTTCTTGTCACTTTTATGTGAGATAATTTACCTCATTCTATCTCTCCCTTTCTCCCTCTCTCAATATATTCCTCTCTCATCTCTTAATTTAATTTTATTTTTTT
>CM053622.1:92716739-92740727 GCA_028646595.1 Phalanger gymnotis
TTTTGGAGTTCTTTTGCCATTTGAGTTAGTCTATTTTTAAGGTGTTATTTTCTTCAGTACTTTTTTTGATCTCCTTTAGCAAGTCATTAACTTGTTTTTCATGGTTTTCTTGCATCATTCTCATTTCTCTTCCCAATTTTTCCTCTACTTCTCTTACTTGCTTTTACAAATCCTTTTTGGAAAAGGCCTGAGACCAATTCATATTTTTCTTGGAAACTTTTGATGTAGGCTCTTTGATTTTGTTGACTTCTTCTGACTATATGTTTTGGTCTTCTTTGTCATCAAAGAAAGATAACAAACTCTGAGTCTGAATCTGAGTTTGTTTTTGCTGCCTGTTCATGTTCCCTGCCAACTACTTGACCCTTGAGTTTTTGTCAGAGCATAACTGCTTGTAAAGTAGAGAGTACTTTGTCCCAAGTTTGAGGTGCTGCACTGCTATTTTCAGATCTACTTCTACACAGCAAGCTCTGACACACCAGTGCTTCTCCTCCCCCAGGAACCAACCTGGACCTCAACTCAGATCCAAGCAGGCTCTGCACTCCTGCTCTGATCTGCCACTTAATTCTTCCCACCAGGTGGCCCTGGGGCCGGAAGTAACTGCAGCTGTAGCCATTGGTGTTGGTAGTGGTGGTGATTTCAGACTTCTTATCTTCAAGGATTGCCTCCTTCAACGATAACCATAGTGATCAAGCTAGAAGCTAGGCTGGTAGTTTGTTGTTGTTCAGTCATTTCAGTTGTGTCCAACTCTTTGTGACCCCATTTGGGCTTTGTCTTGGCAAAGATACTGGAGTAGGTAGCCATTTTCTTCTCTGGTTCATTTTACAGATAAACAACTGAGGCAAACAGGGTTAAGTGACACGGTCACAAAGATAGTAAGTGTCTGAGGCCAGATTTGACCTCAGGAAGATGAGTCCCTCTGTCTACTACACCACCTGGTTGCCCAGCTGGTAGTTTGGAGGGGCAGTAATTCCAAGAGCTCCGGGGCCCAGGGTCCTAGACTATGTACACTTTGGTGTTGGGGGAGGTGGCCATCAATGTATGAGAGCATAGACTGATGATTCTTTGAACTTAGATGACAAAGTTCGGAGGTCCTCACTATTCTGATCACACTCTGTTTTGTACCATTTGTGAACTTGATAAGAATGACAAGCTATAGATTTGTGAAATAATGATGACTCACATTTTGGAGATACTTAAAGGTTTTCAAAATGCTTCCTCACACAACTAGAAGGGATCTTGTAGACCAGTGGTATCAAATTCAAATAGAAATGTATCACTGTCAGCTGCATTTTGACTTAGAAAATCACAGATTAACATTACCTCTGTTGCATCGCATTCTTCTTTTATTTTGTTAAACATTTCTCAATTACATTTTAATCCGTTCAAGGCCCCACTAGACAGTTTTCTGTGCAGTCCATGGGTGACCTGCAAGTTTGACAACTCTATTATAGACCATGTAGTACAATCTCCTTATTTTACAGATGAGGAAATCAAGATCCAAGGCAGTTAAATAGCTCGCATGAGGTCACCTTACTACATAGGTAATAAGTGGCTGAGCTGGAATTTAAATCTAGAACATCTGACTCCCCACTCAGCATTCTTTCCACACATCACCCTGCTACACATGAAATTGAGAATGTTTTGCCTGAAGAAGTCTCATCCACCTTCAAGCAAAGGTAGAAGAGGCACTTGTTAGGGATACACATCATAGGTTATTCTAGATAACCAGGAAGGTTGTCTTTTCCAGCCCTGGGATTCTAAAGTTTCTTTATCTCACTAACAGCACAGAATAATATCTATCATACTTCATAAGAATTTCCCCGAGGAGAAGAGACGCCAGAGCTCTTTAGCAATTTAAACTAGATAAAGTCATCCAAAATGCACTGGTATTTTGTGCCTGAATGTAGGGACTGTCTCTTCTCTCACTTCTCTTGTTCTACCCTATCTACCCACTACTTCCTTAATGAATGAGAACAGCAATAGGATTTTCCAAATGGATCTGTACAGGACCCCTTCAGGACATGTAAATTCTTATCCTCAACCTGTACCTTAAGAATCTGAGATCTCAGAGCTAAATGCCTTATCCTCAGACTGAATCAGCAAACTCAAGTTGCGATATATTTAGAGGCAAGGGAAGTGCTACATAAGACAGTCTGCCTAGCTTTGGTTCAGTCACATGGAGATAGTGGACAACTCATCCCAAGAGTACAAATGACCCCCTAAAAGAGCCTCCACCAAAATCCTGGTGAGGAGGACAGAAAGGGGGTTGATGGTAAGACTCTCCCGTTGGGAAAGCCAGGAGGCCCAAGGATGATAACCCACCTAGAGAAGAAACCTACTCTCCAAGATGTTGGCATCCAGCGAAAAACCCCATCCTAGTCACAGCTCTGAAGTACTTATATTTTGGTCATGCTTTGAACCAGATCTTGAGTGGGATGCTGTTCTCAGATAACCGCACAATTTATAGAATGAATGATGTGAAAATCTGTCAGTTTTACGCCTAGCTTTGAGACAGCTTAGGTGCAGTCTTACTTGCAGACAAAATAGAGAAAATTTCCTTGTTTTTTGAGCATCAGAATTGTGATTCTACTGAAATTATGTTGAAACCTCAAAATAGTGCTACTCACGATACAGCAAAACTGAAAAGTATCTTGGATGTCAATGAAAGATATTAATTATTACGGCCCCCAAGCTTATTATCATAAAGTAGTGCCACAGGATTGGGACACCAAGGAGAGAGCTTCAATGTCAACACAACTATATGTCTAAGAAGTGTATATATTACGTGTGCATAAAATTTTTGTGTTTACCCTTCGTTTTCAAAGAGGGCCATGACATCAGGGAGATGATGACATAACTTGTAGTTGGCTTTGATTTCAGTGAGGGAAGGCTGTGCAAGGTCATCAGCCTCACTTTCTCCTCCAGAGCTATCTGGGTCCAGTGGCCTGATATTCACCAGGATGACTGGAGATGGCTCAGGATGCATTGGGAGACCCCAGCCCTTTTAGGCTCACTTTGAGTGAGGTAATGCCCATTCAGTGAATAGGCCTCTTTAAGAAGTTAATCAAGGAATGGTCCCTTTAATCAAAACTCAAAAAAAAATCAAACTTGGAGGGGAAGACCCTCAGGGTTGCTGTTCAAAAGAGAAACAGTTACTATTTACTCTTTACATTCACTCTGCCCTAGGAGGGTAGCGGTCTATTGTCTAATCTGTGAGCTCCAGAGTGAATTGGGTTTAAGGCTTGTTTTTTGAGAAAGCAATCTAGCCAGTAAACCCAAAGTTAAGGAGGCAGCCTTCAGCCATTGAAATGTACCTTCCTTTGGGCAGAGAACCCCTCAGGTGAGAAGAGAGGTAAGAAAAGGTGAGGAAAAGAGGAGAGGGGAGGGGAGGGGATAGGAGAAAGGGGAGGGAACAGTAGGGAGGGGAGGGGAGAAGAGAGGCTACTCACAGGTTGTGTTTGTCCTTCATTCTCGAAGAGGACCATGACATCAGGGAAATGATGACATGACTCGCAGTTGACTTTGAGTGAAGGAGGGCTGTGCAAGGTCACCAGCCTCACTTTCTCCTCCAGAGCCATCTGGGTCCAGTTGCCTGATATTCACCAGGATGACCATATGCATAAACACATGCAAAAAGACTAAAGTATCACCATGTGCATGTAGCTATTTACATAAGCAAATCTCTTTGGGGACATATAGGTCCACATTTATCCTATACATATGTTGTACATAGTTGTTTGCGTGTTATGAGCTTTAGACCTTGAGATCCTCAAGGACAGGTACTGTGTTTGGTCTTTCTTTGTATCCCCAGTGTTATGCACAGGGCCTGGCACATAGTAGGTACTTACTAAATGCTTATTGACTGAATATGTGTATTTATCTCTAATCCATGCAGTATATTCATAGTCTAAGTGGTATACACATATATTTGACAGGCTGCATGATACAGTGAAAGAAGGTTGAGCTTGGAGTCAGCAGGACCCTGGGTTCTATTCCCTTGTGTGACCATGGTCAAGGTACTTAACTTTGCTTCCTCTGCCATAAAATAAGAATACTGATACCCGTAGTACCTTCTTTGTGGGGCTGTTGTGAGGATCTAATGAGATGTTTGCAAAATGATCTGCAAATATTAGATCACTACATAAATGCCAACTATTTCATATATAGGAAATATATTTTATTTATACACGCAGGTATCGATTTGTTTATTCTGTGTTTACCTATATACGCATGCATTTTCGTGTGTGAATGTATATATCCATTCATTTATGGTATTATACATTCATCATATACTGCACACTAACAGAAATGTATATTGAGTCATATATTTAGAGCTGAAAGGGACCATGGAGGTCACCTCATTAAAGCCCCTCATTTTAGAGATGAAACCGAAACCTGGTTAAAAGATATGTTCAAGGGTGGCAGAGGCAGGATTCAAATCCAGGCCATCTGACTCCAGCTCCAAGACTTTGTGCACAGCTCCCATGTTCATTCTATACTTTTAATATATACGTACGCACATATATAACCTGCATGCATGCACACACATATACGAAAATAAGTATACGTGTATGTGTATGTGTGTATATGTGTATAGCATGTGCATGTGTGTATGTATATTGTGTGTAATACATATATATATATACATTAAAGCAATAAGAAAGATTTCAATGTATTGTAACTCAAGACCCAGAACCCCAATTTCTGGGCTTATACAACCTGTATTCAATCTTGGAGACTTCTCTAAAAACTCTATCTTTCTGTCTCATTTTTACCATCTCACCTAAGCTTTCTTCTCATACTCTCAGAATATATGGTTCATTTCTGAGCCTCCTCAGATGCTGATAAAAGTATCCCAAATCTTGTGTAAGCACTTATGATAACAATATATACCAGGGCAGTCTTTATGGCGATGCACATCGATCATAGTAGCCCATTAATAGTTGATGTAATTTTTCTCCCCTTTCGAGTGAGTCCCGTTTGAGAACCATAGAGAACTTTGCACTTTTCCCATACTTTTTCTCAGCTAAATGGAGCTCCAGAACTATCAAGGTAAAGTTGGGACTCATCTTGATCCCAGCTCTTGATGGTTCCTATTGAATAGGACGAGGACCGTGGCTATCAATCCTAGTTGCTAAACTAACAGTTGTGGTGGATAGATACATGTATGTGATGTTTGGGGTTGGCATGGTGCTGAGTAGGTCTTACTTGAAGCAAAGTAATAGAATTTAGGATAGTGTTATAGCCTCAAGTGGGATGATGCTTTGCAAAGGACGTTCCTTGGTTCAGGTCTGGCTCAGGGTCCTCTCATTACAGAGATCATGTGATTTTTAAAAAAAGCTTTTAAAGCACTTCCAAGGTCATAAATTTGTAACCAACTAAAGTTTCAAGATGAAAAACAAAATGATACCTATGACGAATGACAACATATGAAAGTCTCCCCATTCAGAGGATTGACGAAAATGTTGAAAATGTCAGATGTTTGACTTGTCCAAAGAGATGATTTACCCTGAGAATGATGACTGAAGACCTAAATGTAGCCAAAAAATATATATTCTTATTCTGAATTGGTGAATTCAAATCACCTGATACAGATAACATCCTTGAGTTGGGGAGGGGGAAGGGGGATGTAATTGCTGAGTCACAGTGATCTTCAAAAGATAGTGGAAAACTAGAGGAGAACAGGATTTGAGAAGGGCAAATGTCACTACAAGAAGAGAATGCAATCTGCAAATCCCAGGCCAGTGAGTTTGATGTTAATTCCTGGCAGACTTCTGGGACCTAGTATTAAAGGGAGGTTAGTGAATATCTAGAAAAGGAAGCAGTCATCACAAAGAACCAAGAAAGCTTCAGCAAAAACAAGTTATCCAAGAAAAACCTTGCTTCCTTTTTAGACAGCATTACTAAACTGCTAAATAAGGGGAATGTTGTAGTATTCAAAGAGTATCTTATACTGTTCTTGTAGAAAAATAGAAACATATGTATGAACTAAATAATAGTAAATAAGATGGATATGGAATTGATTGAAGGGTTGGATACAAAAGTAGTCATTAATGGTGCAATGTCTACTTGGAAGTCTCTAATGAAGTACCTCAAGGATTGGTACAAGTATAGCCCTATGCTGCTTAACATCTTTATCAAGGATGTATAAAGAAGTGTGGGTGTCATACTTACCAAATTTGCAAATGACGCAAAGCTCAGAGAGAAAGGTAACATTCTTGGTCACAGATCTAGGATCCCAACACTATCTTGACAGACTAGAACGCTGCAATGAATCAAAGTAGATAAAAATGAATAGGGATAAATGTAAAGTCTTACATTTGGGTTCAAAAATTAATTTCAAAACAGAAGAGGGAGAGACATGGTTAGATATCAATTTGTATGGAAGAGGTCTGGGGTTTTTCGTGGACTCTAAACTCAATATGTGTCAGTAGGTTGATAAAGTAGACCAAAACAAACAAACAAAAAATGTCATCATTTGTTGTATTAACATAAAGTTTCAAGGAATACAGAATTGATAGCTCAATTGTCCTGTATACTGATCAGACCACAGCTAGAATATGGTGTTCAGCTCTGGGCACCACAGTTTAGGGATTCAAATCAACTCAATCTGACAATCTCTTCTTATATTCCTCTGTGCTAGGAACTATGCTAAGTACTGGGAATAAAAGGCAAAAATGAAAGTCTCTGTCTTCAAGGAACTTGCATTTTTATTGGAGGTAAATAACATGTATACAGAAAATTCAGTCCAAGCATGAAGTAATTTCTTTGGATGGCCTAGAGGCAACAGATCCTATATGAAGGACTATTTAATAAAAATAATACGGAAATTCCAGAGGACACAATAGAAAGATATTAGTGTAGAATGGGATTGGTACACTTGAAACATAGGCTGACCTAGACGGACATAAGGGAACAGGCTTGGCAGCATATAACTCAAAAATACAGGGATTCTGAGTGGGGCCATAGGGTAGGAAATTGCAATGCCTTTCCAGAAGTAAGGGTAGTTTTGATTTGCCCATCACCTCTTGAGCAAGAGGTAGAAAGGTGATAGGGTGGTTTACATTACCAGGTTGATGATGAGTTCTTGGTCTACTAGCCCAGTCAAGCCAAGAACTAGTAGACTTCTAATTTCTACTTGGTTATAGAAGAAAGAAGTATGTTTTAATTACTCAACCTCCAATCCTCAGCCAGGTCAGCAGTGTTCGAGAGAGTTCATGCTGGTGTTGATACTCCTCACAGAGTGGGTGGTATCTCAAGAAGGTCTTTGGTACTGGACTAGTGGGTAGTGGGCTTGATAAGCTGAAGAACATAGAGTAGTACTGGTTGGATGGTAAAGGGCCTCAAGTTCATATCATACTAGGATTCATTAAAGAAACTAGGGATGTGTTGCCTAGACAATAAAAGATTTAAGGGGATATAAATGTCTTAAAGAGTTGAAAGACTTTCACGAAAAAGGACTAAGCTTTTGTACTACTTGACTCTAGAAACCAGAACAAAGACAAATGACCTGAAATACCAAAGAGGAACGTTAAGGCTTGCTTTATACCACACAGTTCAGCTCCCTAAACAGTAAGAACTAAGCCAAAATGATTTAGGCAATTCCAGGAGGTTATGTGGTCCCCCTCACTAGTGTCTTCAAGCAAAGGCTGTTACGTTTCTAGGTGTGTGGTAATTGAGCTTACTTTTCGGATATGAATTGAAATAAATGGCTACTAAGGTCCCTATTGACTCTGAAATTCTATGTTTCTGTGGAGGATAGCAAAAATAAAAGTTTCTGGGAAAATTTTCCTAGACATCCTGAGTAATGAACACAAACAACACAGACGACATCCGTTCTGATCGTTCAAGGGAAACTGGACAACATAATGTGGTTTTTTTTTGAGGAATGGGGTGATTGATGATGAAGCAAACACCACATTTCTAGTATGACCCATAAACAAAGTATCTATATCTACTCTGGAAAATTCCAATATACAGGAGAACCAAGGAAACTTCCATATTAAAAAAATCACAAGATGATAGTGGCATGTTTCTCGGATATCAATAGGATTGTATGTGGAATTTGGATCCAACAGTTCCGTAGCAATACAGAATCTGAAGGTTGGGAGGGGTCATCTAGTCTAACCCAGACTTGGAATCCCCTCTTCTCCATCCCTACCTCCCACTAAAGATCTCCAGTGACGGAAGACTTACTACATTATGAAGTGCCCCATAACACTTAAAGATAGCTCTAATTATTAGAAAGGTTTTTTTTTTAATCAAGCTGATATCACCCTCTTTAACTTTTATTTATTGCTTCTAATTCAACCCAAGGCACCAAGCAGGACAAGTCTAATCTCTTTCTTCTGACAAGCTGGCAAATATGTGAGGATAGCATTCATGTTCCCATATGCCTTCTATTCCCTAGGCTAAACTTTTCTTGTTCCAGTCTTAATATAGCATGGATTCGAGTGTTCTTACCATCTGGATTGCTCTCCTTTGGCTATTTTCAAATTTGTCAATTCTCTTTGTAAAATATGATACCCAGAATTAAATGCAATATCACAGATGTTTTCTGACCCAGGGACTTGAACTCTTTGACAGGTGCCTTTTTAGAATCTCCCACTTATCTTGCATCTTGACCATCATTTTGCTGTTGTTGTTTTATACTTCTCTATCTGAAGACTGGGGCATCAGGATGACACAGTGGACACAGTGGATAGAGTGTCAGGCCAGAAGTCAGGAAGGCTTATCTTTATGAATTCAAATCTGGCCTCAGACTTAGTAGCTCTGTGATCCTGAGAAAGTCACTTACCCCTGTTTGCCTCAGTTTCTTCATCTGTAAAATGATCTGGGGAAGTAAATGGTAGTACTTTTGCCAAGAAAACCCCAATGGAGTCACAAAGAGTCAGTTATTGACTGAAACACCTGAATAACAACAAAATCTCAAAATTGTTTTACTGGGTAGAGAAAATGAAAGCAAAATAGGAATTAATTCCACCTCTGCTCATTATTTTTTAGCAGGTCAGTTTCATTCTCCCCACTACACACATACACACACACACACACACACACACACACACACACACACACACACACACTCCAATAACTTGTAAAACTCAATTTGTTGTCACTGAGTTCATTTTGCTATTTGATTTTCTTATTCTTACAGGATCATATCATTCATATTCATCCTCAGTTCCTTCTCCATTTTTATCTTGTACATACTACTATAGATCCAGAAACTCACTGATGTAGATTTCCCTTTGCCAGTGTAAATTGCGATCCATCCATCCTGTCCAATTTTTGTCCATATCTTTCTATCAATCACTCATAGAGAATTCACCCAACGTGCCGTGATTGTGGTTGTTATTCAGTCGTTTCAGTCGTAACTGACTATCTGTGACTCTGTGGGGTTTTCTTGACAAAGACAACTGGAGTGATTTGTCATTTCATTCTCCAGATTGTTTTACAGATGAGAAAACCAAAGTAAACAGGGTTAAATAATTTGTCCAGGGTCACGTCACACAGCTAGTAAGCATCTGAAGCTAGATTTGAACTCAGGTTTTCCTGATTCCAGGCACAGTGCTCTATCTGCTGCCCCACCTAGCTGCCCCAACGTTATAGATCCTTTTCTAAATTTTTAAATAAAAAATAAGAGATTTTTTTTAGCATAGAAAGCTTAGTATTATGGAAAGCATCATGAAATAAGAGTTTGATATCTAAGATTGTAGGGAATGAATACAAATACATAAGACCAAGAGTGATTTCCCCCATCAGAATGTAAATTCATTGAGGATATGGACTATTTTGTTCTTGTCTTTGTACCTCTAGTGCTTAGCATGGTGCCTTAGGAAATGTTTAATCAATGCTTCTTATTTGATTGATTCATCAAAAAAAAGAGTGTTCAAAGAATATGAACTACTACTGAAATAGAAGGGGAAAGTGAGAAGCATTGCTGGACCTTCTCACAATATGATGATTCCAGATAGGGACTCATCATTGATTGGTGAGTTGACCTCAAGGTAGAGTTATCCCCAATAAGGCAGACAACAAGCATGAATTTAGAGCAGGTTAGAAGGTTAGCTGGCTTGGAGAGTGACAAAAGAACCTGGCAACAGATTAGATGCATGGGCTAAGAGTGAGGATTTGAGGATGACACCTAGATTGAAAGAAAGAGTGACTTAGAGGATGGTGGTGGTTTGAAAGAGAGGCGGAATTGAAGAAAATAATAACAAATTCTGCCTTGGATGGGCTGAGTTCAAGATGCAATGAGACATTCAGTTTGAGATGTCCAAAACAAAGTTGAAGATGTAAGGCTGAAAGTCAAGAGAGAGGTTGGGACTGGATAAAGAGATCTGAGAATCACCTTCCTAATGATGATTAGATCCATGGGAGATGAGGAAATCACCATGCTAAATAGTGTAGAAGGAAAGGAGAAGTGATCCCATGGCAGATCCTTGGAGGACACCCACATTTGGTGGGTGTGACCTGGATGAAGAAGCAAAAGAGACTGAGAAGTAGTCAATCAAATCAGGAGAGAACAGTGTCACACACACACACACACACACACACACACACACACACACCCCTAGAGGAAAGAGTAGCAAGGAAAAGGCTATTGGCAATGTCAAGTGCTGCAGAGATATTGAGAAGGATGAAGACCTACACTTGAGGAAAATCACATTGGCAGCTGAACAGAGGATGGATTACAGTGGAGACAGACTTGAGACAGGTATACAAATTAAAAGTCTGTTGGAGTAGCCTAGGCAAGAGGTAATGATGGCCTGAACTGGGATAATGGCTGTGAGAATAGAGAGAAAAAGACACATACAAGAGATGTGATAAAGAGAGAAAGGACAAGATTTAGGAGTAGATTTAACATGTAGAGTAAGTGAGGAGTTAAGGGTCACACTAATGTTTCGAGTCTAGGTCACTGGGAGGGTGGCAGTATCTTCACCAGTAATAGAAAATATCAGAACTGAATAGGGTTTGGAGATAAAGATAATAAGTTGTTTTAGATGGTTTGAATTTGAGATGCCTAAGGGACTTTAGTTCAAGACATCCAAAAGGTAGTTGGTCATTTGAGACTGGAGCTCAGGAAAGAAAGTAGGGCTGGATATATCGTCCTGAGAATCATCTGAAAAGAGGTTATAACTCCTGGAAAGACTTACATGAACTGATGTAAAGTGAAGTGAGCAGAACCAGGAAAACATTGTACACAGTAAAAGCAATACTGTATAAAGAAGAACTGCGAATGACTTAGCTCTTCTCAGCAATAGTGATCCAAGATAATTCCAAAGAACTGATGATGAAGCATGCCATCCACCTCCAGAGAAAGAACTAATACTGTCTGAGAACAGACTGAAGCATGCTATTTTTCACTTTCTTTCTTTTTTAATTTGAGTCTTCTCGTACAAAATGACTAATATGGAAATGTTTTACATGGTTGCGCATGTACAAACTATATCAGATTGCTTATTGTCTCACAGAGGGGAGTGGGAGGGAGAAATTGAATTTGGAACTCTAAACTTTTTTAATGTTAAAAACTTGGTTTAACATGAAATTGGGAAGGAAATAAATACATTATATAATTTAAAAGGTTATAATTGAGCTTATGGAAGTTGATGAGATCACCAAGTGAGACAGTACAAAAGGAAAAGAGAACTAAGCTGAGAGTCTTGGGGGATGTTCATAGTTAGTGGGTATGGTCTGGATAAAGAACCAGCAAAGGACACTAAGGAATGGTCAGACAAATAAAAAGAGAATCTGGAGAGCAATTATTAAAACCAAGAGAGGAGAGTGTACAACAATGATCTACAAAGTCAGATTCTGTAGAGAGGTCATGGATGAGGACTGAGAAAAAGCAATTAGATTTAGGAATTAAGATAACTTTTGTAACTTTGGAAAAATGCTTCTCTTGAATGAGATAGTTGGAATCCAGATTGCAGAGGATTTAGAAGAATGGGTTTAAAAAGAAGTAGAGACCCTTAGAGTAGATGGTTTCGTAAGGGAGATCTATTGAGAATAATAGCTAACAGAGATGTTAGCACGGAGCAAAGAAGACATGAGTACATTTGCAGACAGTAGAAAGGGAGAGAGTGTAGATAAAAGAGGTCAGGGATGATAGCAGAAGCAATATGTTGGAGAAGGTAGGAGGAGATGGGATGAAAGGCACATGTTATATCCTGGTACAGGTGCCTTCAGGACAGAATACCTCCCAACCATTCATGTCGAGCAGATGTACCTTTCATCAGAGCCTTCATGCCCCTCATTGGGGAGTGATGAACCGCCAGGATTTATCTCTTCCTCCTGTGGCTAGTCTTTTCTCCTATTGGTTCCTATTGAGGTCCTCCTCATCATTATTCTATGGAAAACCAGAAGCCTCTTCCTCTTTGGAACACCCACTTCCACTTTCTGTGGAAAGAATGTACATTTTGCTTCTAATTAGTTTCCCTGGTCCTCCTCTTCCCGGTGTTACTTTTTTCCACCCTCTAGTCCTCCTGACATAAGGTTGGATTCCCTTCTCTTTTCTTGAATTGTTTTTCTTCTTTGCTTTCCTCTTGAAGATATTTCCTTTATTTCATCACTCTTTCTGATAAGCCAAAATCCTAAAACATGTGGAAAAACTTCATGGTACATCAGAGTAAACATTGTTTTTACTCAATATTTTTTAAGCATCAACTGCATCAGCTCAAAATGTGTTTTCTGGAACATAGTTGTTGGTGAATCCAAAATATTTTTTATTACAGTTTAGTCAGTAACAAAAGTAGGGTTACTGTTTGAAAAACTCATGCTTAAAAAGATACACACCAAGGAATAAAATCACGATTTAATAAAATCTACTGTCAGAAAAACTCATGCTTAAAAAGAAACACACTGAGGAATAAAATCACTGTTTAATAAAAATCTACTGGTAAAACTACATACCTGTATGGCAAAAAATAAAAATAAATTTAAGGATTTGTAACTATACTTCACATTGAAAATTAATATTTCATTGGATTTGGGGGCACTTCTTCCAGCAATGCTCTATCAATCAGTCAGTCAGTCAATTAACATTTATTAAGCACCTACTATGTCCCAGGCATTGTGCTAAGCCCTGGGGATACAAAGAACAGTAATAGTCCCTGAGCTTACAATCTAAAGGGGGACACAATATGCAAACAATTATGTGCAAACAAGCTTTACACAGGTTAAATTAGAAGCAATCAACAGGAGGAAGGGACCAGAGTTAGAGACTGGTAAAGGCTTCCTGAAGAAGGCAGAATTTTAGAGGAGACTTGAAGGAAGCCAGAGAAGCCAGGAGACAGAGATGAGGAAGGAGAAACTATTTCAAATATGGAGGACAGACAGTGAAAATTCTCATAGTGGAGAGATGGAGTGTCTTGTTTGAGGAACAGTGAGGAGGCCAGTGTCACTAGATCTCAGAATACTTGGGGAGAAGAGAATTGGTGTATGGGATGAGAAGAATGAAAAGGTAGGCAGGGGAGGCTTTGAATGCCAAACAGAGGTGTTTATATTTGATCCTGTAGTTCATAGGGAGCCACTGGAGTAGCTCAGTGTATGTGTGGGGGAGAGACGTGGGGAGTTAATACAGTCAATTTTAAGCTTTTAGGAAGAACATTTTGACAGCTAAGTGGAAGATGGACTGCAGTGGGGAAAGCCTTGCCACAGGGAGACTAATCCAGGTGTGAGGTGATAAGGGCCTACACCAGGGTGGTGACAGTGTCAGAGGAGAAAAGGGGGCAAACGTGAAAGATGTTACAAAGATATAATCAGCAGGCCTTGGTAACAGCTTGGATGTGGGGGTGGGGTGGGCAGGAGGTGAAGTGGGGAGGAAAGAGAGAGTGAAGTGTCTAAGATGATACTTAGGTTTCAAACCTGAGGGACTAGAAGCATAGCAGTTAAGTGGTGCGGTGGATAGAACACTGGGCTTGAACTCAGGAAGACTCGTATTCATGAGTTCAAATCCAACCTCAGACACTTACTAGCTGTGTGATCCTGGGCAAGTCACTTAACCCCTTTTGCCTTAGTTCCTCACTTGTAAAATGAGCTGGAGAAAGAAACAGAAAATCACTCTAGTATGTTTGCCAAGAAAATCCCAAATGGGGTCACAAAGAGTCAGACATGACTAAAATGACTAACAAAAATAATGGTATTCTCTACAACAAAAGAGACATTTGGAAGGGGAGAGGGGAAGGTGGGGAAAGGTAGTTTATATACAGAATAGATGGAAGGTAATCTCTGAAGGAAAGGCACTAGCACCTGGAGAGACTAAGAAAGGCCTCTTACAAGAGGTAAGATTTGCACTATCTTGAAGGAAGGAAGCCAAGTTGTTTTTTTTTTCCAGTCAAGTGGCAAAGTTTACTGTAATACCAATAGAAGCAGGGTGAAGTTCCTAATGAGGATGGTGCTGATGCTTATATACAAAAGGGACAGTGAAAGGATCTGGGTGAGATTAAGGAGTGGTAAGTAGTCTGGAGTGGGCCAGGTGCAATAGTGAAAGGAATATCAAGTAGGCTAATAAGGTTATCTAGGTGGGCTGGGGTGGGCCAGGTGCCTTGGGTGGAGGCACAAGTATGTATGGGAAAATTCAGGAACTGGGTTACTTTCAAAGACATGGTCTTTTCCTTTTAGAGGGCCCATTCCCATCATCCCATCATTCCCTCCTCAAACAAATGGGAAACAAAATCTTTTGGGGTAAATCTTCTGCAACTGGGAAGCCAAGTCTTGAGAGAAGCTGAGAAATGAAGGTGAGGAAGGAGAATGGATTCTGACTCCAACTTATTCTTACTCTAACTTATTACTCCAACTCATTCTGGCCCATGCTCAGTAGCTCTTGTCCATGTCTTCTCATAAATCCTCCACAGCGTGCATTCTGGAGGACCTGGGATATCCTTGGGCTATCTCTTGCTCTTGCTGGGTGGCCCATATGTTAAACAAACTGATGACTCTCAGCCTGCTTACATCAACCATACACCTTTCTGTTGCCTGCAACTTTAATTCTTGGGTTGCATTTCATGATTTATATCTCTCGTGCATATTTAAAAATATACAATATTTCCTTTTTTCTTTTGGAGGCAATTGGAGTTAAGTGACTTGCCCAGTGTTACACAGCTAGAAAGTGTCTGAGGCTAGATTTTAACTCAGGTCCTAACTGCAGGACCAGGGCTCTATCCACCGAGCCACCTAGCTACCCCAAAATATACAGTATTTCTTAAAAGATGTAACAACAGGGGCAGCTGGGTGATGCAGTGAGTAGAGCACTGGCCCTGAAGTCACGAGGACCTGAGTTCCAATACGGCCTCAGACACTTGACACACTAGCTGTACGACCTTGGGCAAATCACTTAACCCCAATTGCCCTGCCTTCCCCCCTCCAAAAAAAAAAAAGATGTAACAACAGAAATAACTTTGATGTCCCTCTGCCTGTGGGTGCTAGACCTGGAGTTTGAAAGGCCTGGATGAGAACCCTCCTCATTTAACCTCTGTGGGGCTCAGTTTCCTCGTCTGTAAAATGAGGGTATTGGACTAGATGGCTCTGAGGTCTTTCCAAGTCTAAAGCTATGATCTGATTGAGATCAAGCAAGATAGAAAACATTGAAAGTCATTGCCATCATCATAGATAATGACAGATGCCATGCCTAAATGAAAGAGATGGTAAGGTCCTCCAGAGACTTCTGTTGGCCAAAGGCATTATAAGAGTTCCATCAACACTAGAATTGCCGAGCTTCTCAAATGAGATCTGTAATCACTCAAGGGTTTGGGCCACCTAGCCCACCATACCCCATATACCATAATAACCTCTAACTACATCAGCGTACTATTTTTAATTTTAAAAACTTGAAGAAAAAATAATACATTTATCTCATAGACAGATATTTTACAAATCAAATAGGGGCTCTATTTTGAATTCTTTTTATGCTCTGTATCACTTCATTTAAGTCTTTCCATATTTCTTTGGACTTTTCATAGTTGGCATTTTTTATGGCAGAGTAATATCCCATTATATTAACTGACCACAATTTATTTCACCATTCCCCAGTTCTCTGACCTATGGCTTATTTCCAGTTTTCATGCTCACAAATAAGTCACTATGGACATTTTTCTATAAATATGACTTGTTTTTACCTCCTTTTAATAACATCTTTAAAATATAGTCCCAGCAGTAAGGATTGCTGGGTCAAAGGGTGTGAGCAGTTTTGTATTTTGCTGTAACTTATATTGCATATTGCTGGATTCCTTTTTTAAAAATTGCCCCAACTGAATTTCATCAATAGCGCATTAGTGTGACTATTTCACCACAGCCCAGCTAGCTCTGAATTTTACCTTTTTAGCCTCTTTTAAATAGGGTGGTGAGTGTCCAAAAGTTTTCATTTCTCTATTAGGAAATTTGAAAAGTTTTTTAGGGCAATTAGTAACAATCTGTGCTTCTCCAAAAATTGCCTCCTCGCATCCTTTAACTATTTACCCACTGGAAAAAAACAAAATAAAGGTTTTGACCAAAACCTGTCTGATCACAGACCCTAGCAAAGGCCTGGGTGTCAGGCCTTTGTGGATCATTGTCCCAACTCTACTAGTAAAGTTTAAAATCTGTGATTTCCCTTCCTCTGGACTTTAGCTTCCTCTCTAATAAATTGTAGGGCTGACACTAATTGATGGCTAAAGTCCCTTCCAGCTCTAACAATTCAATGTTTATATTTGTGACTTTCACACATTAGTAGTCGTATAAAATAGAAACTAGGTCCCCACAAACTTTTTATCTATGTCACAAAGAAAAAGTTGATTTTAAAAATGTTATGTGCAATAGGAGGAAACTCTAGTAAATGATACCTTCCACCCCAGAACTGAACAAGAAATTATATAGGAAAGAGGGTCTCCTCAAGCAAAATGGGTGTCAATGACAGGCTCTATGCTTGAAGAGGGCTCCTCTGAGAAAGCCTCTGGGTAGGGACATTGGAAACTTCAAGAAATGGTAGCGGGCAACAAGCCAGTGTGGTGCCACAGTGCAGAGACCAGGACATCGCCAGGACAAGGGGCTCTGAGATCCCCAATACGGTGTCCTGAGACACCGGAGCAGTGGTCGAAAATACAGCTCTTGGAATCTTGCAAATCCAGAAGAGCCTAAATTTGGGAAATCCAGACCAGAGCAAGAACCCAAGGCACCCAGGGCTCGGGGTCAAGCAGGACAAACAATACTATCCAAAAATTGCAGCAGGGAACACCAACCAGTAGGGAAGGGCATTTATATAGTGCCTACCATGTGCCAGGCCCTTTGCTAAGCATTTTTTTTACAAATATTATCCTATTTCATACTCACAAATACCCTGTGAGATAGGTGCTACCATGATTCCCATTTTATAATTGAAGGAACTGAGGTTACCTGATTTGCCCAGGGTCACACAGCTACTAAGTGACTAATAATGGATTTGAACTCAGGTTCTCCTGACTCAAGGTCCAGTGCTCTATCCACCGAGCATCCTAGCTGCCCTATAACAATAGCTGGCATTTATATAGTACCTACTATGTTCCAGACACTGTCCTAAACACTTTTCAAATATTATCTCGTGTGATGCTTATAAACAACCCCAGAAGGTAAGTGCTGTTATGACCCTCATTTTACACTTGAGGAAACTGAAGCAAACAGAGGTTAAGTGACTTGCCCAGAGTCACATAGGCAGCAAGTGTCTGAAGCTGGATATGCACTCAAGTCTTTCGGACTCTAGGCTCAGCACTCTATCCATTGAGCTATCTATCTGCCTCAGCCATCATCAGAATCAAAAATTATTGCCAATCTAACCCCCTAACAATTTCAAGTAGAGATTAATTTTTTTATAAAAAAGATTTTCAACAAGGTCTACGTGAATGTCTAGAGGAAATGAAGCAAGACATTAAAAAAAGAAATTAAAAAAACTCTTGAGGAAATAATTGGAAGCAATAGTAATGCATATATATGCCATTACAACATTTTTTTAAAAAAAATACACAAAAGAGAGCAGAAGGAAGCAAAGACAAGCAGGACAATTTTGAAAATAATTTGCAGAATTTATGATACACTTTTTTTAAAAAAGCAAACAACATGTAATGGAAATTCATAGTTTCATATAATATCCTTTTTGCGTTTTGCTATGTGCGTGGAAATATTTTTCTTTTGGCGTTCAAGTTTAAAAATTCAATAAAAATAAATGCTTCTTTAGTTGAATTGAAGTAAAGCTGTTTTGAAAGTCATTGATTTGGGGCAGCTAGATGGCACAACAGTAGAGTACTGGCCCTGCAGTCAGGAGGACCTGAGTTCAAATGCGACCTCAGACACTTGACACATTTACTAGCTATGTGTCGCTTAACCCCAATTGCCCTGCCTTCCTCCCTCCAAAAAAAAAAAAGAAAGTCGCCAATTTCACTAGGATCAACATAGTCAAAACTAACAAAATAAGCTACAACCAAACAGGTTTTAACTTGAAGAATCAATAAAAGTGACCTTGTATTATCATCCTTGTAGTGGCCTGACTTCTACTAATCCCTATAGAATTTGGCACATTATTTTTAGGGACAACATAAATTTTAGGCCAAAAAGATCTCTTAAAGGTTATTTAGTTTCTTTTCATTTTACAAATGAAGAAACCAGGTTTCAGAGAGGCCAAGTAATTTTAAGATTGACAAGGTACTTTCTTCCCAATAAACCCATCATAAACATGTAGAATTATTCTCATTTTACAGATGAGGTTTACAAAAGTGACATGAGCTATATACCAGGACCACACAGTTTGTCCATGCTGGAAATGGACTTTGAACAAGGTATCTTCTAACTCTGGATCCAGTCATATTTATTTAACCAATTAACTAATATTTACCAAGCCCTGGTGTGTGTAAGTCACCAAGACTATAGAGACAAAAACTAAATAGTCCCTGTCTTCAAGAATTTTATAAGATTACCTTGCTCCCAATGGAAGAGCTCCTTTCTCTATATTATCTGGAATATAGTCTCCTTTGTATGCCTTCTCCAATTTCTATTTTGCTACCAATTTGGATAAATGGGTTTTCTTGGCTAAATGCTATGTGTGTTGATCATGGAACTGGTATTTGGTGAGAAAGGGGTCAAGCCTTGGATACAAAGCTTGGGGTCCTGCTTCTCCCCAATAATGTCATAAAAATTAGAAGTTAGATTAAGCTTGATTATATCCCCTAGACTAATAATATTTAAGGAAGCAATAGATATAATTTTAGCCTGGCACCCCATCTCTCCATGAGGGCAGAGTGGCCTCTGGCCACAGCCTTCTGCTTCCCCTCCTGGCAGGAAATAAGGACTCCATTGAAGAAAAGTGGGGGCAGAAGAGGCTAGAAATGTCTCTTCTGTCTCCCTTTGAGACACGTAACGATACCCCATGCTACAAATAGGGGTTAAGCCACTCACCACACATGGGCCTCACTACTCATGGAAAAGGGCTTTGAGTTACAAGAGTCAACTCTTATTCTCCTTCTGAACTTTAGAAGAAACCCAAAATGTTCAACATAAGGGTTATTTTTAGCTAAAAATGAAGTGTGAGGTCCATGAATCAAAAAACTAAATGGAGAACAAAGTCCTGACAAACTGACAGAAGAGATTAGCGATTTCTTTATTATTCACAGATAGTGGGCTGGGAAAGTCTCAGAGTAACCTCTGAAATATCAATCTACCTTTAACATATTTTGAGACTGATTGATTTCAAACATCTCAAGAGAAAAAGTAATGACTCAAAGATGGGGAAACACATCTACCAAAATTTTAGGCTCTGTCCACATGCAAGCTCTGACCCAGATGTTTTAGTCATTAACTAAGTTATAGTTTGATTTCTGACTATGCCTGGCCACGTGCTTATTGTGACTTCCTTTTTTCCAATTTACCCTCTGATCCAGGGCACCTAGGTGGTTTAGGCCTGGAGTCAGGAAGACTCATCATCATGAGTTCAAATCTGGCCTCAGATGCTTACTAGCTTACTACCTTGGGCAAGTTACTTAACCCTGTTTGCTCAGTTTCTTCATCTGTAAAATGAGCTGGACGAGGAAATGGCAAACCACTTCGGTATCTTTGTCAAGAACACCCCAAATGAGGATATGACTGAAGTGACTGAAAAACATAAAAACAATGGACCTTGGCTTCCGTTTCAAGGAATCATAGTAATTAAAACATTTTAGAGCTGGAAAGGACCTTAGGAGTCATGCAGTTTGACCCCCTTGCTACACAAAGGAGAATATCATCAGTGATGATAACAGGAACGCTAGCATCTTGTATGCTCAACTGCTCATGTCCCAAGCATCTTGCTCAATACCACCACGCTGAGGCAGTGAAGAAAGCCATGCTAGCTTTCCACCAGAGATAGAAGGGTTATCTCAAGAGGAATGTGGCCAGGCCAAATAATGAGAATGACTGGATTACAGGACTGCAAATGCCCTGGCCCTGTCTCAGACATTCACATTAACAGAGCAGGCACTGCTCAAAATTCATGGGCACATCTACAAAGAGCTGTGTTACTGAATCCTTACTAGGTGAGCCTTGATCTCCAGGCCTTCGACCTTGAGTGAAGGCTAGACAGCATCTTTCCCTTTTCTAACCACATTTTTTTTCCTCCCTAGGCCTCATCGTTCCACATATACCTGTTGGTTTTTTCATATTAAAATTTCCCTTGGTTTCTGTTTTCTATATGACCATTCTACACTGTTTTAAGATTTACAGAGTGTATTCCTCGCAACAAATCTACAAGTACTATTATCTCCAATTTGCAGATGAGAGCATTGTCTAGAATCACACAAATGTCCAGCAGTAAAATTAAGAAACAGCCCCTGTCTTCTAGTCCAGTGTTCTTTCCATCAAAGCTCTTTACTTTATTACCAACCTGCAGGCAGAAATGAAGCCCTCTGATTTGTGTCTGGAGCTGCCCAAGCTGTAACCATGTTTTCACATCCTGGCTTTCACCGTCTTTAGCATAAATATTCTGAAAGCTGCCACAAGGTGGAGATATCATGCCATAGACTACGGAGGAAATGAAAACCTCTCTACCTGCTAGAGCAGGAAATCGGGGGTTTCCTTCATTGAGAAAATATATTCAATAATGTCGGCGACGCTTCCAAGCCTTAGAGAGGAATACCACGTCTTAGAAGAGCTTCAGGCATTTCCATGGCCTTCCTCAAATTCTCTTTGCACATTTTGTCTGGATTTATATTTTCCCTAGATCCCATTCTACTTCAGAAGCCCAGTAGATAAAGTGCTGGGCGGAAGGCCTGAGTTCAAATTCTACCTCCAAAGCTGTGTGAACCTGGGTGAGTCACTTAACCTCAGTTTCCTCATCTGTAAAATCGAGGTGATTGTAACACTTATTTCACAGAGTTGTTGGGAGGATTAAATGAGATATACATAGAACGTACTTTACAAATCTTAAAGTACTATATAAATGCTAGTTTTATTATGTTTATTTGTTCATACGCATCTTCCCTATTAGACTGTCACCTCACTGAGAGTAAAGACTCTCTTTTTTTATAATGTTTATAATCTTTAGCATTTTGTTGTTGTTTAGTCATTTTTCAGTCGTGTCTGACTCTCCATGAGCCCCTTTGTGGTTTTCTTGGCAAAGATACTGGGGTGGTTAGCCATTTCTTTCTCCAGCTCGTTTTACAGAAGAGGACACACAGAGGCGAAGAGCGTAAAGTGACTTGCCCAGGGTCAGACAGCTAGTGTCTGAGACTTGACTTGAACACAGGAAGATGAGCCTAGAACTCTATTCACTGCACCACCTAACTGCCCCTGTTTTTACCATGTTATACAGTAGATATCCCGCTAGACTTAGGGTGAGCAAGACCTGGACCTTAACTCCCTCCTACCTACCTTCACCCCACCCCGTGGGCATGTCATTTAACCTCTTTCTCTTTGAACCCCAGGCTATTCCCTAAGATTTATCTGTTAAAATGAAGACAAAGTAAAATAACTGGTGGAATCCTTGAAAAATCCCTCACCAAGTTGCTCATTCAATGGTTTTCAAACTGAATTTTTTTGTTCCTATTTTGTATGCCCTTTAATTTATTTTGTAAAGAATAATAACAAACCCTAAGGTTTTTGTAGAATCTATGTCAGACTGCATGCCATCCTGGGTGGGAGGGGGAGGGAGGAGGGAAGGGAAGGGAAGAAAATTTGAAACTCAAGAACATGTAAAACTAAGTGTTGTAAACTAAAAAAAAATCTAATTAAAAAAAGAATAACAAACCATTTCTTACATTTGTATAGTGCTTTATAGTATTATATATTATATAATAATTCATTTGATCTTCATAACAATCCTGTAAGGTCACCAGGGCAGGCATTGCTATCGCCACTTTAAAAATGAGGAAATTGAGTTCCAAGAAGGTTAAATGGTGAGGACATGACTAATATGGGAGGGGGGTGGTGGTGGAGAAGGAGTACAATTTAGACCCAGATTTTCCCATTCCTCCAGTATTGGTTATTGGGTTTGTTTGCTTGTTTTGTCACTGTATTTCATAGACAAGCTAGATCTTTATCTCCCAAGGTTTTGAAAAACATCAAAAAGCATGTCTCTTTCACTTCCCCATCCCACCCTGCTTCACTTCCTCCCCATCCAGCCCCTCCCCTACTTCTGTCTCTCTTGCTTTTACTGTCCAAAATATAGAATATATATACATGTGTGTATGTGTACATAGAAAATATGTGTGACTTAAAAAGTTTGCCCTAGTTTACTTTTTATAAAGGTTTTAAATCATCAATTCATTTGTAACTTACAGTATTAGATGGCTATCCGAGACACTAAAAGATTTATTGACTGGTCCTTGGTCACACAACCAGTATGTGCCAGAGACCAGATTATATTTTAAAACTCTCTTCCAACATCTGAATTTCTTAATCAACCCTCCTTCAGAAAGGTTACTCCTGCCCTTCCCAGCCAGTAATTTTTGACACCTTCAAAGACTAAGCAATAAGTTGTAGGGATCATTGAATGCCCCTGAATAGACAAACATACTTTTGCCTTTGTTAGATCAAGGTCTTCATGACTCCAAGACTGGCCCCCAAGACAATGCCCATTGCCATTAAAAACTAAATTTATTTGCTTTTTTCTTTTTGGGGGGGGGTTCTTTTTTTTTAATTCTTTTTTTTTATTTTTTAGTTTTCAGCATTGATTTTCACATGCGCCTGAATTACAGATTTTCTCCCCATTTCCACCCCCCCCACTCCAAGATGGCATACACTCTGGTTGCCCTGTTCCCCAGTCTGCCCTCCCCTCCGTCCCCCCATTCCCCTCCCATCCCCCCTTCCCTTACTTTAAAAAAAAAACTTTTTTACTTTTGAACATCTGTTTTTCTAAAACCTTGAGTTCCAAATTCTCTCCCCTCCTTCCTTCCCCTCCACCCTCCCTAGGAAGTCAAGCAATTCAACATAAGCCACATGCGTATCACTATGTATAACCCCTCCACAATACCCATGTTGTGAAAGACCAATTATATTTTGCTTCTTCCTAATCTATCCCCCTTCATTGAATTTTCTCCCTTGGCCTTGTCCCTCCTCAAAAGTGTTTGTTTTTGATTATCTTCATCCCCATCTGCCCTCCCTTCCATCGTCCCCCCCTTCTTTATCTTCTTCCTCCTTCTTCCCTGTGGGGCAAGATACACAACCGAGTATGGTATTCCCTCTTCAGGTCAAATCTGATGAGGGCAAGATTCACTCATTCCTCCTCACCTGCCTTCTCTACTCTTCCTACATAAGTTCTTTTTCTTGCCACTTTTATGTGAGATAATGTACCCCATTCTATCTCTTCCTATCTCCCTCTCAATATATTCCTCTCTCATCCCTTATTCATCTTCAGCTCATCCTACGCCCTCTCTCTCTCTCTGTAAATATATATACCTATATATACACACACATGCATGTATATATATATATATATACACACACAGATAAACCTATATACCTACTCATACAAATATATAAACATATACCTATATACACATACATATACAGACATGCATA
>CM053622.1:92741227-92770078 GCA_028646595.1 Phalanger gymnotis
GCCTCCGTAGCCTCAGGGGTGGTAGTCGAACCGCAAACTCCGATCCCGTCCCGCCGCTTTCCCCACTAACCTTTTGCTGTTTGTGGGTTGTGAGGTCTGGTACATGCCACAGCTCAGTAATTCTGTGTGCTAGGGCACCCTCTGCTCCACTCCAGGTCTCGTTGGTCCGTGGTCTGCTGCGCCGCGCCATGCCGCCTCGCATGCTGGGCTCTGCTTGGCTCAGCTCCGCTCCCCTCAGCTGGGGGCTGGGAGTTCTGTTCGGGACAGACCTTACCCTGAGACCATCCAGGCTGACCTGGGCTGGAGCCCTGCTTCCCTCTGCCCCTTTGTGGGTTCTGCAGTTCTAGAATTGGTTCAGAGCCATTTTTTCATAGGTTTTTGGAGGGACTTGGTGGGGAGCTCACGCCAGTTACTGCTTTCCAGTCGCCATCGCTTTTTCTTATATGTGTTTTTTCTTGTTTGTCACTGTCTCTCAAAAAAGTAATTTCCTGCCCCTGCTATAAGACCTTTCTATGCCACAATAGCTAATAAAGATAATAATAACAACTTTTTATGTGGTGTTTTAAGGTCTGAGAACTACTTTACACATGTTACTTCATGGTTTTTATCTCATTTTACATATAAAGCATATGTAGCAGACAGAGGTTAAGTGATTCACCTGGGATCACACAGTTAACAAGGGTCTGAGGTATGATCTGAACTGAGTTTTTCCAGAAAGATTCAGACTCTATTCACTATGAAACATAGCTCTTATAGTCTCCATGCTGCTCACAAACATTTGCTTTGAGGTGACAGCATATTTCACAAAATAGAACATTTTTTCCCATGGTTTGCTCAGATTAAATCAGCTGTTGATCTCTTTGGAGCAATTAAATGTCCTAGAGAGATTCTCTGGTTAAAGAACTCCTGGAATTAAATCATTTGGTAAAGTAGACACTTGCTTTCCAGACAATACATTTAATAATTTCTGTTTTATGATTGGCAAAGTGAATAAATAACCTATAATTCCTTATGATGAATAAGTTCAATAATTTCTGTTTCATGGTCACCACGGGCAATGAATTCATCACCTATCAGCCATCCTACTGGCAATAAACTTCTCCCCAGACTGCAGGCCCAGAGGAAGTAGGCCTTCACCCAGGTATTGTTGTTATTGTTTGTTGGTGGTGGTGGTGGTGGTGGTGGTGGTGGTGGTGGTGATGTTTTAGCTTTGTAGGATCTTCCAGAGAATAGCATTATTTTTGAGAAGCCAGGGTCAACCCCTCCCCGCCCCCATGATGAGTCATCCACATAGAACCTTCTAGAAGAGAAATATAAAATGCTTCCCAAATCTGTGTACCCACTACTGTTCTAGGTGTCCTCAACTCCTCTTATTCTTGGCAATGAGGTTTTTACTTTCTGGACCCAGTAATTGAATCAGCAATAGAATTGCTTCTGAAAGGGTGCATCAGGTGACCATCTTATACATCAATTCATCAACTTTGTGATTCCCCAGACAAAAGTTCTTTTCCCTGGCCACCATTCCTCTATGTGTATTATCTTCCTCTATTAAAATTTAAACTTCTTAAAGGCAGGGATCATTTCTCTTTTATATCCCCAGAATTTAGCACAATGTGACTAGAACATAGTAAACTCTTGATAAATGATATTTAATGGATTTCATCAACCCATCAATGGGGAAAGTGTTAAGGAGATGTCTCTAATTCCCCACTTTCCATGCCAATGTCTTGGTTGACAACTTATATCTTGTAACTGTGTCTTTAGTTCTTCCAGTTCTTAGGAATGTCCTAGCTTATGGCTGATACCTTCAGCATATTGAATGTGGAGGTGGTGGTAGAATGATCTACTCCTTCCTGCACCTATCTTCTTCCATATCTGGAATACTACTCAATGGGTTACAGGATTAAAGAGGCTTCCTGTATCATCATGGGCAGGAGATAAGATGCTCTTAACTCAGTACTGTGACTATAAGAAGGGAGATGGATCTCTTCATTTAAAGGGCATCAGATTTCCCTCCTTCCAAACTGTTGTCTTTCACTGGTAAAGCTTTGGATGAAGATAGGCAGTTTCTTCCTAGGACATGGACCTGAGGGAGTATAAGCCTGATATCACTTCCCTGTCACCAAGGAATAGAGACCTGGACAGTTTGTTCTTATTTGTCTCTTCGTGCCTGTGGTTTACTGAGGTAATATTTCCTTATTTCATGCATAGATAGAAGTATAGATAGAACAATTTAGCATATACACACACCTATTTGTTATGTGTATGGTAGCCATCTCTAGGGTGGGATGGAGTAGGGAAGAAAAAAAAAAGAAATTTACATGATAATTTTATTGTATATTTGAGAGGAGTAGCAAATTGCATATAGTAAATTTGCAGTTTCATTTGCAATCATCTTTTTATTGTATTATGTTATAGAAATGCTTGTTTTATTCCATAAATTAAAAATAATTTTTTTTTAAAAGAGCCTCCCTAATTCTCCCTCTCGCCTGCTGGTTTGTGACCAGAGAGGGTTCCTCAAAGTGTTGTTCTGACCCCTTCCTCCAGCTTCTTGGCTGTTCCAAATTTTTCCTTATCCTTTGTATAAACAGGTGTTTAGAGTTTCTTTGTTGTGCTAGGAAAAATATCTGAAGCCTAACAATGAATTCTGAGGATTGCAATGCCATACAACATTCTCTTCTTACCATGAGAGGCTAATGAGAGTTCTCATTAGCCTTTTTCTCCCCCTAACTTGCTAGGAGGCTTAAAAGAACTGAGTCTGGAGTCTAGGTCAGAAGAGGAAGAGGGCAGGAGATTGAGGAAGTGCTGGGGTATGGATGGTGGCTGAGAGTATAGCTGGTGGCATCAGCTGTGAGGTGATGGCACAATGATGGTGGTTAAAAGAGATAAAGAAGCCTCTGCATTTTACGAAAGCATTGCAGAACTAAAGACTGTTGATTTTGACAATCCCTTTTTACAGCCGCAAAAGGTTTAACTTCTCCAATTTCTCTAATGCTTCTGGATGTCTACATAATTTCTATTTCTTTTATTTCTGTTTCTAGATTTTGTTATATAAAAACCCATTATCAATCATAGCTAATGCATATCAGAATATTATTGGGGGGCAGAAGAGAAGAGGAGGAGGAAGTCGATGGATGATTCCAGTGACCAGAACATAGTACAATATTAGGTCAGAGGGTTTGACCTCTCCAGAACACTAGGATTTCTAGCTGGAGGCTGAGCCAGTCAGTCAATAAACATTTATTTGGGGTCTACTCTGTGTTGGGCACCATGCTAAGTACTAGGGATACAAAAAGAGGCAAAAGACAGTCCTTACTCTCAAGGACTTCGTGATCTAATGGAGGAGACAGCAAGCAAATGAAGATAGATAGATAGATAGATAGATAGATAGATAGATAGATAGATAGATAGATAGAGAGTATACACACATACACAAGCTATACAAAGAACTAATATGAAAAAATGAAAGAGGGAAGGCACTAACATTAAGAAGGATTGAGAAAGTCTTCCTGTAGAAGATGGGATTGTAGTTGGGACTTAAAGGAAGTGATGGGAGCCAGTAGGCAAACAAGAAGAAGGAGATAAGTCCAAGTTTAGGGAACGGCCAGTGAAAATGCATGGAGCTGAAAGATAGAAAATCCTCTTTGAAGAATAGTCAGGAGGCCGATGTCACTTGATTGAAGAGTATGTGGTGAGGAGTAGGGTGTAAGAAAACTGGAAAGCTAGGAGAGAGCTAGATTATGAAGGGCTTTGAACACCGAACAGAGGATTTTGTATTTGATCTTTTAGGTGATTAAAAAAAAGCCACTGGAGTTTATTGAGTAGAGGAGTGCTATGGTCAGATCTGCTCTTGAGGAAAATCAATTTGGTGACTGAATGGAGAATGAATTGGAGAGGGGAGAGGGGAGAGACTTGAGGCAGACAGACCCACTAGCAAGCTACTGCATTAATCCTGGCATGAGGTGATGTTCACCTGCACCAGAGTCAGTGTCAGAGGTGAGAAGGAGTATTTGAGAGATGTTACAAAAGTGAAATTGACAGACCTTGGCAATAGACTGGATGTTGGTGGTGTGGGCAGGAGAAATAGTGAAGAACAGAGGATGATACTTAGGTTGGAAGCCTGAGGGATTAGGCGTATGGTGTTATCCTCCACGGTAATAAGGGAGTTATGAGTGGGATAGGGGTTAGGGGAATAGATAATAGGTTCACTTTTGAACATGTTGAGTTTAGGATGTCTACTGGCTTTCCAGTTCAAGATGAAGATGTCTAAAAAACAGTTGGAGCTGCAAGATTAGAGGTCAGCAGAGAGATTGGGACGGGATAGGTAAATTTGAGAATCATCAGCATAAAGACTGTAATTAAATCCATGAAAGCTTATGATATCACCAAGTGAAATAGTATAGAGAAAGAAGAGAAGAGGGCCCAGGTCAGAGCCCTGTGGGACACCTTGAGTTAGGATCAATTGTGAGAGATTTTATAGTTTTGCCATTTATTAATCAATTTTATAAACTCTGCCTAAAACAAAATGAAACTGGGTCCATAGTTTTTTTTTCCACCTTTGCCTTAATTTAAAGATGAGTCAGAATGCTATTTCAGGACAAGGCTAGGGTTGTCAGGTCTGATGTTCTCACTTATTTCTTCCCTTCCCCTGCTTGCTGAAGGGATGCAGTTGAGGTCAGTGAACTGAGAGTAGGAATCTCTTGTTGGGAGGAGAAATAAATATACCTAGACCTGACTAGTGGCAGGGAATGGTCTCATATAACCACACCCTACCAGACACCTTTGACCTGGTGGATACAGTGGATACAGCAATGGTCCTGCTCTGTTGCTTGTTAACACCTGTTAGAAATAAATTTGATTTAACATCCTGCTAGTTTTTAGAACTCCTCTCAGCTTCCAAATTATCTTGTACCTGCTTGTCAGTGCATTATATTCCTTTACAACCCCCAACACCTTCCCACCCTGAGAATATAAGCTCCTTGATGACAGGGACTATTTCTCATGTTGGCTTTATAACCCCAATTCCTAGAACAAAGTGCTACAGTACATAATAGGTGCTTTAAAATTCTTGTAGAATTAGCAAATAAGTTGTGAAGCTTTTTTTTTGAAGGAGGGTAAGAATGGTTGCCCAGACCTCTTTAATAACACTAATAGATCTCTTTCACTTCCTAGCTTCCTTTAAGACTCATTTCAAACACCTCCTTCTCCAAAAAGTATACGTTACGATCATACCACTGCTAATGCCTTTGCTCTAAGAACGCTTCCCATTTACATTGTATGTCTCTTATATGTACATAGTTGTCTGTATGTCGTCACCTTCATTAGACTGTAGGCCCCTTGAGAATAAGGACTTTCTTTGTAACCTCAATACTTAGTACATTACGTGGTACACAGTTAATGCTTAATAAATGCATGTTGACTGGCTGACTACTTCTCTACAGATAAAGTAGGATAATTTTTTTAAAGAAAAATTTAAAAGGTCTAAGAATATTAGGAACCATTGGTCCTTTACATCTTAATATGAACTAGCTTAATGAAATTACTTCCATCATAAAACCTTTACGAGGAAGAGTAGGCAGCTGTTTGATGAGAAGGAAGAAGAAGAGTGATGGAAAAGTAATTTTGCAGCAGAGGAATCTTGGGTACAGCCTCATAGAGGGCATATTGAGCAGCAGAAGTCAGCATTAGGGTACTATAGTCAGAGAGACCAGGGAGAAGTTGCCAGGAGAAAAGAAAAGCGCACAGAAAAAAAAAGTCGAGAAGACATCAAATAAAAACTTCAAATTGTTTTGCACAGAGCCCATCTTACTTGAATATTTCCTCTTTCTAACCACCCCGTAGTCCAGTGTATACCATACCCTCTTGGTAAAATATATATATAAACTCCTTGAGAGCAGGACCTGTCTTACTTTTGTATCCCCAGCACCGCACAGTGCCTGGCACATAGTACATGCTTCATTCTTCTTCAGGTCTTTCTAGGCTCCAATGCTGACTCCCCAGACTTCTTTCTCTACCATTTCCCAGAAATTTCTTCATCTAGGAAGATGAGACTGCTGGAAATGTCACCACTTCCCAGCAGCATCCTCACCCTAGAGAATACATCCATCTCCGATGCCTTTACTTTGACTGGTCAATTTCTCTTGAAGAGACCAGTCCAGCCAGAGAAGAGTCCAACTCATTCCTTCATTCATCACCAGGTCCCACTCTTGACTTTCCCAATTTTTTCTCCATCGTGCCCCAATGTGGGTACCTTCTCTCTCCCCACCCCAAGTTTTCAGCTTCCTTTGTGTTGTCTTCCTCTCATTAGAATGTAAGCTCATTGAAAACAGGGACTCTTTTTCTTTTCTTTTCTTTCTCTTTTTTTGCTTCTATTTTCTATTTATAGAGCTTAGCACAGTGCCTTGCACATTGTTAGTGCTTAATAAATGCATGTTAAGTTTCCTTGATGTATTGATAGATTGATTGATTTTAAAACAGCTGAATGAAGATGTGCTGGTGGTCATGACCACAGCAGTCAAACTTAATTTGGATCTGCTGAGTAAAGCAAACAGTATCTGTCCTACCCATTGGCTTTAAAAAGTGACTGATACTATTGGAGAGGATGGGGATCTGGGGGATTACCACATAGTCTGTGTAGTGAATACCATGGAACTATCTACTAAGAGCCCAAGGATGATGCAAACTTCCTGGATTTCTTTCTCTGAAATATCAGTCACCGTTTGTTCCTCCATGAAACATATGTTTATTTTTAACTAAAGATGATTGCCACATTATTATCAAGACAGGACTTCTATGTCAGCAGATAACTAGAGGGGTTTCACAGCCATTTTCAAAACCCCCAGACATGTGGGTGGTTCCCTGTTCATTTCCAAGTTGGGGACACTTCATAGAGAAGGTTGGCTCAGCTAATAGTCACTATAAAGTGGAAGGGTCATTGCAGAAGAGTAAGTGGGGAGGAAGTAAAAACATTTGCAAATTTTTTTCCGAGTTACTGCAATGAACAGGGATGGCACTCTGGCTGAACAAGTGAAGGGAAGGCTTTTTAAAAATTGGTAGACCTGAACATAATTATAGGTAGCTAGAAAAAAGTGGGGACAGCTAGGTAGCACAGTAGATAGACCACTCAACCTGGAGTGAGGAAAACCCGAGTTCAATTCCAGTGACTTGCCCTGGGTCATACCACTCATAAATGTCTGAAGCCAGATTTAAACTCAGAAAGATGAGTCTTCCTGACCCCAGACCCAGCACTCTATGCACCACCAGCAGCACAGCAATTTCACTCCAACACGCCAACACTTTACCTGAAAGCCAACGACACACCAATTGCATGCCAATTACAGGCCAACACTTTACAGTGAAATCTAGCAACGGGCCACCAGCAGCAATACCAGAAGCAGCAGCATCAGGAGCAGCAGCACCAGCAGCAGAACCACCGGCATCAAGATGTCTTCCTCCAGCAGGGAATTAATTAAGTGCGACCATTAAAAAAGGGGCTAGGACTAGGAATGTGTTCTCTTTATCTTGTCCTCTTTCATATGTGGAGATTGTACTGATTGACACAACGTCAGTAACACATTCCTTTTGATGAGCTTTTCTAATAGCAGTGAGAGACCTGTAGCAGTCAACTCACTCTTTCTTGCTGGGCCTTCCTTGTGACCCAAGTCCTGCAATTTGCAAGACTAGCCAGGCTCTGTTTATGACCAATGATTTAGTTGACGGGCTTATCAAACGACTGAATCATGAACCTATTCACATTCTGCACTAGCCAACTGAGCTACCTGGTTATAAATTCTTTGTTCTGGCTCACCTTAAGTTGCTTGCTTTTCCATGGTCATTTGCCCTTAAACCTTCATTATTTTTTTCCTGTTATTTGCCTTTATGATATTTTGTCATTGAAATAGACATATTTGTGTATCTAACTCTCTTAGACCACAAATTTGGTAGGGATCAAGCACCTAGCACTGTACTTCTTGGTATTTCACTCAATAACTACTACAGCATTATATACATAATGCTATATGACAATATATATAATCTATATTTGCTGAGTGACTACCAAAGTCTAATTTCTTAATTGCTACATATGCAAATTCTTGGTCTTTGCAACTTTGTTAGACCAGCAGTGAGGGTTAAGCTTCTATCTACTAAGGCAGCCCAGTCTACTCTGCCCCTCTGCAAATTACCTCTTGTTCCAAGGTCTACAGTGTAGGACCAAGTAGAACAAGTCTACAGGCCTCCCTTTACGCTGTATGAATCTTGGTGCACCTATTTATTTACATATTGTCTCTCACCTTAGAAAGTAAATTCCTTGAGTTCGGGAACTCTTTTCCTTTGTATACTTTCTTTGTACAGTTAGCACTTAACAAAGTACATGGCACATAGATTAACAAATGCTTGTTGATGGAACAACTATTTCTTCTTCCATACAATAGCCTTTCAGATACTTGCCTTCTCTCTTCTAGTATAAGCATCCCTGGTTGCTTTAACAACAATGTGACTTCCACTCTTGATATGGCAAAGTAAAAAGGGTCCTGGATTTGTCATCAGAAGACACATATTTGAATCCTGGCTCTGCCATTACTACCAAGTGACCTTGGACCAATCATTTAGTTTCTCTAGGCCTTACTTTCTTCATTTCTTCATTTACTATGAAAAAGAGAAGGTTGGGCTAGATCGTTTCCATGGTCCCTTTCAGCTTAAAATCTTGTGATTATGCAATCTCCTCAAAAGCCTCATCGTCCTCTTCTTGACAGTCGCTATCTTATCACTGTCTTTCTTAAAATGTGTTCCCTATGCTAAATACAGAATTCCACATGTGGTTTGAATAGGAAAAAATGCAGCAAGAATATTTCTTCCCTAGTTCTTGACACTGTGCTCCTCTTGGGGCAGCTAGGTGGCACAACGAATAGACTAGTGGAGAGGCCATGGAATCAATAGGAACTCCAGCCTCAGACACTTACTAGTTATGTGACCCTGGACGAGTCGCTTAACCCTGTTTCCCTCAGTTTCCTTATCTGTAAAAATGAGCTGGAGAAGAAAGTGGTAAACCACTCCAATATCTTTGCCAAAGAAACCTCAGATGAGTCACAAACATTCAGACACAACTAAGCAACAACAACAAATATTCCTCTTAATGCTCCCTAAGTTCACATCAGCTTTTTGGGGGGGCGCCATATTGAATTGTTGACTCATACTGTACTTTCTGTCCATTGAAATCTTAGATCTTTTTCAAAGGAAACGCCATACCACTCCTGTCTTGTGCTGGTGAAGTTGATTTGTTGAAGCTGACTTAGATGAAAGCCTAAAGATATAGTCAACATCCTAGATGTTTGACATTGTATAGGCCAAAGAGACCTGAATTCTTGACTACGTTTGTTAGTTGTTATATATGAATATTTTCCATTTATATGAACATTTATTCCCTAGAAAGTATTTCACCGAGTGGACATATATGTGGCATTTCTATAGGGATCAAGAATAGATTTGTGGTTTCATTGGTAAAGAAACTCCTACCAATGCCAGTTGGCACTTTCTGCTTCAATCAGAGAGCATTAGTTCTCCCTCTAGAAGTGGATAGCATTTTTCATCTTGAGTCCTTTGTTGCTTCCAACTCTACCACACCTCTCAGATCTATCCCCACTCTCTATTTCTCTAGCTTCTATTTTGTGCAAGTTTGGTTGAGAGATGAGCAGTAGAAGTCATAGTACAGAGAATGTGCTACTTTCACTACAGATTTGACAACCTATACATACATACATACATACATACACATATATGTATGCGTGTGTGTATGTATATATACATATGTATATATGTATAGATATAGATATAGATAGATATAGATATATATCCCTCAGAGATCTATACTTTCACTAGCGTAGGTACTCCCTCCACCGACACAGATTACAGCTTACTTGGGATACACTCTTTAAGATTTGCTTTGGTGAGTAGAGCACCAGCCCTGGAGTCAGGAGGACCTGAGTTCAAATCCAGCCTTAGACACTTGACACACTCACTAGCTCTGTGATTTTGGGCAAGTCACTTAACCCCAATTGCCTTGCCTTCTCCCCTCAAAAAAAGATTTGTTTTGGATGAAAATTCCACTCCCCTGTAGCAAATGGGTAATGAGCTTGGTGATGCAGGTCCTCAGATGACAGAAACATAGCCCATCACTGATACCATATTCAAGGTCTTCCAATCCTGGTAATATCTGCCAGAGAATCTGCTCCTTTGGCTCAAAAGCCAGGATCCTCTATATTGAAAAAGTTATTTGTAGGTCTTTTCTCACTCTACAAAGTGTTGTTTAGCTCTTCCCAATGCCTAGGAGTGGTAATCTACTAAGTACTTGGCAGCTGGAGAATTTGCATTTTAGGTCTAATTTAGATGGTTACTGGGAAAGGGGTAACAAAATGGGGTTCAGCTGAGCTGTATTATCTTTGTTCTAGATTTGTCCTCAAATGTCAAGTGGAGAGTCTCTGTGATAGTCTTCTGCAGATGTTGCATTTTAGCTTGGATGTGACTAGATGTCTCACAGGGTCGTTTCAGCCAAGGTCTCTGACTGAAAGCAACTGCTGCTTTTTTTGCAAGATACAGATTTAAAAAAAAAGGCTTGCATTAATCAGTTACAGCTACCCAGATACCCAGCACATCAATGTCCTAATTAGGCCACTGATGTCTCAGTCCTCTTGATGTTTAAATTCCCCATATCTACCAATCACAGTGATGGGTCTCTAGCCAGAAGCATCCTGCTGGACAACCTGTCACTGTTGACCTCTTACATAAAAAACTCCAGCTTAAAAAAAGGTATACACCTTAGTTGTAATGTGTTGCCCACTGCTACCTCAAAGGGCTAGGCTTAGGATACTGTACCGGATGGATTTTTTGTACTTTTGTACTTCTGTAATTCCCATCTCCCCACTACCCATTAAAATACAGATAAATACTAAATATATGTTCTAGTACTGAGTGTAATTGGTGTGTTGCTAATTTTGACAGTAAAGTATTAAAAGCATGGTGTTTTATTTGGTGTTTTGTTGGCTTTGACATTTTTGGCAGGTTATTGGAGTCTTGTTGGCTTTGACATGATGGTGGCATGTTTTTTCCCAATATCCCAACATGCCAATTACACACCAACACCAGTTTCAGAGCCAACGACATGCCAATTACACATTAACACTTTAGGTGAAGCCAGCAACACTCTAAACATGCCAATAACATTATAACACTTTATCGTGAAAACCTCAACATGCCAACAGCAGGCTAACTCTTTGCTGTGAAAACCACAACAAAATAATTACACACTATCTACACACCAACAACATACTAACACTTTGATGCAAAAACTACAACATACCAACTACAGCTAATTACATGCAAACACTTTAACATGAAAACCACAACATACCAACTAGACACCAATTACATGCAAACTCTTTAGTATGAAAACTGCGCCACACCAACAACATGCTAACATTCTACCCAAAAACCACAACATGCCCAGTAAGCTAATACTTTGACATGACGATCCCATGCCAATTACACACCAACCACATGCCAACAACAGAATAACACTTTGTCATGAAAACCACAACACACCAATTACATAACTACATGACAACTACACATTAACACTTTACCATGGAAACTGCTACATGCCAACTACATACCACTTACATACCAATGACACACTAACACTTTGCCACAAAAGCAAGCAACACACTAATACATGCCAACTACATGCTAATACTTTTATATCTTACAAGAAAGTAGTCATTCTAAGAGACTTTTAAGAGAGGAGGAGTTATTTAACATAGGCAGGCCCAACTAGCCACTACCTGGCCACCTAATTCCTCACTGAATCACTAATTCAACTAATTCACTAATTCAACACCTATTGTTGCAGCTTAGGACCTGAAACTTAGGGGTCTATGACAAGGCACTTACATTCTTCTATGGGGGTTCAACTCATTTACGGGTAATTTTACACACATAAGGTTTGTAGAAAATAAATACACATCATTTGGGGTGTTCTAAGGAATACAGGAATCTCACCGACTTGCTAAAAGGCTAGAGGAAGCCTCAATAAAGCTGGCTTGCTTTATTTTCTTGTTCTGAGCCCTGTGTTTTCTTATACTGAACTACTGATATCTGAAAACCTTCTTGAGTCCTTGTTGACAGGGAGACAGAGCCACTGATGACTAGGAAATTAATTAGGAAGAATTAATTTAAAAATTCATGAATCTAATTTAAAAAGGAGTTCTTGAAACAAAAATTTCTTTGTGCTAAACCATGAATATTAGAGCAATGGGGAATCATAGGAGGGAAAAGTGCAAATGCTTAGGTATTCTGTTTTCCAGGTTCTCTTTCTGTAGGTGTAGACCAAAGGTTTGAATCAAGTGGTTTAACAGAAGGTCTGACAGACCAGGCACTGAGGAGATTGGGCAGAGCAGGTCTGAGGGCCATGAATCACTGAACTGTAGCAGTTACCAGACTTTTCAACCCACAAACACCAAAGACAACTTAGCAGGTCGGTGGGAAAACTGATGGATCTTGGTGAGAGGAGTTTGAGGTTGGCCCCAGGGCAGTGGAGGTGGTGCAGCATGCTGCTGCAGCAGAAAGCTCCTGCAGCTACTTCCAGAGCTCCAGCTGTGCTTGCTTCTGGCCCCAGGCCTACCCAGTGTGAAGAATTAAGCAGCAGATCAGAGCAGGAGTGCAGGGAGCACTTTGCTAGTGCAGAGGCGGGCTTCTCTTCTTTTGCCATGCTTGGATCTGGGTTGAGGTACTGGTTGGTGGCTCTTGGGGGAGGAAGAGTGCTGGTGTGGCAGAGCTTGCTGTGTAGAAATAGCTTGGAAAACAGCAACACAACACCCCTGAAGCTTGAGACAAAGCACTTGTCATTCGGAAGGCAATCATACCCTGACAAAAACCTCAAGGGTCAAGTAGTTGGGTGGGAACATGAGCAAGCAGTAAAAGACTCAGACTATTGAATCTTTTTTGGTGACAAAGAAGATCAAAACATACAGCCAGAACAAGTCAACAAAGTCAAAGAGCCCACATCGAAAGACTCCAAGAAAAATACGAGTTGGTCTCAGGCCATGGAAGAGTTCGAAAGGGATTTGGAAAGGCAAGTAAGAGAAGGAAAGGAAAAATTGGGAAGAGAAATGAGAGCGATGGGGGAAAATCATGAAAAGCAAGTCAATGACTTGCTAAAGGAGACCCACAAAAACGCTGAAGAAAATAACGCCTTAAAATAGACTAACCCAAATGGCAAAAAGGCTCCAAAAAGCCAATGAGGAGAAGAATGCCTTAAAAGGCAGAATTAGCCAAATGGAAAAGGAGGCGCAAAAGCCCACTGAAAAAAATACTATCTTAAAAATTAAATTGGTGCAAGCGGAAGCTAGTGACTTTATGAGAAATCAAGAAATTAGAAAAACAAAACCAAAAGAATGAAAAAAATGGAAGTTAATGTGAACTATCTCATTGGAAAAACCACTGACCTGGAGAATAGATCCAGGAGAGGTAATTTTAAAATTACTGGACTACCTGAAAGCCATAATCAAAAAAAGAGCCTAGACATTATCTTTCAAGAAATTATCAAGGAAAACCACCCTGATATTCTAGAACCAGAGGGTAAAATAGAAATTGAAAGAATCTACCAATTGCCTCTTGAAACAGATCCCAAAAAGAAAACTCCTAGGAATATTATAGCCAAATTCCAGAGTTTCTGGGTCAAGGAGAAAATACTGCAAGCAGCCAGAAAGAAACAATTTGAGTATTGTGGAAACACAATCAGAATAACACAAGATCTAGCAGCTTCTACATTAAGGGATCAAAGGGCTTGGAATATGATATTCTGGAGGTCAAAGGAACTAGGAATAAAACCAAGAATCACCTACCCAGCAAAACTGAATATAATGCTCCAAGGCAAAATATGGATTTTCGATAAAATAGAGGACTTTCAAGCATTCTTGAAGAAAAGACCAGAGTTGAATACAAAATTTGACTTTCAAACACAAGAATCAAGAGAAGCATGAAAAGGTAAATAGGAAAGAAATATCATAAGGGAACTGTTTTGTTTACATTCCTACACGGAAAAATGATATTTGTAACTCATGAAACCTTTCTAAGTATTAAGGTAGTTGAAAGGAATATACATACATACATATATATGCATATGTATATACATATATGTGCATATATATAGACAAAAGGCACAGGGTGAGTTGAATATGAAGGGATGATATCTATGAATAAATAAATAAATACAATTAAGGAGTGAGAGAGAAATATATTGGGAGAAGGAGAAAGGTAGAGATAGAATGGGGTAAATTATCTCTAATAAAAATGACAAGAACGAGCAGTTCTATTGGAAAGGAAGAGGGGGCAGGTGAAAGGGAATGAGTGAATCTTGCTCTCATAAGATTTTACTTAAGGAGGGAATAACGTACACACTCAATTGGGTATCTTACCATACAGGAAAGTAGGGGGAAGGGGATAAGAGAGGGGATGATAGAAGGGAGGGCAGAGTAGGGGAGGGGGTAATCAAAAGCAAACGCTTTTCAAAAGGGACAGGGTCAAGGGAGAAAACTGAATAAAGGGGGACAGGATAGGATAGAAGGAAATATAGTTAGTCTTTCACAACATGACTGTTATGGAAGTGTTTTACATAATGATTCATGTGTGGCCTATGTTGAACTGCTTGCCTTCTCAAGGAGGGTGGGTGGGGAGGGAAGAAGGGAGAAAATTTGGAACTTAAAGTTCTAAAAACGAATGCTGAAAAAAAAGTTGTTTTTCATATGCAACTGGGAAATAAGATATACAAGCAATGGGGTATAGAAATCTATCTTGCCCTGCAAGAACGTAAGGGGAAAGGGGATAAGGGGTGGGGAGTAGGGTTATAGAAGGGAGGGCAGACTGGGGAAAAGGGCAATCAGAATATATGCCATCTTGGGGTGGTAGGAGGGTAGAAATGGGGAGAAAATTTGTAACTCAAAATCTTGTGGAAATCAATGTTGAAAACTAAAAATATTAAATAAAGAAACAAAGACAAAAAGAATATTTTATGAAGAGCTCATACAAGGCAGGTGTTCACATGGTGGTCAGAAGAAGTGATACAAGTACACTCTCAAGGTCTCTCTCAAGAACTTTGGAAATGATTGTGTCATGTGGGAGACACTGGCACAGGACCACTAAGCATGATATTCCCACACACAGAAGGTGCTGTGCTCTATAAGCAAAGCAGAACTGAAACAGCTCAAAGGAAACACAGGTTGCACAAATTTAGAATATCCACCCCAAGTGTTCACATGGACTATTCGTGCCCAGCTTGTGGTAGAACATTCTGAGCTTGTATTGAGCTGATCAGCCAAAGTCAGACACATTGAAACTTTGACTCAAGCGCAGTGGTGTCATTTTGGTCCTCTTTGAGAACAAAGGACAACAACAAACCGACCAACCAGAAACATTCATAGTGGAAGGTACACTGAAATTTGGTGATGAAAAGGGCAGAAAACATTTTTGTGTAAAGGAAAAGATTTATGTTAATTATTAAATGGTATAAGACGTCATGGCTGTTAAAGATGATTGATAGTTAAAGAGTAACAAAAGAACCTAGTTTTAAAATACACCATGTGTGTGTGTGTATGTGTGTGTGTGTGTGTGTGTGTGTGTGTGTGTGTGTGTGTGAAGAAACAGCTTTCAAATAAGATTTGGACAAAAATATCTGTGGCATATGATATAAAAATTTAAATCCCTTTGTGAATAATGTAAGATGATGGCTCATTTGTGTGGGAATAATAATGTTTTAACTAGGCAGGGAAATATCTTTCATTTACTAAAAACTAGCTAAATGAATGTATAGGAACACAGTTTCTAGGTGATGTTTCAGTGATAGATGTTCATGGTGAAGCCTTCAGAGCTACAAGCATGATGGGTATTTGTTCATTTGTAAGTAAGTTTGTTTTTTGACTGAGAGTAAAACTTCAACAACAATGAAAAAAGAAATCATATAAACATTTGGAGACTGAAGTATGATCTTTTTAAAGGACTATTGATTTGATAGGAAAAGTTTGGGGAGTTGTGAATTTGTAAGTGAAACAAGAGTCAGGACACTTTCATTTAATGTATGAGAACTAGTAAGAACTGGCAGGTAGAAAAAAACCTGACTTAGCAGCTTAAGGAGGAGAGTTGAAGACAGCGCATGAGGGCTTCAAAGTTGCTTACGTTCCGGCATCTAGTCTAACCGTTAAACAATTCATAGGAGGGGTCAGCTGAGTGGTTCTTGATTGCTGAGAGAGAATTGATTTCTTTGGCCAAGGGCTTCAATGACAACTAATACTCATTTGATGCCACCTCCTCCCTTCTCATTCTAAAGATGAAGAAACTGATGTCCACAAAGGTGAGGTGACTCACTCAAGGCCACACAAAGAATTAATGGGCCAGTCTGGGAAAAATCTTTCTAAAAATTAGAGATATGCTAAAGTGAAACTTGGGAAAATAGCAGGTTCCTCCTTCCTAGAGATCTTTTAATCACAATATGTTTGACCTTTTGTCAACTATGTGATGTTATGGAATTATTATTCAGTCACAGGTGGGACTAAATGGTTATTGAGTTCATCTAACACTACGATTCTGAGATTTTGTGTTCAATGACTTCTTTCAGAAGATCAACATTAGCTGTCTTGGATTATCATATTGATTAGAATAGCTAAGTCTTTCTCTTTCCCAGTTGATCATGATACAATGTTCCTGTTACTATGTACGATATTCTCCTGGTTCTGCATGCTGGACTTTGTATCAGTTCATATAAGTCTTCCCAGGTTTTTTTCTGAAACCATTCCCCTCATCATCTCTTATAGCAGAATAGTATTCCATCAAATTAATGTAGCAATAGACATGATCTCATTTGAGCCTCTAATTGGTATTCTGCCTCCAGGTTTTATCTCTAATCAGTTCTGCACATAGCCTTGCATTGCCCTAAGGAACAGGTCAAATCAAGTCACTTTCTTCCTCAAAAACTTTCCCTGGTTCCCCAATTACCCGTGGGATAGATAAAACACAAACTTCTTAGCCTGACATTTCAGGCCTGTCCCACCTACCTATCCTCCCTTTCCTAAAACAGTCCTTTGTGAATTCTAAACTAGACCACCAGCTGTTCTCTAAACTCAGTACTTCACCTCCCACCTTTCTGGATTTGCATTTACCATCATACCTCCCCAATCCACCTCCTTATTGCTTAGATGCTTGGCATGCACTCCCTCCCTGTCTCTTTCTCTCTGAATGCTTGCCTTCCATTAAACCTCAAGGCAGGTGCCCTCCTCTTTCCTTCCTAAGGCCTTTCCTGATCTCCCCTCCCCACCCCAGCCCCCCATTGCTTGTGCTCTATCTCCTAAATTTTCTTTTAATATATTTTATGTGTTGTTGTTATTCCTCCTTTATTTTCAAAGAGGACCGATGACATCATGGAGTGGTGTCTTGACTTGTACATGAGTTGGATTTAAGTGAGGCAGAGTTGCATAAGGTCCTCAGCCTCACTCTCTCTTCCAGAGTCATCAAAATCCAGTGCCAAGACAAGTGTCAAGGCAACCACTAATGATGGCCCGGTGTAAGTAAGGTGGATTTTAGTGTGTGTAAGGTGGATTTTTGTTAACCTTTCTTAGAGTTTGGTTTCTCAGGATCCATGGCCATAACATTTCCCGGGTTCATGACTTGTAAACATCTCCACCATGCTTGTGCAGTGTTATATAATGATAAGTAATATAAACATTTTTGCTTAAAGTTGTAAATATCCACTGTGACTGTGCAGTGAGATATCATGGTGAGATAATGTAAACTTGTAAGGATATTGCTGGCAATATGCCTTCTTTGTCTGTTGCCCCATAAAGCAGGTGGGCACTAGTCAGTGAGTAGGAAACCCTTAGGGTTGAATGCACAAGCAGGAATGCAGTGTGTGCCTTGACCAGCCCCCATCAAGGCTTGGGGGGGGAATCTGTGTTTGCCTCAACTGGCCCCCCATTGAGGCTTGAGGGGATTTAGGGGAGTACACAAGCTGTGCCTGTCTTGATTGACCCCAATCGAGACATAGGGGTAGTTGCGCCCCCTCCACACCAGCCCTTGTGAGAAGGGTGATTAGGGAATGCTATAGGAGTTGGTGTTCCCATTTTCAGCAACCCTCTTGAGAAGATTAGACAAGAATAAAGTAAGATTTTTCTTTATGTGTGACTTTGTTGAATACTTTATTTTTTTCTTTTAAAAATTAATTTTTATTTATTAAAATATACATATTCTTTTTTAGTACAAACAAGAGCTTTATTACTAGCAAGCAGGAAAAAAACCCAAAATATACATACACACACACTCATGTATACATATACACCAAATGTATTTTCTATATTGTATGCTTATAGTTACCTACTGTCCAAATTGGTGTCATTTTCCACTTCAAGTTTCCTGTAATACGTATCCACTTAGGTACTAAATCATGTTATTCATCCCATCACAAAGTCCCTAGAATCTGTCCCCTTTTCTTCACTCAGTCAGTCATCACAACCCTTGTAACCCAGGCTCATGTGACTCAGATTCATGTGACTTAGGCTTCCATGTGACTTAAGCAGGTCACATGGGCCTATTAATGGATGGGAAAGATCTTCCCATTAAGCAAAGATACATTAACAATATACTTGCTCCCTGAATTTGTTTATAGTATCAGCCTTTATAACTAGATCATGTACCCATTTGGACTTTATTCTAGCATATGGTATCAGACATTGGTCTATGCCCAGTTTCTGCCATACTATTTCCCAGTTTAGAATAAAGTAAGATTATTAACCCCTCTAAAGCTGTCTTCATGTCCTTCCTGTCTAACTAGATCAAGAGTGAACCTGAGCCAACAGCCCTCCTCTACGATTACCTATCTTACACTTGGGATGCAGTAGATGACCTTGGCATCTTTAACCAAGCCCTAAGTGCTCCACAGCACCGGCTTTGGCCGCCACCTATGGCTCCAAGAAGTTATAGCATATGCAGCAGCCACATCCTAGTAAAATCTTCTCAGTAGATGGTCTAGAGCAGGATGAGGGCAACCCACAGTTGAAAAAATGTCTAACCCAAGCCTATGAAGACTTCCCCCAGTGGAATGGGTGGATGAGAACAATTTGTTCCAATTTACACATGTACATCATTGGTGTCAAACTCAAGTAGGAACAGATACATGAAAGCCACATATTGACTTAGAAGACCACAAATTAATACTATCTGTGTTGTATTGGGTGGTCAGGTAAGTTTGATATCTCTGATGTACATGTTGTATTCTTTCTCCGTCAGCCCAAAAAAAGAATGTGAACTCTTTGAGGTCATAGGCTGTTTGGTTCCTCTCAGTATATCTTCAGAGATTTACACATGATAAATACATAGTAAATGTTGAATTAAACTGAATTGACCCAATGGGAGAAAGATGGCCCTGAGATGTTTCAGGGAATGGAGAAAGAGAACTGAGCCTCCTTGATTTGAGAAGTCAAAACATTCTCTTTAAACACCTGAGGGAAAAGAAAAGGACTAGAATAGAAGTAGAAGGAAATGGTGTGAGGAGGCTAGAAGAACTGACAAGCAGCAGGGAGGACCCAATTAATAACACCAAATGTAAATGTGTTGTAAGTGAATCAGTAGGCATAGGCCAAGTTGGATAATAGCAATCAGAGAATGAATATACCTTCATTGTTATTCTTGTTCAGTCTGACTCTTCATGACCCCTTTTTGGGATCTTTTTTTAGCAGAGATACTTAAATGGTTTGCCATTTTCTTCTCCAGATCATTTTACAGAGGAGGAAACTGAGGCAAACAGGATTAAGTGACTTGCCCAGGATTGCACAGCTAGTAAGTATCTGAGGCCAGATTTGAACTTGGGAAGAGAAGTCTTCCTAACTCCAGGCCTGGCACTCTGTGCACTATGGTGCCATCTAGTTTCCCTACCCTCTTTCTTACTCAGACCTTAACAAGCATAGCAAGGACTTAGATTTGCCCATAGGCACTGACATCCTCAGGGGGCACACTCCCTTCCTGTAGTTATCCAGAAACATCTACCCCCATACCTTGCAGTCTTCATTACAGATAAGAGATATGAAGAGCAAATTGAATTAGTTACCATGGAAAATATGTATTAGAGAGGAATAAAAACAAGGTCAGAAAAGAAAGATTTCAGGTAGGGAGCTTTGAATGCTACACTGAGTTTATTATTCCCTCAAATATTCCAGGTAATCGATGTTGATGTTACTAACTCCAGATGGAAAGTATCAAACTTGTCTCTGAAGTAATTTCCTTGGCGGTAAGACATTTTATGGCACCACTTAAATTCATTTTTCTTTGTTATTCACCAGATACAAACATTTCCCCTGCATTGTCTGTGGTTAGGAAATTGAATTTCCCTGAAAATTAAGGTTAGTTTTCCCCTCTGAGGTGTTAAAACTAGCCTAAGCATGATAGTCTTATATTTCAAAATGGAAATTTCCTACTATGCAGTAAAAAGGAGTATAGACCCCTTAAATCCTTCTCAGCATTAAGTAGAAGATTACATGAGAAGGAAATCATAATAATGTTCCAAAAATCGAATCTTATAAGGACGCTACTGGAAGAACATTTTACTCACCTGCTAAGGGTCCCTGATTCAATTAGTCTATCTCTCGAGGCAGGTGATTTAACACAGGCTGAGCTACAGAGAAAGTGAAATCCATTGGAAGAACAGAATGAATTCTGGGAAAAGTTCACATGAAAAGCCAGGCATCTCCACCTGTCAATTCCCTTCCTAAAGATTATTAAATTTAGTACATGGGACTACTGAAATAATCAATACTTTTAAAGATTATAAACTATAATTAGTTCACATTTATATTTACACACATACAAATATACAGAGAGAGAAAAGAAAAGAGAGCGGGAGTGACAGAGAGCCAGAGTGGGGGGAGGAGACAGAGAGGAGAGAGAGGAGGGAAGAGAGAGAAACATAACAGATTATATTTCCAAGAAAATGTTTGTGTGTTTTTACCTCTACCTATGTGGAGCCAATTCAATTTAACAAATAGTTCAGTAGATGCCTTTGACTCAGTGATATCGTTATCAACCCTGGCTCCAAAGAGGTCAAAGCAGAGGAAAAGTGTCCATATATGCCCCATGCATTTAGTTATTAACTCTATGCTGATGACTCTCAAATCTGCTTAGCCAACCCTAAACTTTCTCCTAAACTCCAGACTTGCTGCTCTAACTTCCTAATGCACATCTACAACTAGAGGTCTCATAGACATCTTAAACTCAGTATATCCAAAACTGAATTCATTATTTTCACCCAAACTGTCCCCATAACTTCTCTATTACCATTGAGGGTATCACCAGCCTCAAAGTCACCTGGGCTTGTAACTTAGTTATCATCCATGATGCGTCACGTACTCTCACTTCCTCCCACCCACTCCCCCTTCAACCTATTGCCGAGACCTGTGGATTTTCCCTTCCTAACATCTCTCACATGTGTTCCCTTCTCCGCACCGATACAGCCACCACCCTGATGCAGGCCCTTATAACCTCACACCTAGACTATTAAATAGCCAAGTAGTAAGGCCTGACTCATCTCTTCCTACTCTGGTCCATCCTCCAATCAACTGTCAAAGCGATCTCCCTCAAGTGCAGGTCTGACCGTGTTGCCTCCCTTTTCAAAAACCTCCAGTGGCTCCCTGTCATTTCCAGGATCAAATATCAAATCCTCTCTTTAGCATCCAAAACCTTTTATAACCTGAAAATCCCTACTCTACATTTCCAGTCTTCTCATTCCTTGCACGCATGCACAGCACAGCGCTTGCGCACACACACGCACACATACCTTCCCCATACCATGAAATGCAGTGACACTGGCCTCCTTGGACTCTTTCTTGAGGAAGACACTCCATTTTCAGTTGGAGCATTTTCACTGATTGTCCTCTCGGGTCTGAAATGTTCTCCCTTCTAATCTCTACCTCTTGGTTTCCCTGGCTTCCTTCAAGCCCCAGCTAAAGTTCCCACCTTCTGATCCCCCTTAATGCTAATGCCTCTCTCTTGTTGGTTATTTATAATTTATCTTGTACATAGTTTGTACATAGTTGTTTGCGTGTTGTCTCCTCCTCCATTAGATTATGAGCACCTTGAGGGCAGGGGTTGTCTTTTTCCTTTCTTTGTATCCCTAGTGCTTAGATCAATCCTTGCACGTAGGAGTAGGATCTTAGTAAATGTTTATTGACTGACCTAAGTACAAAAATATCTATAGCAGCACTTTCTGTAGCAAGCAAAGAACTACAAACAAAGTAGATGCCTATAAATTAAGGAATGGCTGAACAGTAAGTGGCATGTGAATTAATGACATTATTGCACTGTAAGAAATTACAAATATGAAGAATTCAGAGAAACTTGGAAAAACTTATACGAATTGAAGTAACATATATACAAAGACTTATTCACTTGTTTTTTTATTCTTCGTGCCCCATTTGGGGTATTCTGGACAAAGATACTAGAGTGCTTTGGCATTTCCTTCTCCAGCTCACTTTACAGATGAGAAAACTAAGGTAAGTGACTTGCCCAGGGTCACATAGTTTGTAAGTATCAGAGGCCAAATTTGAACTCAGGAAGATGAATCTTTCTTACTCCAGGCCCAGCACCTTACCCACTGTGCCACCTAGCTGCCCATACCCAAGTAATGTGAAATGAGAATAACTTAAAGGATGACCGCAATATTGTAAAGGAAAATGACCCTGAAAAACTTTAGAGCTTTCATCATGTTCTTTAGAGGAAATAGGCCTCCCATCTCTTGGCAAAGAGATGAAGGACTAGGGATATAGCATGGGACACACACATTGTCAAGATATGGGCAATCTGGAAATTGAGGGGATGCCTATCACTTGGGGAATGACTGAACAGGCTGAGGTTTATGGATGTAATGGAATACTACAGGGTGTTCCTAAAGTCTGGACACATAGGCAAAAATGCATATTTTCAAGAAACGAAATGAATAAAATTTTTATTTAATTGGAATATTAACAAATAACATCGTCATTATGATTTCCATCATTTGTGATGCAAAGGTTGATGCGCTTTGCAAGATTCACGTGAACTCTATGCAATAACTCCGTATTGCCACCAATTGCCTATGTGTTCAGACTTTAGGAATACACTGTATTGTGCTATAAGAAATGATGAGCAGGGTGACTTCAGAAAAACCTGGAAAGACTTACATGAACAGATGATGAGTGAAGTGAGCAGAACCAGGAGAACCTTGTACACAGTAACGTCAATATCGTGCGATGATCACCTTTGATAGACTTAGCTATTCTCAGCAATACCATGATCCAAGGCAGGCTTGTACAACATTGTGGGCCACTTACAGCCCTCACACTGCTTTCAGCCCACGAAAAGATTTAGAATGGCCGGCGAAAAATGTAGAGGAGGTAAACCAGGCCTGCACAACATCCAGCCCAAGGGATGTAAGTTGTGCAGGCCTAATCCAAGACAATTCCAAAAGACTCATGATGGAAAATGCTATCCACCTTCAGAGAAAGAACTGATAGAGTCTGGATGATGACTGAAGCATAATATTTTCACTCTTTTTGTTTTTTCATAATTTTTTTCTTTTTTTTCTGTTTCTTCTTTCACATCATGACTAACATGGAAATATGTTTAACGATTGCACATGTATAACCTGTATCAGATTGATTGACATCTTGGGGAGGAGGAGTAGATAGAGAAAAATTTGGAACTCAAAATCTTATGAAAACGAATGTTGAAAGTTGTCTCTACACATAATTGAAAAAAATAAAATAGTATTTAATTACAAAAAAGATGTGGTTAATTTGCTTTGCTGGACTCGGTTATTTGTTTTAAGGGAGGGCTTCTAGTGGGGAAGATGAGTTTGCTAGCAAGTGGTAATAACAGTTTGAGCATAGAAAGAAAAGAACATCAATAAAATTGCTTTTCCTCATCATTTTGCAGAGAGGAAACTAAGTCCCAGAAGAATTAGTGGCATGCCTAAGGCCATAGAAGTAGTAAGTGGCAGAAGTGTAATTTGAACTCAGATCTTCTGAATTAATTTCACCTTTATTAATCTTTATTTCTCTACAAACTGCCTACCTCTCAGTCAGACATTTAGTCAATAGGCATTTACTAAGTGTTTATTATATGCCAGGCACTGACCTAAGTGATGGGAATACAAAGAAAGGCAAAGGGCAGTCCCTGCCCCTAAGGAGTTCACAAGCTAATGGGAGAGAAAATGTGCAAACATCTATGTACAAACAGGATGCAATTATCCCTTCTACATCTCAGGAGTTTGGGGCCTGGCACCCCCTTGATCTGGAAAATCCATGTAACAGTTTTTGGCCCTCCCTTCATACCAGAAAAGAAGTCTGAATTTTTTCTTTTTCTATTTCATGAGGTGTTCATAGTACCCTATTGTAAAATTTGGCTTGGTATTATCATATATTTTGTGCATTTCTGAATTTCTAAACTTTTTCTGTGTCCTCTTGTGGCCTTACCATGTCTTTTGCAGCTTCCGCAAAACTCCCCCAAAATTCCCATTTAATTTCTTATGCTGACTGGGGATATATCGAAACCACAACGGGGAAAGTCATGATATGGAAGGAATAACTATATATATACACAGCAACCAAAGGTAATTGTAGAGGGAAGACTTTTTAAAGAGGGACCAAAAAGGCTTCTTATAAAGGTCAGATTTTAGCTGAAGCTTGGAGGAAGCCAGGGAAGGCAAGAGGCAGAGAGGAGGAGGGGGAGGATTCCAGGCATGAAAGACAAGAGAAAACACCTAGTCTGGAAATGAAGCATCCTGTGTAAAGAACAGTGAAGATTACCAAATTACCAAAAGGGTAACTCATTAACTACAGGACTAGAATCATCAAATGTCAATGTATGTCTAAGCCCACTACTTTTTTTTTCCTAACATTCAAAAGTTCCTGATTTTCCAATGCAGCAACTGGTTCAAAGAGGACATTTCCCCCCAAGAGACTCATTTAGGAAGACAGTATTCTATTTATGAAGTTCTTCACCTGAAACAATTGACACACACAGCAGAACAGTGACAATGATTCCTATTTTCTCCCAGAGGATGCGATTTTCAGAGCCACTAAGGTTCTTTCCCTCACCATACTCTCCCTAAACATCATGTCCCGCCAAAACATCATGTCCCGCCAACCAGCTGACTTCAAACCAGATAGTTTTGCAATTTACAGTTGAATTTATTACATAAATCAAGATGTACATAATAGAGATGGACAATTCCATGTACATTTACTCTTTATTTTTTCCCATTCGTTATATATAGACATGCTTATTTTAATTGATGTTAAGGTCAGAATGTTGAAAATACAGCAAAAAAAAGAATCATCAGGCCTACCAGACCAAATCCAGAATACTATGTTTAATTCTGGACACCATTGCTTAAGAGCATTGATAAGCTGGAAAATGTTCAGAAAAGGGCAATCAGGATGATGAAGGGCCTTGAGTTCTTGTCATACAAGGATCAGTTGAAGGAACTGGCCATGTTTAAGCCCAGAAAAGAGAAGACACAGAGATATCATGGTAGATGTCTTTAAGTATTTGAAGGCCTGTCATTTAGAGAAATAACCATTTGTTCCAATTTGCCCCAGAGGGCAGAATCACAAACCCTGGGGCAACTCACTTTGCCCCTGTCTGCCTGTTTCCTCAAGAAGTGATACGAGGATAATAATAGCACCTACCTCCCAAGATTATTTTGAAGATCCAATGAGATAATATTTGTAAAGCATTTAGCTGACACACAGTAGGCACTTAATAAATGTTAGCTATTATCATTATTACCATCATCATCATTATTATTATTATTAATCTGTGACAGTTAGGTGGTATGATAGATAGAGTGCCAGGCCTGGAGTCAGGAAGATCTGAGTTCAAATATGGCCTTAGACACTTACTAGCTGTATGACTTTGGGCAAGTCACTTAACCCAGTTTACCCCAGTTTCTTCATCTGTAAAATGGAAATGGTAAACGGCTCTAATATCTTTGCCAAGAAAACCCCAAATGGGCTCACGAAGAGTCAGATTGAACAACAATCATTATTATTATGGAATCTAATGGAATTTTCCAATTCATCACCCTCTAAAGGTGAAACAAGGTAATTAGTTCATTTTTAAGGCAGGAAAAAAAAATGTTTGCTTTGAGTATAAGAAATAATGAAATCAGGTTAACTTATTTGTTGTTTAATGTAATAACTAATCTTTCCCTTTTTAATTTCAGTACATAGTTTTTAAAGTTCATATTGAGGTTATGGAAGGAACTTCAGTGGATTTTTTCTGCCAGTTTGTAGATAGACTAGCCAATGTGGAAACAGGAAAGTTTCTTTGTATAGATTGTAATTTGTCACAACAAAAATGCTAAGGAGACCCTATCAGAAATCTCTACATTCAATATTGATTATTTGAATAAATGAATGAATGAATAAAAAACATTTATTAAGTGTTTACTATGTGCTAAGCACTGCATTAAGTTGTAGAGACACAAATTCAAGAGAAAAAATAGTTCTAACCCTCAAGGAGCTTATATTCTAGTGAGGGAACTTTTTTAAAAAATAGCTAGCATTTATATAGCTTTAAATTTTACAAAGCTCTCTTTCTGTCTCCATATATGTGTGTGTATATATGTATATTGTGTACATACATACACATATACGTATATGTATGTGTGCATATGTGTGTATACATATGTGTTTGCACATTGGTTGCATTTGGTCAATACACATAGAAGATTGGTGGCCAGTGAGGGCTATTTTGGTGGTATGATGAAAAGTGTGCTAAACTTTGAGTTTAAATTCTGACTGTTACTAACTCACTGAATGGCCTTGAGCAAGTCCTTCAACTTCTCTGAGACTCAGTTCTCTCATTTTTAAAAGAAGGAGGTTGGATTCCATGACTTTAAAGACCCCTCTCACTTTACATCTGTAAGCCTAAGACCCTTGATCATCTGCAGCCTATCCCTTACCACCTGTCTGCTATCATTTAGTTCAATATCAGATGCTTGTCAATTGACTGACATTGCTAAGTGCCTATACTTGTTAAGTGGAGAACACTGTACTAGCTGCTGAGGGAAGTGACATTTTTAGGTAAAAAAGATATCTTTGCACTCATGGAACCTACAGCTCCCAGAGTTCAGCTATCACTATGCAGACTTTTCCAGTCTTCTTACACCTTACTCCTCTACATGTACTCTTCATTCCAGTTAGACTGGCCTCCTGGCTGTCCCACAAACAAGACACTCCATTTCTCAGCTCCCAGCATCCTCTCTGGCTCTATTCCCCCCTCTCCCTCCCCAATACCTGGAATGTTCTCCCTCCTCCTCTCTGACTACCGACCTCCCTGGCTGACTTTAAGTCCCAACAAAAACCCCACCTTCTACAGGAAGCTTCCAGAAACCCTTTTTTTCTGGTGCCTTCCTTCTATTAGTTATCTATTGTATAACCTCATACATTTATTTGTTGTCTCCCCTATTACATTGTAAGCTCCTTGAGGTCAAGGATTATCTTTTGCCTCTTTTAGAGCAGTGCCTGGCACATAGTAGGCACTTAATTAATGTTTATTGATTGATTGATCAATTGCAAATGACCCCCAGATCTATATATTCACCCCTACTCATTATCATCTCCCTCATCACATCAAGTGGATTCAATCATCACCTCTACGTAGATTTGCTGAAGTCCAAAATGCAACCACAACTTACAGTTTAAATTATCATCTCTAAGCAGATGATTCTCAAATACATACACATACAGGTATATGTGAGTATACCTATATGTGTATACCCATATGTTTGTATATTTACATACATACATGTATGTGTATATATAAAATCATCTCTGTGCAGATGACTCAGATATATGTACATATACATATATGTGTGTTTACATATATATGTGCTTTTATACATATAGAGAGTTGCATACATTTATCAGCTCTATGCAGATGATTCAGACATATTCACGCATGTATATATGTGTGTATATCTATATACACATGTATATTTATGTCTTTATGTGTGCATACACACACATGTGTGTATATGAATATCTCCATCCCCAATTCATCTCCTCAGCTCCAGTCCCACATTACAAGTGGCATATTGGATATTTCAAAGCAGTCATCTGGTATACATCTCAAGCCAAACATATATTTGGACAAACTCGTCTTTCCCTCCAAACTCACCCACAATCTCTCTGTCTACGTACAGGACAAGATACCACCATCCTTCCTTCCAGCTGCTATCTCTGCACCTTTGTGTTCCCCACCTTCCATCCCAGGAATACCCTCCCTCCTCACCTGCACTTCATAGAATCTCCAACCTCCTTTGAGTCACCTCCTGTAAGGGTTCTTAACTTTGGATCAGTGAACTTATTTTTAAAATATTTCTAAAACTGTGTTTCAATATAATTATTTTCTTTGGTAATTCTAGGTATTTAAAAATATTATTCTGAGACGGAAGGAAACAGGCAATTGTCCAGTGCTGGGCACTTTACCAATATTGTCTCATTTGATCCTCACAACCCTGAAAGTTAGGTGCTGTTCCTGTCTTCATTTCATGGTTAAGGTTAAGGAAAATGAGCCAGACAGTGACTTGTCCAGGGTCGCCTAGTTAGTAAGTGTCTGAGAGTTGATTTGAACTCTTGTCTTCCTGACTTCGGGTCTAGAACTCCTTCCATTTCACCACCTAGTTTCTTACACTGGACCAAGGGTTCATAGCCATTCACAAGACTGCCCAAAAGGACTATGACAGTAAAAAAGGTAATCTAGTCCAGTACCCTCATTTTATAG